>NDFZ01004965.1:0-157717 GCA_002192655.3 Mamestra configurata | reverse complement strand
ACTCTATCCGTTTAGGTAGTTAACTAAAGGTAAACAATCTTGATGTAACTTTTTACTTAAAAACTCAGTTTAAAAATAAAATGCAAGTAAAAACCAAAGTAAATACAACAGTAACGAATACTAAATCAATTGAACCATAAGTTTGAAAAGTAGTTTATTTGTTTAATATGAATTTGAGTAAAAAGTTACATCAAGATTGTTTACCTTTAGTTAACTACCTAAACAGATAGAGTATAGTATGCTATATACCTAACGTGTTTCTTTTGATATCCCATAACTCTAGGGTATCAATGAGACCATGTCAAAGAATCACCTGGCACATTCATTATTTTTTATGTTTTCATAAAAAAACCATGTATAAACAAAATAATTCGACAGTCACGATTATTTTGTAAAACATAGTTTTCTTAGTAAATTATTGATTTAAATTAAAATGATTTATTTATTGTATCTACTTATAGGTACTTTATTGTACACCTCATAATAAGAACGAAATAATGAAAATGATTTACTCGTACTTTATGAAACTTAGATACACATATCGAGAGTCTAGTGTTAGTACCTATTATCTTCGAAACGAGGTATTTTTGGAACACTTTATTCTAGGACTTTTTGTATTACTTTAAAAGGCCTGCTACACGGTTGGAACCAACCACCAACAGAGGTCACTTTGGTTGGGTCAACCAAATTTTATTTTGTTCTACACGATCATGTGGTTGACTCAACTTGTCAGTGTATACTGCAAACGCAACAGATTGAAATATGGCACCTTATCTTTCAAAACATCATTTTTTCTCAAAGACAAGACTAAATAAATAAAACTACCACAAATTAGGGACGACACATCTGTAACTCCGGCGCCAGTCGTTTTAGTCTTTTTTACTCTAAAAGAGTAAAAAACGACTGGCGCCGGAAATGAAAGGGTTCAGTTATAATCTTTTTTAATCCGAAAAATCTGAAAACGGTGGGTGAAACTACGGGGCATAGCTACGACGGGAACAACACGATACGTCGGACGGACGAATCGTGTTTTTTCACAATTCGTCAAAATATCCGAATTGATGTTCATAGGTATTCGTTTCGTGATTCAGAGTTCAGTCTTGGATGAATTACCTACTACTACCTACAGAACGTTGCGGGCAAACAGACCGACGGCCCCTTTTTATGTTTTTTTGTGAAATAAATAATGTAAAAATGGGGCCTTTATTATTTGCCAATTTATTATTAAGAGGGAATATGACATAGGTAGATATATAATTCTCTTAGAGCATTTAACCTCTAAGGTACCTAATTCTATAAATTCCATAAAAATTTCCCGCTCCCGACGTTCTATCTTGAACGTGACGTGTCAAACGGTCGAATGCCAAACCCCAACTGACAAACCCAACCGTCAACAGACGTCCACACGGTCGTGGTCCGACTCAATGTCCTCTGTTAGTCCTTGGTAGTGAGGGATGCGCTCGCGACCAAGGTCGTTGCAAGGTCGTTGGGTAATCCAACGTCTACACGGTAAATTTTTATGCAAACTCAACCAAGGTGCCCTCTGTTGGTGCCAATCACCAACTCCGACCGTGTAGCAAGCCTTTTACATATATAAAATAACCACGTTGTACCTATATAGCTCTACCGACTAGCCGACTAATGATGTAATGACTAGCTGCCGTAATAATAAAAGAAGAAATTAGTTTATCGTTGTAGAATAAAAGAAAAGGCGAAGTGAAGCGCAACGATCATTCCCGATCCCGAATTACCGATGCGACACGAACATCACGGAAAGCAATGATCGGCTTGGTCGACTAGTCGGCCTTTTTGCAAACGACTAGTCGGTCAGTCGGCTGGTTGACCAAACTTATAGCAGGCATATCTCCATTTAATCCCTTTTTGAATTTTGAATTCGGGTCTAGCAGTACCAGTCTATTATTTTTTTTTTGTTGCGGAGCTATTGGGTCACTAGTGTGTAAGTGAATGACGAAACAAAAACATTTAAAAATATAACTTTATTGATAATAATCTATAATATAAAATCAACGCGTATTAATATGTTAACATTTCTTTACAACATTTTCACTAGCCTTACAAAATAAGTGTTATATTTTATAAAACTATTTATTTTTATTTACACTTAGTAAACTATCTAGAGAAATAACAATTAAAATAATTTAACTCGGCGCTTAAGAATCACAAATAAGTGAATAATAAATTATAGTGATAAACGTAATATGGGCACAACAAAATAAAATAAAAAACTGCTTTTAAAAATGTTTCTAAAATAATTCCTGGTGGGTTGTATAAAAATAATCTGTTGTTCTCCGTAGGTTTCAGTCTGAATAAATAAAATCTGGAACAAGAAAAATAAATAATTCTTTTTAAGTTGGATTTTTTCGCAACACATTTCTGTAAAATAAAACTATTTTTTTTTGGATTTGTTTAAGATATGTTATCCTAATTATTATTTTAATCGATAGTGTCTAGGAAAGTAAAAAAATGGGCTAACTTCCCATTTTATGCACTTTCCCCCGCGCGCGTGCTAGCTTGCAAGTAGTGAATAATTTAGTTATAGGTTTTACGTGTTACCTTTGTTGTATTGTTTTCTTTGTAAGAATACTTCGCATACGATTGTATAAAAGCTAGTTCTTGTAACTCAACAGTTAGATGTGTTGCTGAGGAGTTTGTTGCGTCACTTCTTCTTCCCAGCTAAAGCAGGACGTGCGTTTTGGGGGACTATCTTTATGTAGAACTTTGACGTTCAAAAAGTGCTGGCACTCAGCCTAATTTGATGAAATGATTTTTGACTTTTGAATTAGATATTACTGTTGCAAAGATGCAGGCTTGTGATGGATAAACGTGCATAAAGAAATTCAGATGGCTTATTTTAGTTATAAGGTCGCCTTGACCCCTTGACACCCTTAGGGTAAATAAATACGTAAAACAATAACCTTAAAACTCACATCAAAACAAATCATCTTCATCGTCGCCGTAAGCCGACATGGAGTACCAGTCCCTCGCCACATCCTCATAGATGACTCTCTTTACGTCTTCATCGTACTGAGGGTGCAGGATCCTAGGGGAGCGGGCCCGGAACTCCAGCGGCACGTCGTAGCACTTGCAGACGCAGCAGGACGGGAACTTGAACCATTCGGCGAAGATGCCGCGACACTCGTTGCGAGGGTCATAGGCTAGCAGGCGGTGGAGGCGGAATTGTTGCTCACATCTGGAAGAAGAGAAATTGTGGGTTGTAGTTGCTAGATAGTTAAACATGACACAGTTGATTACTTTTTTACGCACGCCATTAACGATCATATTATGCGATCTAGGCCGGGTCAATATGACCGTAACATAGCCCTAGTTTTGAAAAAAGATTGTAGATTTATAGGTATGTCATTCGTTTTAGCTTTATCATCACCGACTTCACCCACTGCTGCCTTGTTGGGCAGGTCTCATTTTGCTTGTGCTATTTCTACACTACTGTATTTATATCATCCTGGTCTACCCTCGGCGACAACAATCTCGTTGATCACCGAGGCTTCTCCCAAAGATGTTCAGTTAACATTAACTTTTGTTATAAAAATATGTATTAGCACCTGCATCCCTCTCGGCAATACATTTGCTTGCGCTCGTGCACGCAGGTCTCCAGGTGTATGTACTGTTCGTAAGGGTACATGTTGAGCAAGGCCAGCTGCTCCCCTCTCGTGCTGTTCGCCCAGAAGGGTGCTGCTATCTGCTCCTTGGACTCGCATGCGTTACTGAAAAGTTAAAAAAGAAGTTTTAGCTACAATCTATCTTATGAGACTGAACCCATAGTAATAAATTATTTGAAAAAATCGCAGCGAAATATTGGAATAAAACTTACGCTCCTCGTAACTTTATAACAGAAGGCCTCATAGTCTCCTGATGCTGCATCGGCTTCGGGTGGAACTCTTCCTTCTTATCCGACACCTTTGTATCTATCCGGTCGGTAATCTTGACCTTCTCGTGCTCTGAAAACAGGAGCGTGGGTGGTAACGTCGAGGTGTCAACGTTCATTGGTCGCCAGGCGTCCTTCCCAGCCTCCGTCGTCGAGTCATAACCATCAGTTGTAGTCTCTGTGTTATTAATACTTTCTGTAGTAGTCGCATTTTTGTCTGTACTATTCGTTGACTCGCTAACCGCCTCAACTTTAGTATTACCGGAAAACTTTGGGTATATGCTATTAGTTTCAATACTTTGTTTTATTACAGCCTCTAAAGCAATAACATCTGGCTCTAAGTTATTTATTTCTATATTCGCTATACTTTCAAGTTTTGTTTTATATGATATACCTTTTTCATTTACCGTTTCGTTGCTCATCTCAGTTTTGGTGCCGTTGTCCGTGTTGCTCACTTTGGTTTGGTTTGTTTCTAGTGGTTTCACTTTGAGCGTGTCATTGTCTAGTTTTTTGTTCTTCTCGCTATTGATTGGTCTGAAGTGTGGCTTGTCTCTCAAAGCACGACCTTGACTCATTTTGGTGTACATTATCTTGGTTTTGATGATGTCTTCTGCGAAGTCTGCTGACTTTCCATCAAAGTCTTCGTCATCTTCATCCTCTATGTAGTTCTCCAATTCTGCTTTTATTATTGATATTTGACGTTCTTCGCCGTACATTCTTCTCATCAGGCCCTGAAATAATTTGCATTCTAATTAGTTTTGAATCAAGCCGTTCCAAGAAATGCATTCATGTAAATTACTTTTATCATTTATAAGAATGTTCTGCATCTCACCTGATTTTCCCTAACGAATCTCCTGATGGCAGGCCAGGGGTAGTTCTTTCCCGGTGTGGTGCAGTAGTTGTGCTTGGAGAGGTCGCAGGGCGCGTCGGGTAGGGCACGGCCGCGACTGGACCTGTCGGGCCGCGCACACGCCGACGCGTAGTCGAACCCGGCGCACTGCCCTGCTGTCCATGTCACCTGGAATTGAGAAGATGGAAAAGGTTAACAGATAATAATTGAAAAGACAAATAATGGAGAGCCTGTTTCAGGATCCTGTTGTGAGTGCCTTAAATATTGGAAATGATTAGAAAAAATTAAAAAGTTTATTGGAAGTTATGGTAATTAAGTTGGGAAGATATGGATATTTAGATTAGATATTGAAATGGGTTATGAGTGCATACGGAGCGCTTATGATGCATACGGAGCTCCTGTATATTATATGCAATGGTACATGATAAGTTTACTGGTTTAGGTACCCAGTAAAACATCAATCATATTAGTTGATATTTTATGGACAGTATCAAACAAAGTCTCGAACCTCGTATATTGGAGTGTATAGAGGTGTAAATTTCGTCGTGTCGTATGTAGGTGACGCACCTGCTTCGAGCCGTGAATGAAAGTTACGCCCACAGACACTATTAG
This sequence comes from Mamestra configurata, assembly GCA_002192655.3. Classification (NCBI taxonomy): domain Eukaryota; kingdom Metazoa; phylum Arthropoda; class Insecta; order Lepidoptera; family Noctuidae; genus Mamestra; species Mamestra configurata. Next base: position 152,351 of record NDFZ01004965.1, on the reverse strand, counting down.
TATTGTAAATTGTGTCTATTGTTTCAATTTATTTATTTGCTCGATTATTATTGAGTATATGTAGATAATGTTTTTGGAGGCTTCCAAACTTCGTGTTCTTCTCTATTTTTTTTTTAAATTTTCTCCCACAAAGTACTATATTGCAAACAATTGGTGTTACAAATATTGGAGGTACAAAGGTTTGTGGAAGTCAGGAATCCAAACTAGGATACCCTGTGCTAGGGACTCCTGGCCCCCCTCGCCAAGATTGGGATTATCTATGATGTAACAGCATTTAATTAAGGATGAATTTCATGTTTTATACTCTGATGTCATCGATGATTATGTTATTATATTTGGAAATTCACGAAAATACTATACTGACTTACAAAAACGGCATATGAAGGTGTGTAGCGTGGAAAATGGAGAAAATACTTTATGGTACAAAAAAAATGTAACATAATTTTTAATAAAGCATTCTCATTACAACTTCATATAAGTTCTCGTGAGAGTTTAGTCTGAAGCGTATTGGACCGAATATGCTACCCTCAGTGGAACTCTGGGAACCTCTAGCGAGGGAACTTAAACTACTGTTAACATTTGCAAATACACACTGTTGTTCTCTTAATTAAAAAAAGTTCTGTTCAAGAACTTTAATGTTTAGAAGGTAGTCAGGCACCTGTGAGGAATAGCTGGTTTATTGGTGCTACTAGGCAACGGGTTAATAACCTTCCACTATTTAACTATTACGATCTTCAGCCGGTACGATATGGCTACGTATGCGGTTCTACGTGCATACCTACACCTATCGAACACTTTATTGCGTAGTAAATAAATGTTGTAAGTGGAACTTTATTGGCAAGGTGGTCTCAAGTGCCGGTAGTCTTAATAGTACATTTTGATGCAGCCAGCGGAATAGACACCCGCACCGAAAGCGAGGCCTTTATGAAGCAGAGGAAACGCAAACGCCAAAATACATACATGACAAACGTGATTTTTCAACACACTTCTCGTAGCAAATAAAAAGATACATTATGGTATTTAATTATTGTGAGAACTGCAACATAAGAACGATTTTCGTGCGAGGAGCTGCGGAATTAAAAACGAGACCACGGAAGCATGCATAACAAAAAAATACAAAACTTGGATTGCGTACCTTCGAGTTAATTATTAAAATCTATAATGCAATCTACATATTTCTAGTACACATGCCTTCCTGTATTTACTTGGAATCTATCTATACTAATATAATAAAGCTGAAGTGTTTGTTTGTTTGTTTGAAATCATTCCTCGATCAATCATCTCTCGAACTACCAGTCGGATTTGGAAAATTATTTTTGTAAGTGATAGCCACATTCATGAGCAATGCTATAATAGTCTATAATCGGGAAGTCGCGGGCTAAAGCAAAAGTAGACATGGGCGCCGATAAGTAGGTATATTTTTAGGGGGTGGATATTATTCAACACCCGGTCGCGAATATATTGGTTTTGTACATTCAAACAGGAACAGAACTAACTTTCCTGAAAGGCACCCCTTTTGCGCGATTTAAAAAAAAAGACAAAAGGGCGCCGCGATTTTGAAAAAAAAAACAAAATTGCGGCCGGGTAGCTATGCTACAAAGGTTTTATCCCCTTTAGCACCTCGCCTCGGATATGCTTGGTTCCATACGAGGATTTCATAATTTATTATCAACGATTTGAATGTTTTTGTATATTTTATTTTGGGGGTGTAAGTGCATCATATGAGCATATTGTCTGGACGTTCTAATTTATCAGTTCCTTGCCCTCTTCAAGAGTAATGCCCATCAAAATTAGTTCGATGAAACAGAAGATAAAGAATTACATAAGCCATTAAAGAGTGTTTCATTTTATTATAAGTTATTTGAAAAAAAAAACGATATTGCATTACATATACTTATCAGTAAGGTATATAAAACGAAAAATGTTAAGAGAAATAAAACAAGAGACTCAAGACATCAACGCCCAGCCATGTTGACGCCCGAGACGGTGAGAACACCAAACATTCGTGACCTGCCGCACTTGAGCGGGAATTGCGCACTTTTTTGTTTGCATACAGAAGTATACCATTTTATAAGTGCACCTTTTTGTGATCCGTCAACTAAAACCGCTACTTTATACTGACAAGCGGATGTGGAGCGAAGCCGCGGGCGATCGCACGTCGTTCAATGAGATCCTAGTTGTTTTCACTTTTGCACGGCGAACTTTCTACTCTCTTCGGCAAACACACGTACACACTCTTTTAGGGTGCAGTTGCGCAAGAAGGATTATCAACACCTTCGGATAAGGATGGGTGAGTAATCGCAGAGGTGCTAAAAGAGAAAGTCCATGAGGCCATTGATAGGGTTACCAAATGGTAGTTAAAGATTTGCTAATAAGGAAGGATTGCGAGGCAACATTTTAAATACACACATGATAAGAATACGACTAGGACATGAAAGCAAGAAGCATTATTTCCTTGGGGAGGATGACGGGCTTAATATCAATTATCAAGCAGTTTGTCTCTCTTGTTGATGAAACAAACGAAATGGCAACGAAAGAGCAGTCTTCACCCCCACACAGATTAACGTGATTTTGAACAAAGATTTTTAAGGTAAAAGTTGTTACCTCAGAAATTATAATTCTGAGTTTTTATGTATGTGATTTATATTTTCACAATTGCATTTGCAATATTATAATCACTTGGTGCCCTAATTCTCCCATCTCATCAATCACAACATCCCTTTTTCGTTTGTATGAACCATTAAAATTCTGACACAGGCTAATGTAACTTGTTAACCTCGTTTGTGCCCGAAATGAAGATGTTTATGACAATGATCTCGCCCAAAAATTGCTACGTGTAGGCACGGCGATACCGTTAGCAAAACAAAGTGCGGTAGGGTATCCGACGCGGGTTTGTTTCGAATTGACCTTTTATTATTTTGGTGAAGTCGTGTTTGGTGTATGTCATGTAAGGGAACAGATCTATCGTTGGGTGTCATCATCATTCAAGCCGAAAGTCGTTTATTGTTGAAGATACTAGATTCATATACGTATGTCTTTTTAAGAGTTCCCGTATCGACCAGTCTTGCGCTTCTCGCGACTTTTCGCGGTCTTTTTCGTATTATTGGTCCACTTGTGGGCGGCCACCTTGGCTACCTGCAAGAAACTATTTGCTGTAATAAAAGTACTATAGGTACTTTTAAAGTAAAAGTACTGTAGGTTCACGATTACTTATAGAAGTCAACAAACTTAATTACTGTAGCTGGCTAATAAATGCAAAGCAAACTGAAAATTAATTAGTCATCCAAGAATTAAATAAAATGAAGCAGGTTACACACTATAGACGCTTACCTAATAGATACCTGGCTCATTGCTGTAGCTCCCATATTTAGTTAATTCTTAGTATTTTTCCTCATAAGTTCAAGAGCACGACCCAATTTATTTCCTAAAGGTTATTGGATTATGACAAAAGCGACATTATTTGGAGTAAATACCGTAACAGAGAACACGTTGTGACAGGTTGCCAGCCCATCGTCGATAAAACCGAACCAGTTTTATTTATATCGTGTTTATTTAATGACCTGCCGCGTGGTTTTGCGACCATAAATCTGCCGAGTGAGGTGATTGAGGTAGTAATTCATCAAAATATTTCCCTTTGAATGTTTTTCTTTGCAGCTATTTGAAGAAAAGGTTTTCTGATACGACTGTTTATGCTACTGACTTAAAGTTAACGGTATTAAATTATTGTAATAAGGGTAAATATCTTTTAGAACATTTTCGGCTTTTGTTGCAATAGACCTCTTCTGACCAATCTCTCCAAACTAATTTTCAAGTAGGTATTATTAAGCAGTAAGCACGTAGCTATGCATGTTATACTAATATTATATATGCGAAAGTGTGTCTTTCTGTCTGTCTGTCTGTTACCTCTCCACGCGTAAACCGCTGAACCGATTCAGATGAAATTTGGTGTAGAGATAGTTTGACTCCCGGGACAGGACAGAGGATAGTTTTTTATCCCGGGAGTGTGTTTCCTTGCGATAATTTTCGACATTCACACGGGCGGAGCTGCATGCAAAAGCTAGTTGGCAATAAAGTGATAAACTTCAAGTGTACACCTATACCTATACCCAAACGTGGTTTCATCAAAATCTATTTCTATATTTTTTTCTTTTTTTATCTATTTGTACCCTTGTTATTTTTTTATTTACACTTTTACCTCAAAGTAACATTTCTACTGAAACATCTAACTTCGCTTTCCCTAGGCAATGAGTTCCAGCAACAACTAGTGCGTCTTGTCGATTTATAAGCTATTGGCTTTCAGCCAGCACGTAATCCATACGTGACCCATCCTGAGAAAGATACATGGCGTGAAACAGTTCCTTACATTAACATAAACGTGACCATTTCCTGACAACACTTGGGACAGAGGAAACTAGATCTGTGGAAATGTGTAGCTGACTCTGATTGTGAACCAACTTGTCTTGTCTTTTGACTGCGGATATCGCCTCATTTTGGGGAGAGTTGTCGATGAGACTGTGGTGAACTAAGACGCTAGGTAGGTCGACGCTAGGCGTCTGTCTAAGTTTCCGTTGGTTATTATGCTCAGATAAAATTATCTGCATATGATGGTTCGAATGATGAAGTTTTTTGTATGTTTACAAATATAATGTTATCCACTAGGTACTGTTTTTCTGTGTATGATTGTAAAATATCGCGTGAAATTGTAAACTATTTTTTCTTAATAGGACACATATATTGGAAACTATTGAATTTGTATGGGATGTATTGTATACAAAACGATTTTTTCATGCTATATCGAGAAATGATAATCTAATAAAAATTTATTGCAATCTTACGGAGTCTGTAATTTTGTGGTGACATGTACATGAATAATAAAATAAATAAATAAATGATGATGATGATATGGCCAAAAAGGGCTGACTAGAGATGAATCGAAGAAGAAAACATGCTGTGCCGCTATATACCCTCCAAAAATTGGGACAAAGCCAGGAGGCAGAAGACTGAGCATAGTACTAGTGAACCCGCTTCTATATCTCCCATTATCTTACTTAATTTTGCAGCAAACCATCCTGATCACGTCCATACCGGTACCGTCAACAAAAAGTCTTAACAAATTAATATCATTTTGAGAGTCATAACTAAGTATGTGAGGTGTTAAATATGATCAGTCCGTCGCAATGGCGGACAGACTGGCATGCCAGTGAAAGTGACTGATTGTATTTGGGAGCAGGTTATATGACGTCACCAGTGCGTGGCCATTTGTTATCTGATCGAGTGAGTTGTGATGTCAGTGTTTAATGGAATGGGTGATCGTTGAATGATAAGGGCTTCTTAGGGGATAATAAGAATCAAAACAGTAATCACTGTGTGATATCTAGAAGAATATAACCTTCATGTAATTGTTTGTGTACCTACAGTTTCCGATGTAGACGTTTCGATAAGTTTTAATTCTTCTTGGGCTTCAAATGCCAAATATCATGTTTAATTATCAACTTCTGCCTTCTGTTCAGACAGAAAACTTATCAGGGTGTCAAAATAATAAAACTAAGATCACATGGCCATCCCCAAGACGATAAACAGTCTTCAAAACAACAAACACTGCGCAGTATGCAAAACCATTCAAAGACAAGAACGAGGTTATTACCCAACAAACGTCGGTGAAATCAACCTAGTCGAAACTTTCCCCATACATGTGGCCCTGGTGGCCCAGGTGACGTAAATCACGATTTTCTCGACCGTCGCAGGCACAGATTATGCCACTTATGTCATTGTAAACAATGTTTAGAGCTGTGCTAATGTAAACTTGACATTGGACGGAATTTTGGCAATTTTCGGAATGTTGCCGCTGTGCCGTTATGCTGTGATTATGTTCATGCGGGTTACATTGGGGACTGTATGGCGACAGTTACCATTGTAACTTTTAAGGAGCATTGTTTAATAGACAATTCTTTTAATTCGTCTAATCTTACTATCTCCAGAATAAGTAACAGTAGAATGAACGACGATGGTGTAGTAGTGCCTTTACCTACTAAAGGTAAGGTTGAATAAACAGTAGAAGATTCCGCGGCTGCTGATTTTGAACATGACTATAATAAATTTTCTTAAATAATGTCACAACTTACTCTTGCAACTAACCCAGGATATTCAGACATTGATATGCCCACTATACATTTGTAAGTTAAAAGCCTACATATATTCAGTGTTTCCTACCAAACCAATAACCTAATAAATTGTGTCCTACTTGAATGATAATACTGAGAAACAATCAGAATTATTTGCATTGCAATGGCACCGCCATTTTTATGGGCACACAACGCACCACTTGAATTTTAAAAGTACGAAATGGTCAGTCCTCGATTTCGGACTGTAAGATTTATTAATTTAACGTTTAGAATTTGTGTTTACTGTAACGGACAATAATGGTTGAAGACAACGTGATCCAAGGAGTAATAAAAGGAGAACCGTAATACATAGTAGAATTACAAAGATTCACCGCTTCTGTTATATTAATTACATTTGTTGAATTTGTACTGTCGTTGCAGGTTGAATATGCATGCCATGCAGGGTTGCGGAATTTGTTCGAAAGAGTCACCGCGGGCCTGGAACGCAAAGAGCTTACTTAAGAAGGAACACGGATGGGTTTTAGTCAGTAAGAGTCCGACACGCCCTTCCGCTCCACCCAGAGCGAAAGAAGTCATTTGATGAATTCCCATCTTTAAAAAATAAAAAAGGTTGAATATACATATTTGGATTTGATGATAATGATTAACCATATCCTCTTGCTGTTGATGATACAAACAAATCCCGGATTTGAAGACCTTTGGATATAAAATTTTAACACTTATTCCATCAAAGTCAGGTAGATAGAGCCGCTGGCTGTCATACTTAAATCCATAATAATGTTAAACTCAATTGAGCTTTGCATTGTAATCAGAAACCTGAAGATACTTCACTGTCTCTTGTCATTATTATGCTCCTGTCATGTGCACACAACTGAAGAGACTCACAAAAGGAAAAACATAGAGAAGCTATCTACAATATCTTAAGATTCAAGTTAAACACAGTCGGCGTCGTGTAAACTAGGGAAGTAGAATAGATCCATCAAATGTACAAGCATGTCAGACATTCAAAGAAGATACATTTACACATCTAGTTTATGATGATTACGACGTCGAAGAATTTATATTAGAATCTTCAATTTATTACGAAAATTCCTCGCGAAATATACTTCCATGCTCTACATAATAAGTAATTGCCATTTAAGTTTAATATTTTCACACAACTATGTAATCTGCTTCCAATTATCAGTTAACATGATCGTAACAGAGATACCGGAGTCTGTTTCACGGCATGTAATTATGAGATTTTGCTGTTTGGAGCAAGTTGCAGTGATTTGGTTGACGCTCTATTTGACAATTTTGTTTATGGACTGCTGTACACTTCGACAATACAACATTTTCAAGTTATATAAGTATTTGTGTCATTTGAATGGAAGAATGAAAATAGATGAGAATTTTTAAGATTTTTCTGCTGACGCACCACAGTAAAAAGTAATCTGAATCTCGCGATCACTCATCGATATTTATACAGCGTGGTCCATAAAGTACGGTTAGCAGCCCTACACGGTACGGTTTGTGTGAAAAGCAATTAAAGTGGGTGAGGCACCCGGCCCGCTTCCCACGCGGCGCTGCTCTTGCTGACGGTACCTCTCGTCCTGGTTCGCTTGACTTTACACTAGTTTTTACAACCTTAAGCCATTTTAGAATAGGTATACTTAGGAAACTTTCGTGTTTCAAACAAGCCTTCTTGTCTTTTTCCTGGTTGAACGAGAAATTTCAGATTTATTACTATTTTTATTGGAGAGGTCTATAACTCATATTTTAATGGCCCATAAATTAAGGCTTTTCTAGAATTATTTTTATCCAAAGCACCGACGGTTTTGTTTAGCATATTTTTGCATTATATTTGAAAATTATTTTTGTTTTATTCTGGCATGTTATTATAAACATTTATTCGAAGATCAGCTTGAGATTTATCGTGGTCCGTTTCTTAAAGGAAAGGAATCATAGTGATCTAATTTTAGACGAAAAAATGTTGACGAAATTGAATTGTCAAATCTGGAAACCATGGAAGCAGAAGACAGAGAAGCTAAGAAATATAAGGAGAATGAAAAATTACACGCTACGCTTTAGACTGCTTTCGTCGAAGATCAATTGTTTGAAAATTACACTTCGGAAGATCAGAAAAATTATATGAGGGTTAGAGATACTTATTTAGATGAGTTAAACACTTTGAAGGAGAACCTGACGACAGAGTGCACATAGCTTTGTAACTTGTAAGACACCGGTGGAACCGACGAACATATTCAGCTCATCTCACAATGCACCAATAGAGTTAATTGTCTAGCTCATTACCAACCTACTTACGCGTGGTTACCGCCTGCCGCTGGTTTGACAACAATTGTTCGTCTCTGCGGTAGGTTCAGTAACCTTAGGTCTTTGGAAATCATTTAAATATTCCAACTGTTACCTATCACTAATTATTGTTGTTATGACTATATTTACCTTGTTTTATTTGTTGTTGTTGCCCTTGTTAAGTTTTTTTTTGCTGGCGGTACCGTTTTGATTTTTGTTTTGAATAGCACTTCCAGTTGTTTCTTTTTTTGTATTTGTGATGACATTTCGACGATGAAGTGCCAATACCTCCTAACTGACATTTTTCGAGAGCTTCATTTCTTACAGATTTTAATTTTCCCATGTATTACGTGAAATCTCCGAAGTGTATTTTTAGTTGCAACTGCATTAAATGGTTATTAACTAATTCAATATACTGGCACTTCGCCGTCGATTTGCATCTTTAACAATCAAAAGTTCATCTTTTGCATCTTCAATAATCAAAATTTAATCTTTTGCTTTTGCAATTCGATGAAGATTTTTTACAAGATCAATCGCAATAAGTTTTATTGAATTCACTTCGATGAGATATTGTTTCGTAATGACTTTTCCATGATATCATCAAATGCGATGGTATACTTTTATATTTTTGTTTAGTAACAGTTGTGTCTAGCCAATTCTGTGGATGCCCCCGTTTTGAAGAGTCGTACAATTTTTGCGCCCAAACACGTTCTATCACCACTATCGATCGGCATCACCACTTTCAACATAGGTACAATAGCCAACTGTATTTTGTAAATGTTCTGGACCATTTAATTTAGCATTATCCGCAGATCTTTAATAAGACCTAAATGAAACAGTCCAGTTCCGAGCCGTCAAACATACCACCTGAATCTTCTTGAAACTGTAACCCTACATTAATCACACGAAGCATCCATTTGCAAAGAGAGAGCACCCTCCATTAACACTTTTAACGTAATTAGCACTCACCACAAACAGAAAGGCGATAGCAAACCGCATTTCGCAGCCTAACGAACTTTCACTGCGTGCGCGCTCACAAGCATCGTGGAGACGAGCGGCCGCCACCACGGTTGCTCACCGACTAACTTTCCCATCGCCGATCTCAAGGACTGCATCTGTTGCACTTTTCGATGTCAAGCGTGGTCCTTGAAAGGTTGCTGGTGCACTTTTATGGGTTTTATGAGCGATTTCCGAGGAAGCGCCGCTGCCGCCGGAGTAGCGCTCGCGTGCTCTGAATTATTGACAGTTTAAGAACAACTTGATAATGAGGGTGTGCCTGTGCTCTCGAGATTGAGAACTGCAGATATAAGGGCGATATGTACGGGTTTTATGGAGTTTAAGATTGTGTTACGGCGAATAAAATGTTTAATGAAGCTTTGACGCGGAAAATAGCTTTCATTATTTTGGCCATAGTAATTACTTATAATTGGGGCAAAATAAATCAGTTCATGCGATTATAACAGCCCGAGATTTGAGACTGTTGCGTTAAATTTTAATAATTTCATAAGTAGGCGTTTTATTTCTTTGAAAAAAGAAATAAGGTTTTGAATTTTACTTGGTCTAAAGTTTTTTATTGAGTTTAACATGAATAGTTCACCTCAAATAATTAACGATGCCTAACTAACTCTACACGTCCAATTTATCTATACATCTCCAATCATATCAATCAAAATCCAAACGAATATCTTACTCACTATCAATCAATCTCTAAACTCATATAAAACTGCGTTGCATTAAAGAATTCGCTACGACCAATCATCAGTCATTATAATTTCTGTTATTTCACGGTATTAGATACACAAGAGCATCGCGTTACATTGCAAATTCACACGATATAAAAATTAGGTTTGCTTTGCTGCCGAGAAAGAGTGTGTGCTATTGAGTGGGTCAGTCGAGTAATCGTTTGCCAGCCACTGTCTGTTTCCTCTTTCTTTCTCTCACGTAACATGTCCATGTGAGTGAGCGGGACGGGGCGAGAGCGCGTGCGCCGCACCGTTATCCCGCGACGATATCTTGAATGAAGATGGTGTTTTCTCCCGCGCCAAAACAAAGGCGCCCAAGACTTGCCTTTAAAAACGAAAGGTGCACTAATTGAGTTAATTGAATGCGTTTAAATTATGTCGAGCTCGCTCATTATGTGCGGGTGGCCATTTTAATTGTGTACTTAATTGTTGTTCAGACTTTTTTGCTGGCTGTACAGTTTGTTGTAATTCGGCGGTCGGTTTTTTAGTAAAACGTGTCTAAAACGGTATTCGTACACACTGCGGTGCCGCCTGAATATTGTGCGGCTAATGAATAAAACGATCGTGTACTAGACATTTAGATGGTAATTAATTTAAATAATACTTTCCTGGGGACAGAAGACTGGGGTTAAAAGTTTCCAGCAGTAAAAGCATCGGGATAAAAGAACTATTCAAATAAATAATGAAATCTAGCTAGAGGTTGTAGGCATACTGATAAATATTGATGAATACAAACCAATCCGGGATCGCGGAAAGGTTTCAGCGTTCCTAGATCACATTGGCATTATATCAATGTGTCACTCAGCGATCGCAATAAATCCAGCAGAACTTCTGGATGCAGTGAATATTAATTTAGTGGTATCCTGATTTGCCACTTAAATAACAAACTGTGAATCACGTCTGGGAAATCATTTATAATGGCATTGACGAGGTCTTTACTTGATAACGCTTGTTACTTAACGCAGCACCTTTGTTTTTTTTTTAGAGATGGGAAATTATCAAATGACTTCTTCCGCTCTGGGTGGAGCGGAAGGACATGTCAGACTCTTACTGACTAAAACCCATCCGTGTTCTTTCTAAAGCCCTTAGCGTTCCAGGACCGCGGCGACTCTTTCGAACAAATTCCGAAACCCTGGCAGGTACTTAATGCAACACCTACATTTTTATTTTGATACCATTACACAAACTATCACTGTTTAAACTTTCATTATTATATAGGTACTCACTTTACTTACGAAAACGTATGTAGGCGGTGGGAGTGCCACAAAACATTCTAACTTTTCAAAAGTCTGTCCTACATTTGGGCAATAATTAATTGATTAAACAGCAAACACAAATGAGTGTCTAGCGAACGTCTGAATCCTAATGTAAACAGACCTACTTTCTTTCTCATAGAATTGTATTACCTCAGCCTTAAGGCCTAAGCAAGCAAGCGTGTTCTTGACAGTCATTGTGCGCACTTTCGTTCATATCATTTTCTGTATGTTGCCGTAGCTTTCAATATGGCTCATCATCGTTATCATTGAGCTGTTTGTATGTATTGCTGGACATAGACCACCTCAAACATCGCGCCATAAACCGGTTCCGTGCTTCCCGCATCCAGCGGATTTCTGCAACCATCACCAGTCGTCAGTCTACGTTCATAGGGTATTCACACTTCTACTTCAGGAAAGTGGTTCACAGTCCGGAACTCTTTTATTTTTTATCTTTATAGACCATTTTTGAGAGTTAACGATTGAGTACAGATAAAATTATTATTTCAGAATTTGTTTGGTTGTATTTTTATACTTGCTAGCCATTAGAGACCTTACGCAAGAAAAGAAAATTAGCCTGAGTCGCTATCACCGGATTCGGTGAAGGGGAGGACTATTTACACAGACAAGTTTGGAGCTGATAATGAGGTCCCAATGGCTTTATATACATTTACATACCCTGCTAACAATAGCTGCACACTTGCAGATTTGAGTCCAACAATTCTCAATAGATAATCGATGTAGGCAGAAAATAATGACTAAAGAAAACATTCACCTGAGTGAATGTCTAGCGAATGTCTAAACTCCATTGATACTTGTACTTACGTGTTTGACCAACAGTACAGCGACGATCTTTCTCATACATTTTAACCTATTTAAGATTGAGTGTGACCAGTGCAAACGTTGAGAGTAAACGATAGAATTAAGATGTAAACAGTAATGGAGAGGTTACTTAGACTGCGGTTTGTGTTAAACTGTTTGGTGAAGTGATTTGCTGTAACGAGAGGGGTTTAAGTGACGACGATGGCGCAGATTTAATTGCCATTTACTTCATCATTTGAGTTCCAAAGAGCTGTTGTTTGACAATACTTACCTTCAATTAACTTGCCCTTTGCCAGAACTGTAGATTTATGTTGAAATGCACACACTAATTCCTTTCATCAACAGCTTCATCTCATTTTCCTATCAGCGATAATTTAAAGCCTTCATCTGCAGTAGAAAGCTAAAGTGAAACTGTACTGTAATGTACATATAAGTCGTCGATAAATATTAACTTTTATGCACCGCCATGCTATTACTGATATTTGACTTTCTCAAGGATATTGCGATACATACAACTTTCGCGGCGTCTGATAAGAAAGCGTGCGAAATGAGGAAAACTCAAATGAATACTGATGGATGGTGGATGGTGGTTCTTACAATAAATAAGCTACAAGTTTCTAGCAAGTGTAGTTCTTTGAATTGATGAATAATAAATATTTCACCTATGGTTAGGATTTTGAGAAACACGAATCTCTGTTTTAAAGAAACTTCCTTTTTAATAACAAATCTGTCAAATGTGAATATGTTATACAAATCATATGAGCATGAATGCATTTAAAGCATAGGTATGTTTCTTTCAAGGTAATGGTTGTGTTATTCCGATGTTATGCAGGGTAGGTATTATATTTATACGGGAATTCTATTAATTCTTAGGTCACTATGTGTTACATCTATTTATCAGAAACTTCATACTTTATTCGATAACCAATCGATACAATAACAACTTAACGACCAATTTGTAAGCGATTGTAAAAGATATAATATACGAAAATAATTTTAATTTTTACATTTTGAATATCCTCTTCGGTATTAATATTACGTCGTTTATTTTAGTATCAGTTTCGGATTACGAAACAATATTACGCATTTTATATTAGAAATAAAGACTTTCACAACTTCTTAGAATTGTTAACTCGCTACCTATTTTCCTCCTTAATTATCATAAATGTTAAGAAAGCATAGAATTAAGATTATTCATGCACATATTAACATTATATTATTAAAATTTAATTGAAAAGCGTAACGAAAATGTGGTCCCTTGTGTGGGATTGTAGAATTTTACACCAAACACACCAATAAGATTTTAAAACAAATGTATTAAAATTTTAATCACTTACAAAATATTTACATCACTTTTTTACTATAACGTCCCTCAGTTTCTTCCAGAACTCCTCCTTGTTCCTCTGATCCCAGGAGTGATAGATCTTCGTCTTCAGCAAGTACTTTAGCGTCGTCGTCAGGTACTTGCTTTGTATCTCTCCTATCCTTATCAACACCAGGGGATCGTACGACGTCCCATCTTCTAAGAAAATCCTGTGATACTCCGCTAGTTGGGTCTCCCACCGACACCACTGCGATTTTGCAAAACTATTGCTTATAATCAAAATAACATACTTGCTCTCATTAATACTGCTTAACACTGCTTCTGATATAAAAGAACCTATTTCAAAGTCTCTCTCGTAAACACACAGTTTTAAAAAAGGTGGCTTGGATTCGAGCTGAGCTATCATCTCATGCACAAAGTCTCTGTCTTCATTACAATAAGACACAAACGCGTCATATTTATACGTCTTCCCTCCATCAGGTTTGGCTTGCTTCTTCTGAAAGTTTCTTCCTAATGCTACTTTGGCTATGAACATCCAATAGCGTATGTACATTCTAAACTTGTAAACAACCGCTATTATCAAAAGGACTAGAGATATGGTGACCAGGGAAGGTGCAGTCCATACTAGGACCATTATGCTTGATATCTTTTCATACATCAGACAGTGTAAACTTTTGACGGAAGTTAAATATTCCGATACTCTCCGGTCTTCCCATAAGTCGGGACTACTGCATTGGAATTTTGAACTGAAGATATATTGTTTTAAAGCCTTTGTCGCATTAGCTTGAAGCCAGCGGTAAGTTGTGAACATAGAATCGCAATCACAAACGAAAATGTTGTCCATAAGATCTATGACAATATCACCTTTGCTCGCTTCCAACAAGTACCCGATGTCCTGAATCATGCTCAGTGAGAAATGGGATATTTTGTTGTTTGTCAAGTACAGTCTATTTGGCTTTACACCAGATGCCAAGAAAATTGGTTTCCACCATGACATTAGCAAATTTTCACTTAAATCCAAAAACTGCAGCATTTTTAACGGTTTCAGTATTTCAGCTGTTATGTAATAAAGTTGGTTATTTCTCAGTACTAGATGAGTTAAATTAGGCATCATTTCGTAAAAGTTATCATCCTCATAGAAATTCTTTATGCCACAATTTTCTAAAATAAGAATTTTTAATTCATTCAACCCGTCAAACTGCGAACATGTCAAATTTTGGTTAGCTGTTAATGGGTTATTAGCTAAATTTAGTATTTCTAAATGTTTGGTAGGTTTAAAACTGCCAGCTCCTATGTGATAGATGGTACCATTTTCCATACTCAATATTTTAAGGCTTTCTAATCCTGTAAATGTATAATTAAATATTGCTCTGATGCCATTGAAAGCTAGATTCAGAACTTGTAGATTTTTACTTTCTGTAAAGGTATTTCTGTCTATTTCGTAGTATACGGGATTGTTTGCATGTCCTCTGTTATCAGATAGATCTAATAACATCAGTTGATTCGACAAGTGAGTCCCATGGATCCCTGGCAAGTTGTTACCACTCAGTAATAGAAATCTTAGGTTCGGGAAATTTTCAGGAGTGAAAGCTAGTGGGCCCACCAGAATAGTGGAGACCTTTCTTAAATCCATTAACTGTATATTGACCATCTTAGGGAACGCATCATCGCTGATGATTTCGAACTGATTCCTTGCTAGTATTAAACTTTGTATTGTTGAATTTGCTATGATATTCATAAGTCTCCTCGGAGGTTGCTTCCTGAACCCCATTCCAGACAAATCTAGGTGGAGTAAATTGATATCATTTTCAAACATAGTAGTTAAGAACGTTTCTATTAACGAAGAGTTTAGGTCGTTGTCGCCGATGTGGAGGTTTTTCAAGTGCTTCAATGGCAGAAAACTTTTTGGATGAATATGTTCTAATCTACATAAATTCAGGTCGAGTTTTCTTAAAGTACTTCCCTCCATTAGCTTGAAGGCGTCTTCTGGGATAATTTCCAAGGTATTTTCTGATAGGTCTAGTCTTCGCAACGACGGCAGTATACTGGGTTTAAAAGATGGTGTTAACTGTAGTACTGATCCAAATCCGTTGTTGACTAAAGTCAAATTGTGGAGGTTCGTTAGTCCCATAAATGTTGTTTCATGGATCGATTGAAGCAATGTATTGTAGGATATTGACAGCTGTTCCAAATTCGTCAAATTGGAAAATAGTCCTGGTTCTATGTAGCGCAGCTGGTGATTTGCTTCTATTTCCAATACTTTCAAGTAGTACAAAAAATCCAATTCTCCTTTGAGGATTTCTGTGATGACTGTAGTTCTTACTCTTAAAACTTCGCTTCGTACTTTTATCTGCAAACAAGTAGAAAGTACTTTTAAACATATGTTTTTATGTGCCTGATTATAATAATATGGATAGGAATTTCAATGCCAAACGTGCTTGCACTGCTTAACCCTGACCGAAAGCCTCGACAGTATCACTATCACCTGACGTAGCCTTTCTTTTGTTTGTCTTGGCTTTATCGTCATCACTATAGAAGGTGTAACAGGAATAACATAAAACCTGAAAAGGAGTCATTGCATTCATCATTATGAATATAATTTTTGACTTCTTTCCGGACTTTTCTCTCGACCTTGACTCCTTTTCCGGTTTTGCGTTATTCCTGTTTACACCCTTTAGATTATAAACCGTTGATCATAAATTATTACTTTAGGTGTTCAATACCATCTCAACTTTTCACTCTTTGCTTGAAGTTAGATCATAAACTTCACATGAATATTTCTATTTAATGTGACTCTAGAACTGCTTATCATACCGCATATCAGCCAATTGCTTACAGTAATACAACCAAATCTCATCGCAATATTTTGACACCTAATTTTATATTTTTGAATTTATCTAACTGCGCCTTAAAACCCTAACAATTTTCACTGTTTACACACAGTTTCATATCAGTTATGTGTGTATACGTTATTATGACGATGGTTACGTCTATGTTCTGTTATGAAACACATATGCATGGAGTGTCACAGTGTTTGTAAGAGATTTGTGTGTGTTCTGCAAGATAACTTTATGTTCATTGTTCTACGTCTCACAGGATATTGCGATAAGTAAGGTAAACTGAAAGGCTGTTACGTCGCACGTGGGATTAAAGAATGAAATTCTGTTGGGTAAGGATGATCTAGTGAAGATCATGGACACCTTCTCTTTAGTAAGTCTTCGACAAATGAAAGAGGTATTGAAGTTAGAAAAGTTCGTGCTGTAACGAAAGAAGAAAGAGGAGAGAAAATGGTCGCAGACACTTTTTTAATATATCTACATTGTGAAACTTAGATATCACTTTCATAACTTGAGGAAAACCAAACACTATAGAGATGGGAATTCCAAACTTTGTGATTGTTTTTTATTAACAAATTAGTATAATCATAACGTGAGTTCTAATTGAAATAAATTCAAACACAATACTGAAGCAACTGACCTTCGGGAACCTCATGCACTCGTAGTTTCCAAAGCAGACGATGACTTTCTGATGGTAGGTGGCTCTGCAGGTGCAGCCAGAATCCCAGTCCTTTCCAAGCTGGATCGGAAGCTCCTCGGTCTTATCGTCCTTAGGATACAGGAAATTGTTGGTGAACTCCTTGTACTCATCCATCAGATTGGTTCTCGCATATTGAGCGTAGCATAGGAGTAGCCAGATGTAGCGAGCTATTGACATGACTTTCTTTCTGGAATTAAAGAAAAAGTATTGTTAGGGGTTTAAAGTAGGTAACGGATTAATAACACGGTAAAATAATTTCTAAATGACACCCAATTTGCTGAAATTTGCCACAGATGATTTTTTGCAAATACCCAAGGCAATTGAATAGATGGAATGCAGAGGAGTTCAGGAGTGCCTTCTCATCACACATTTATCACGGGGACTTAAGTTTCTTTTTGGAAATCTTCTAATTCCAAAAGAGTATCTAATTGAGACAAGGAAAGAGAGAAGCTAAATTACAGGTTAAATAGAAAAAAAACAGAATATATATATCTATGTAGCATATCATATAGGTATACAATAATAAGAGAAATATTTTGTCAACACTGCAAAGCAAAGTCTCCAACATCGTCTGCCACGTTTGGGTAAAACCCTATAAATACTATAAATAGTAATAATTCTTGTACAATAAGTAACCACATCAAATTCTAAAACTACATTGCATTGTCTACTTGCTCTCTCTCTCTCTTGGTCTAATATGAATTTTATTTCATGAGATGAGAGAGTTCTTTATGGTATTTATGCTATAGCAATGATAAAATTACCAAGGAGCATCGGGGCATTTTGGGTCGATGATTGAAGATTAATGCTGAATCTAAAGTATAATTTTAAAAGTGCTCTTACAAGTTTCTGGAGTAAAGATGCAATGCAGTGATATAAGCAAGGGAAATGGTCGAAGATTGACAAGAGATATAATGGATTTTTTTAAATTGTTGAAACTATATTTCAAACTTGCTAATAAATCCAAAATAAAACAGCTCTGTTAGTTTCCATTGAAGCAAATCTTCCAAGCTGGATGTTTTGATCTGTTTAGCAGAATATTTAATCTTACACAAACTGATAAAGTGATAACATTGTGGTGACGCCGTCGGAGGCTGTGCAAATATCGACTTGTAATTGATGGCAATGTGGGTTAATTGTGATTACCTTTGAATTCATTGTTTTTGTTAGGGATGAAGTAGACCTATCTGATGATAAGGCACTGTTGCTACACATGTACAATTGTACATATACAAAATAAATGTGGAACTCATGTGCTTCTTAATAGATGTCAGACGATTTTCATTATTTTTTAAAATATAGTAAGAAAGGTTAGTGTTCATCAGTATTTCAAAGTCGTTACTCTCAGTTAAGAGAAAGTCACAGATAAACCATTTTTGTCTTGGATCAAGAAGCGAAAATATCATGTATATGGATATCGCCATAACAAGTGGGAGGCGGAACTGACCAAAGTTAATGGGCACAAAGAGTTTGGAACAGTGTGTTTCGTAAAAAGATTATTTGAACTGAAGTAACTATGAAGTTTCTTTTCCGTTCTTTTCCAAAAGAATCTACCTTTCCGAATGGACAGTGGAGTCACTTTATTAATGTAATATTATCATTTTACTAAACTGTAGGTAAATGATGACGTTCAAAAGTGCCGTTTAATGGCCTAATTGAAATAAACGTTTTGACTTTGACTTTGAAGAATCATCATTTTGGTATTTTATCATTTACAAATTTCCCATTCAAAAATCCGTTTATTGTCAGAATTTTCTATAGATTTCTTTGCACCAATAGGTGTACCTCAGGGTACATTTCAAGTATGTTCAAACAAAACACACAATTATAGCCATATTGATAGCTTCTCTCTGACGCGAAGCTGTCTGTTTTGTTACACATTATTGTTTGTTTATTTATTTAGCATATTCGTGTTAATTTTCATATCTATCTGGGAATTAAGGAATAATAGATTTTCTTGCCGTTACTGTAATGTTTTCGCTAAGAAGTGCTTGAGCATGATCATGTTCTGCTTGGCAGGGATCAACTTCATGAACTTCATCATCTATCCCAAAGAGTAGAGAAAGCCTTGTTGTATTAAGTCCGCCCAAGTACCACTATTGTACATAAAGTTTAAGAACTATGACGGTTTACAAGGATCTAAGATTTCAATGATCTCTTGAACAAATGTTCTCGTTGAAGTAGATTTCACAGTGTAGCAAAATGTTATTTAAAGGAGCAATTAAAAGATAATTGTCATAAAGGAATAAGGATCTGACAACACACAAACAACTGAGCATATTGTGTTCCTATTGTTGTAGTTATTGCATGTATACTTTCTATCTATTATAATATTATAAATGCGAAAGTTTGGATGTTTGTTACTAAATCACGGCAGAACGGCTGAACGGATCTTGATTAAATTTAGCACAGAGGTAGATTATAGTCTGGAATAATACATCGGATTTTTATCATGGGAGTATGTTCCCTTGGAATAAATTTCGACATTCGGCAGCTAGTTACAAATTATGTGGTATTTCAAAATCAAGTTTTGTCAAACTGCAGTTTGAAAAGGCATTCAACGAGCAGGTACGAATTAGGACGTTACTTGGTGTCATTTCTATATTGAACTTGAAGAAAAACATTTTAGCACTTATGATATTTGTTTGAAATTATTTTTGCACGTGCAATACTTGGGATTTTCCACCTAACATCTGTCTCTGTGAACATAACAAAAATTTGTTGTTTACTTTAATTTCTGCATTTATAACTGCAGCCCATTAGGTAGCAGCGTAGCACAGCCTTTTGTAAGATGGCTACAGATGTATATTTTCCATACACATGGCAGGCAAAGTTCAAATCACATTTGGATTTAGGCAAACTTTATTTGCTTGGTTAACAAATTGTTTATTTTAACTGTTAGTAGGGGTTGAGACTTGTGTCGTGACCAAAACGTGATAGTATTCACTGTCAATCATGAATCCTCGGCGTGACCCATATAAGGACAAACGTCATAATCTTTACAATTTATTATTGGGCCAATAATAGACCCTTGATATGCATTTTGAACCAATAGCTGTTTGATGACAGCTTGCAATGCAAACGACGAAATCTGGTGTAAGGTCATTGAAACACAGACGAAGAAGACTTTGTCTGTGTTTCAAACCGGGAACGAAAAAAAGGAATAGGGTTTTAGCATTAGCGAAGAGAGATTCGCAGCTAATGAATGTTCCCTGAATCGGTAAAATCTTGGTAGCTGGAAATTTGAAAGCCGGGAAACAGATAAAGAGCCCTTAAACTTCTTTAGATGACGGTTTGGAAATGTTTGGGAGATGAAACAAAAGGTTTATGAGTCAGGCTCCTTACGAATTGCTCTGCACTCTACTTACCAGTGTCTTTTCATCTTGCAAGATCTTAGAATGACGGCGTTACATGAAGGTTCTTCACAGCCTATTGCAAAGATAGGTTCGGCTTACAAACATTTAATTTTAGTAAGGCATATGTGTATATCGAAGCTTTCAATTGCGCAGACGAGTAAATCACTACTTTTACACAACTATTCCACTACGAAGCCTCAAGAAATAATATAATATCTAACAAAACACAAGTAAAATTCACAAACCTTTAACACGATGTAACGTGCACACAGTATATCTGTTAATGTGAACAGCAAACACGATGCTGACTGACGCCATTCGATTACATTTGCACAACAGCCTGACTTCCAACAAGAGTACTACCACAGGGAACCACACTCAGCCCTCAAGGCATATTTCAACGGAGAATTATATAAAATTAACGAACACTTTTGAGGTTTTTCAGCACTTTTGGCAGCGTACAATCTGCTTGGATGTTGGTGGAGCACTCGCTATATTTGTCCGAAGATTTTCGCGTGTCTCCGTCATTGGCTGCGATATTTACATGTGATAACTACTAAAGATAACGAATCGCAGGACGATCCTAATAGAACGAAAGATGTTGGCAGATTTTAAGATCTTCATGAGTTTTCATTTTATGATGTAAAGATAACTGGGCGGATGACGGCAGAGTTCCTTCACGCGGGAAATACAGATAAAAATGTGTTAATTCAATAAACATGACAAAAAGCCGTGAAAAGATTTCTTAAGTGTGTTTTTCTGACAAAATGTTCAACACCTTGAGTGATGGCTGATTATTTACTATTCGGTGATAGCCATGTGCCAATTAACACATTGATTGATTCTCTTCATTTGGATGTAGCAGTTTTGTAATTGCTTAAATGAATTCAAATATAGCCAAAGATTTTAATAATGACGTCTTGTTTTTTCTTGATACCTCAATAAACTACCGATAGGATGACAAAGAGACAAAGCTGCACCATTTTTAATGGTATTATTTTAACAACTTACTGGCAATCTCAATTCCTACGCACCCATATGTATTCTAAAAGATCTTTCAATCTGGAAAGCGTTTATACGTTTAGTTCAAATCAGATTATTGTCCATGTTTTCCTGATTGTGATGAATAAATAAATAAAGTTACCTAAGCCCTGTAAAGCATTGTTAGCAGTATATTCTTCTCTGACACAAAGCCTACAAATCAGCTTGCCAACAGGCGCGGTCACAACTGTAAACTTGGGGGGGGGAGGGGGTGTTAGGTGAATGAATAGTACCCAAACTAAGTTGAGAAACTTAGCGTTTATGGAAACAAAAAGAAAGAAAATTAAACTACAAAGTGATGCGGCAAATCGGAGACGACTATGGGACGATACCATCACTAAATTTCATTCTCTCAATTGCATTCCTTAATTTTAAGTCGCAGACAAAACTGCCAGGTGAAATCTGAAGCACCTTGGATTGGTTACGTTGGTGAGCACCCCATCTAGGAATCCAGGTGAAAATAGATAGGTTAGATTCTTTATTAAACATCCATACAATCATAGAAGTTACTAAATAGACATGCTAAACAAAAAACTTGGATAATTAATTGATGATGCAAAAGCGAGCTCGATATGTTCTCGGACAGGTAAGATCTTCTTTTTACTATCGATACAGACATTAAAGTAATGTTGACAACTTATGTACAAAAATGATCGACAGTTAAAAATGCAAGAGCGAGCAAAGCGAGCTCCTAAATTTTTGTAGCCCGCTCCGTTTAATAATCGATTAAAACTCGTGATTTATCTATTTTTAGAAGTTTTGTCAATTTGACGTTAAGATTTGGGAGGGGGGGTCATGACCGCCACGTTTCCCCCTTCTCGAACCGCACCTGGTTGCCAATGTGAATGTGTGCGTACGTGAACACTTACTTTGAAATTTCGCTTGTGGGTCGGCGTCGACCACGTAGATTTTATGAATGTATTATCTGTGTGTATAAGACAAAGCACGCATCGGCGATCATTTGATAAGTTTGGAATAAGGAGCAGGTGTAGTGTTTTTCGTTATAACTTCACATTTAGGTCAATGAGGCAAGAAACAGATGGTTTTATGTCCCCATGCCTCGGAGGCAAGTCAGCTGTTGGTCCAACACCAGGTCTCTCTCCTGTCGCCTAGGATTGCCGTCCCATCGGACTCTGGAAGTGATGGAAGATTTGTAGAATGTTCACTATTATATGTCCCGCGCCGATGACTTTTGTGTTTGCTTCATATTAACATATTTTGGCACAGTCGCGTAGTGTTCACCCAACCTTATTGGTTCTTATCTGTCGCCTCTCGCAGCCTCAAACTTGACACTGAGTTTACTCTTCTTGTTACGTTTGGGATCAACTCTATTCTCAGGTTTATTATTATTTTATGTTTTTAGCAAATTTGGCAAAACAGACACGTTTTTCTCATAATTCTGATCAGATTGATGGAAAGACTGTGTGTTATTGTGTTAATACGAAATGCGAATGATGATAATGCAAACTATTTCGATAATTAAAACCATTCTGTCGGAATAATGAAGCATTGCTGCTATTCATTCATCAGTTTCTTTCAAACCGAATTGATAAACATTTTGGATATCCCATTTTTTCGGATTCCAAAGCTTCATTGATTTCCATATACCCAAATAAAAGACATGAATCCTCGGCCTTCGCTTCAATGAAAAACCCTTCATCGAATCAAGGTGAAGCGGCAGCTAACAAAACATTTCAATAACCAATAAAGGTCTCAGTCACACGGCAGCAGGTTCGATTCCGCGAAGTGTCGATGGCGCCCCAATTATCGCGTCGTTCGCGGAGCTCCCTTTATGTCAGTCCCCGACACCGACGACATCGACGACGCCGGCGGCTCCGGCCAGCAGACGTGCAGTGCAAGCGAAGGTAGCGGGATGTGAACGCTTTCTTTTGATAATTCGATATCGAAATTGTGGAGCTCTGTGTGACCTTTACATTTCTTACAATTATTCCATCGACTTACTAAATATGCCGATTACGACGAATATAAACAGATTTTTGCAGAAGTATACCACAAAACTTTTCAAAGGGCAGCGGGTCTCTAGTTTCCACTAATTGGTCCACCAATTTTTTTTTGTCGTTTTGGTGACATTATGTCTTCCATCATGCGGCGATCTGTTCATCTAACAATGAAAAAACCGTGAAATCATCGTGAGGGATTCTGGCATTTTTACTTTGTCAGATTTTATGTTCTTCATTTTATTGTTTGTTGTGGTTGGAAGTTTTAATCTTTGAAAAGGTTACAGATGTTCTTATATCTATCTAAATAATAAATAAGCTAAGCCTCTGCTGCTCAAAGCTCCCGCGGTGCTGTTGCACAAATACGGTTATTTTTTACCCCTGCGTGTGCGACGACCCGCTTTCTCCGCGCTGGGATCGTTATTTTTATATTACGCATTCAATTATAAGTAAAACACGGAGCCGATCGAAAGTGCGCACTTTACTTCAATACGCTGTCAAGTACCTGTTTGAACCGGCCTGATCCGGCCTGAAGGAGATCTCAAATGGATTGTTTTCTCTATAGCAACAGGCAGACTATTGTGGTACAACTTAGACTAGGCTAAATGAAGAAAATAGCACTCAGCGTTGACTAAAAGATAAACTGACTATGGAAGTCCGCAATGATGATATGGTGTGTAAGGTCCAATATCCAATCACTGATGGAAAGGGGTGATGACAAAAGTTGCAGATTTTGTTAAAATAGTACAGAGCCAATTTTACGTAGGTATGGCATTTGATTAACCTATAGTCCTCCTCGCTGTTTTCCTACTCTGGACTGCTTTATCGTGCATTTTTTTCTAAATCGTTCTCATATATGTATATGTATGTTTAATTGCAACAAAAATGAAGCAACCAAAACATTTTAAAACGATTTAAAAGAGTGTCCGTGGAGTTTCTTGCACGTTCTTCTCCATAGAGATCTACGCTTTGGAACGTGCAAATAGCTTCATCTCTTTTGACTGACCAACCTTGATAATTCAAAAGCGCCTGTAAATGGTTTAATTGAAATAAATAATTTGAGTTTTGAGATATCGACAACGGTGACCCCA
Source organism: Mamestra configurata (assembly GCA_002192655.3). Lineage (NCBI taxonomy): Eukaryota > Metazoa > Arthropoda > Insecta > Lepidoptera > Noctuidae > Mamestra > Mamestra configurata. Next base: position 127,813 of record NDFZ01004965.1, on the reverse strand, counting down.
TGAATGAAGTCATCTCCTAGTATGTGCCCTTATATTATTTTTTATTTACAAATATGGCTTGCCGAATTTGATTTTAAATTCCCGGTAATAGCCATAGCAGGCAATTGGTAAATGAGATGGTACTGGATCAAAAAAGCCCTGTCAAATTATGTCAGTCAATAGGGAAAACATAACAAAAGAGATGTTTGATAAAAGCAAAGTAAAATATCGATATAACAATCAGTATAAAATATATTCCAGTTTACAAAGGCGAGGGTAGTGCAGCCGACAGGTTCCTGATGAGCTCGTCCATCTGGATGAGGTTGATCCTCGCTTGTCTGTTCATTCGACCTTCTGGTAGCTCTGGAGGCTCATGGCGGAGGAGTTGAGCTGATTCTGACAGGATCTTGCGGGATTCCTGGAAGATAATAATATAAAGAGTTGAACAGGCCTAAAAGTAGAATGGTGTATTGATGTAGAGGGATTGCACGCTTAGCGGTGGATAGGTAATTAAGCTGAACGAAGGTCCAGTAATGCTAGTTGATATCTATCAATGTGAAACCACTCCTAAAGATCACGAACTCTGACTAGTTACAATGCAACTGTTGATATTGTGAGTACCCTTATTGAAGAGACTATTTCGTTTGTTGTAGCGTTTATAGCGATATACCAGACAGATACTCACATCGTGCTACGTACGATATAAACATTTTATACTCTGTTATAACAATATAATTAACCCAAGTAAATATAAGACACTCGTCACTCATTATATTTTACGACAGAAGCGGCACTTATTATAATATCTTTAAGAGTTTGAGATAGTTCTCATGCTTCACGTTTTACATTGTTTTTTATTTTTACACGATCTTGGCATATCTCCCACAACACACTTGCACATTTCACAAAAAAAGTTCAAAACAAGCAGAATTAGTGTCAGTATTTCGGGCGAGTAACTGGAGCGAGCGATGGTCCAGTTGCTGGCGCGAACAGACACGTACAAGACGGTTTTTGTCTAAGATGTGATGTCAATGGATTCACCGGTTCAATTATTATGGCACTATCTTCTTCGTTTGGCTTTGGTTGAGTTTTTAGGGTTCCGTAGGCTTTAGAAGAACACGGATGGGTTTTAGTCAAAGAGTCTGACACGCCCTTCCGCTCTGGGAGCGGAAGGGCGTGTATGTAAGTATGGGAAATCATCAAATGACTTCATTTGATGATTTCCCATACTTAACAAAAGGGTTTCGTAGTCAACAAGAACCCCTTACCGTAAGGAATCATTAGTCCGCCCGCCGTCTGTCTGTCTGTTCGCGGTTTAGCTGAGAGACGCTTAGCACTACAAAATTGGAATTTGGTATGGGTAATACCAAAAACTATATACTGTATGGGGCGACAATGTGGTAAAATCTTGATAAAACATGTTTTTAGGGCCCTAGACGTAAAGTAGCGATGATTTTTTTCTAATTTTGTATTTTTTCCCCTGTGAAGTAGGATTTTATAACTCTTTCTTCAGTTACCATCGTCCTATGTGGGCTCGGTTTTAGACGTTTTTTTACCATTAAACCGTGAACTCAAATAATATATTCATGTAATCAAACGAACAGCACCATTCTAAGTCGGCAATTTGACGTGCAACTACGGAACCCTACACTGCGCGTTGCCGACACGCACTTGGCTGGTTTTTATAGTTGCACACACAGAATATAATCATGCAGTTGCAGTGTAGGTACAGATGTATCTTATGCCTGTTTCACAATAATAGATTTCAAAAAATCTGATTGCAATTTGTTTTTGCCAAAAAGAAACCTCTTGTTAGTAAAAACGCAAAATGGATATTNTGGATTAATAATAAAGTAAGAAAAATAAAAAATTGTTAATAATTGTCCTGTGATAATATAAGGATCTTCTACTGGTCGAGCTCCAATTCAAGTTAATAAAATAACAATTGTTACTATTGATCAAAATATAATTTGGTTAATAGGATAAAATTGAATTCCTTGAATTTTTTTATTAAATGTGAAGGGGAGAATAATTAAAATTAAAATTGATATAATTAAGGCAATTACTCCTCCTAATTTGTTAGGAATTGATCGTAAAATTGCATATGCAAATAAAAAATATCATTCTGGTTGAATATGTACAGGTGTTACTAAAGGATTAGCTGGAATAAAATTATCAGGATCTCCTAATAAATAAGGATTTGTTAAAGTTAAAATAGTTAAAAAAAATATTAAAATAATTCCTCCATTTAATCTTTAAAAGTAAAAAATGGATGGAAAAGGATTTTATCTAAGTGTCTATTTAATCCTAATGGCTTATTAGATCCTGTGACAATATTATGCTACTTATAGATATTGTAAAGGCCATCGTCGATGATCCAATTCTCAGGAGGAATGAGGTCTCAAAGGTAAGCCTACAATTTTGAACTCATTTGGGTATGAATCAAATTCGATGACGGACATACTTGACGATGGCCTACTTACAAATAATTTGCTCCTCAACAATCGGCACATAGTGACGACGAGCGAGTTTTTGCTCAATAATGGTTGTTAGTTCAGTGAGTTTTACGTGAACAGAATCTCGATTGCTCTGGTAAGGACACCGCAACATTATTTAAGATTCAGTTACAAAGCAAGTGGAACAGAGCATGCCATCAACTTTACTGAGAGAATTGATGAAAGTCATGAATTGCAACAAACAATCCCAGGGCTCATGAGAAAAATTGGATTAAACATAACGCATTGTAGCATCTCTGAACTCCTCAAGTTGTAATATTCTATGAGAAATTTGAACTATGGAAACAAAAGAATAAGTCTGTTGCAACTGGCAATGTTCAACTTGAGTTGAAGAAAATTGGTAGCAGTCTAGGCCCGTGTTTACCCGGATTTGCAAGGGATGCAAAAAACCTGAGCACAGATCACAATTTCAATCATAGGGTACTATGGTTGGCCATGGGCTTGGGGCTATAAAATTTACATAATTAATTCTCTTGTTTTTTAATACATATTTACGTTGGGAAAACACTTTGATGATTGTTTTGACAAATTCATATTTTAACACCTTTTTTTTAAGTATGGGAATTCATCAAATGACTTCTTCCGCTCTGGGTGGAGCGGAGGGGCGTGTCAGACTCTTACTGACTAAAACCCATCCGTGCTCCTTCTAAAGCCCTTTGCGTTCCAGGGCCGCGGTGATTCTTTAGAAAAAATTCCGCAACCCTGGCAGGCTCTGGCCCTACCCAGTCTGGCCCGTCTTCTATGCTGACATCTCCTTGAGGCGCGCGTGAAACATAACGCGCCATCGACCCGAGCCTGGTGGTGATCTTGGTAGTATAAATTTTATGTCTTTGTGGTGATCGGACAGCGAGCCACCCAACCCTCGCCGTCCGCAGGCCCGATATTTTAACACCTGTGGTTGTAATAATGATCCGAGGTGCTTACGTGAAAGAACTGAAGAAGAATTTGAACGTAACTTTATCGTGACCACAATTTCTAGGCCTACTGGATATAACCGCTTTGCTTTGCGATAAGAAACATAGCTATCCTCCTAAAACATGATACGAAGTGTATCATAAACTTACGTGTTTTACGATTGTTTTCACAAATTGTGCTGGGTAATTACAACTGGCGTATTTTTCGCGAGCCGTTGTCGCGTGCTCGATATTTTGGTCACATTTGGATAGTCGGTATTTATTACGGGAAATAACGAATTGTACGGTTGTAGACGTAATAGTAACATCAGAGGCTTTATTTTTGTTTTTATTTAGTTTTATTATGCGGTTTATTCACGTTTACTACTGCGGCAAAATATTAGCTTTTGATTTTAAAAAGCCTCATGCCAAATGTCGTCATCACTGGCTTGGATGATCGACTACGATTAAAAGTATTTAATTTGATACTTTCCACTAATCTGGGGATTAACTAATTTTTATATTAATTATTATTTATTTGCAGAGTAGTCTTTTTAAAACAAAGGTTTACTGGAACTCAGTAAGTATCCCTTGTAGCATTAGGTCCGCCCAAGTACCACGACCGTACATAAAGTTAAAATAAATTATATATAAATATTATATTTAATGCTCAATACAAACTTTATTCAAGACAGTTCAGTAGGGAAAAAGCCATTAAATCTTGTTTTTGTTTTGTGAGTTTACCCATATTTGGTAACTTACGCACTGGTGAGTTAAACCAACTTTAGACCTGGGACAATCTAAGCCTGACGTCATGTTTACCAACCAAACAACATAATTCTTTATTTATTTGCAAATGATTACAATGGCTTCAGCGTAAACACTGCAGCAGACCATTCATTTTTACAACAAGAACAGGTGTTACAATCGGAATGTATCAAAACAGTCATCATCACAGTGTTTTCCCCTGGTGACGTCTCTTTATTCATTAAGCGGTGATCTTAGAGCGGTTTAAGGAGCTTGAATGTGTAATTGTAGTTACCTACGTAATTAATATACGTGGCTGATACCTTAATAGCTTGTTAGGATTCCGTACCCAAATAAAAACGGGACTCTATTACTAAGGCTCCGCTATCCGTCCGTCTGTCCGTCTGTCACCAGGCTGTCATGAGCCATGATAGTAAAGACACTTGAAATTTTCACAGATGATGTATTTCTGTTGCCGCTATAACAACAAATACTAAAAAACAGAATAAAATAAATATTTTAGGGGGCTCCCATACAACAAACGTTTTTTTTTAGTAACTCTGGCAGCCTTATTACAAAAAGCGGTTTAACTAAAAACCCAGGTCTAAACTTCTAATAACAACGGTTTAGACAAAAATGATATTACAAAACGTGGTTTTGCGATAAACCATACACCAAATCATGGTCTAACGTTAAACCTCGCCGACCCCTAGTTTTACGATGGTCTAAGTCGTATCTGTCAAAGTTTGTCTTGCAGGTTATAGCATCTTTGTTATTGTTTTGTGTTGTTTTTACCCGAAAATGAATTTGAACGTAATCGATTTGATGGATATTGAGGATTTTGAAGCCGCTGAGTTGTTGGAAGCGCCACGCCATCGTCGCCATCCCACCAGAAATCGTATTCGGATCAATTTCATTGAAGTAATATTCACTTTGAAGTAACATTTAGTTGACTTACTTTTTCCTCGGTACTCCAATTCTCAGACCGTTTTTTCTTTGGTTGGTCCATCACATAAAATATTACAAGTATTACACACACAAGGGGCTATTCAAGCACTGCTTATCTTGTGATTGCTATGATGGATTCATATTACGCGCGAGGATGGTACGTTTCGTTAGACGTACCTACGTTGGCGTCTTATTCGTTATTAAAATGACATTAAAGTGTTACGAAAAAACAAACTAAAAAAAACTGCAATCGACGACATGTTTATGTCCATGCAAAATAACTAATTCATAATGTTTTTAACACTCCTAAACATAATTTATTCATTAGTGTGAACGAATGATATTTGTAGTTATCTGTGGTTCATATTCAGACATTGGTTCAAATGACTGTACTAAGAAGATCAAGGTTTATTTATGTTTTGTAATACGGACAAATTTAGACCCTGTTTTTGCACATAAGCCTGGACTTGATAGTACAGGTTTAAACCAAAGTTTATTTAGCTTTTTGTAATAAGACCGTTAGGGTTGAACGGCAGCAGATGTTTGCGATCATAAGGTTCTGAATGTCCCAGAATTTTCGCGTGGACTTCGTTGTGAATTTGCCAAGCTCTACTTTAGTTTGAAAACCTGTAGGCCAATCCTCGCACTTAAGAAGCGTTCGAAATCGCAATGTTATCTCAGCAAGAATAATCGACAAACTTGTTAAGATGTGTGTAAAAATGAAAATTGCAATGCGAATACAAACACTCCTTAAAAATATTACAAGAATTGCCCCTCTCGGAGTTTGCCACGTAGTAGGTACTTAATTTCAAATTCTTACTCAGAAAACAGGTTCACCGTTCTTTATCAAAAAAGGTTTACTATTTAATAGCGAACGTTAGATTCATTTTAAAGCTACATGAAGAAAGATTACTTACGGAGACATAACCAAGTAGTGTCATGGGTCCATCGATGAGAGCCTGTCTCCTGCCAGTCTCAGCGACGGCAGCATGCAGCTCGAACAGTAACGTGCCTCGGAGACGAGTTTCAGCTGAAAATGGAAAAGAATATGTAAAATATAAAAAGTATCATTTATTACCCCTAATTAACTTAAAATTTTCAATAATTTTATTAATAACTCCGATATTCTATCCAAATTTTATTTTAACGTTCCCGGAAGGTCGAAGCGATGGTACGCACCGTTGCGTGTTCCATTTAAGTACCTCTACGAATTACAGGCAAAATTCATTTTAGTGCGTGCAAGTAGAAACTTGAATGACATGTGTCAACAGCATGATTTTGATCCTTTCTTAACGGGTGTGTCCTCGGCCAGAAAGTGTCTTAGCCTTAGCTTTTTAAAAAAGATTTTGGTTGTTTGGGTTTCGGGTTTCTATTCTTGTATTGAATATGACATGTGAATTTAATGCTTTTCCGGTTAGAGTGTAGCCTTAGGGGCGCTATGGCGCGAATCCATAGGTTAGGTTAGGTTAGAACTGTGAGGGAGGAGCCGCGCCGTGCCCTCATCTCTGTTGTAGGCGGTGACCTCTCGCTGCCGGCTGTAGTCCATGCTATGGTCGGCGGTGAGGAGTCCTGGGACGCGGTGATCTCCTTCTGCGAGACAGTTATCGCGCAGAAGGAGGCTGCGGAGAGGGAGAGGGAGATCACAACCGCTCTCCCTGCCCGCAGCAGGCGCATCGGGCGTCGGAGGAGGGCATACGCTGCCCTCTTCCGGCCCCCCTAACTGGGTCCAGGGGTGGCGGACTTGGGGATGTCCGTCGCCCCCCACTCATCCGGACCCGAGGTGGCGGCGCGTGGTGTTCCCGTGCGCCCCTCTTTGACGTAGCGAGGAGAGTCAAACACCTCACTCCCCTCGCCGACGCGAGGTGGCCCGCAGTGGCGGGCCGGCACCAGCCGGGGATTGCGGAAGTCGCATACGTTCCCGCGATCCCCGGCGTAGGTGGAAGATGGAACACCGGGGTGGTTTTAGTCAGTAAGAGTCTGACAGACCCCTCCACCCGCCCCAGGGTGGAGGATTTCCATGAGGATTTCCCCCCGAGAAAAAAAAAAAAAAAAAAAAGGTTAGAACTGTGACCAACTACTACCTCGAAATTGGTCGCGAAATTTTTGTCCCAAAAATTTTTTTGAACCAAAAAAATTTTTTTTTGGTTTTCTGCACGGCTCATAGTGCCTCTAAGCGTATGGTGCCAACACCCAAAAAAAATTTTTTTTTTTAAATTTTCTGTGTTTTGCCCCGAGCTCTACTCAAGGTGATAGTAAGGCGAAATTTTTCCAAGTCCCAAAATTTTTTTTGAACCAAGAATTTTTTTTTTTTCGTTTTCTGCACGGCTCATAGTGCCTCTAAGCGTATGGTGCCAACTCCCAAAAAACCGTTTACATGTGGACCGTTTTTCCTTTTTTAGTAGCTGTGTTGTGTTTTTCACACTCTTTATTTCCAATCTGTTTTATAGAAGTGATGATTTTTAATTGGCTGTCAGTCTCACATGCTATTTTTTTATTCTGTTTGTTTTTGCTGTAAGTCATCCAAAATAAATAACGTAGATTTCAGGGATATTTTCTGGATCGTGCATATGGTTTTAAAAAGTTAACTGAACATGAAGAAAAAAAAACATCATTTTCTCGAAATACTGACTAGATTACTCAGTCTCCATCAACATCATTTCACTGCACGAATTTGTACACAACTGTCTTCTCTTTTCTCACAAAATTTTGGATATCTCAGCTTTTTTCATTTCACACAAACAAATGATGTGAATGTTCGCACAGTCCTACTGCTGGGATACAGGCTTCCTTTCTAGTAATAAAAGTGGAAGTGTAATATTAGTAAGTTAAATATACTCTGCTAAAACTACAATACCTGGTGCCAAAGTCTCAAGCAGTTCCGCGATCTTCTTACACAGCTGCGTCTTGAGTAACAGCCTGTCGTCCGTGACCATCGCCAGACCCTGCTCCACCTCCTGGCCGATCATCTGCGCCAGCGCCATGCTCACGTCCGTCATGTAGAAGTGTGAAGGGTGCAGGTAGCTGCTGCAATGGCCTATGAACCTGGAAGTTGGATGGAGAATCAGCAGTTAGGGCCGCTGTCAGTGTTATTGGCAAGAAAGTCAACTCTTGTTTTTAAAAATCTTTTAAAATCGAGTCCCAATATCATCTCAGCGACAATATTACATTGTTAAAATTCTCCCTCCGGTAATTGACAATTACGAAGCTTATATGTCTGCTGGTTTGGGGATTGAAAAAAATACATTTTTCTTATTCATTCTGCATCAAGTACGGAGGTGACGAATCTTAACCACATCAACAGTATTAGTAGTAGTCACCTCGCACAGATCTTTTGTGGTGTAGATTCTATAAGTGTGGTGTTGATATTTAAGGATATTTGAAAAGTTAGCTTCACTCACATGAACCTCGGGAAAGACTAATGTCCCGCAGTGGACTGCGACAGGCTGTGCTGACAGATAGCCTTAAGAATTCATGCTCATACCTCTCGCAAGCCTCCGGATCTCCCTTCGGCATGATGCTGAGCTCCCTACCGATGTCCTGCACCAGCTGCTGGATGATAGCGTCAGACACGGCGTCCTGGCAGGAGTCGCACTTCCAAAACTTATTGTCCAGGTTGCGGGTCTCCGGGTTGGGGCTCTTCGTCTTGTGCAGGATGGGCAGGATAAACGTGTCGGGGAGGAGGTAGCCTTTGCAGTCTCTAAAATCATTATAGGGCCAAGATGTACAGAAGTTATGTTAGTGTAGTTTTTTAATCCAAATGTTGACTGGTAGAGAATGCCTTTTTGTATTAAGCCCGCCCATGTACCACTATTGTACATAAATAAGAAGCTCAAAAATTTACAAAGCCAAACTACATGGTATTCAGAAAAAATAGGAGGTGATAAAGGATACAGGCTTAATCCGTGTGTATCTTTGGTCCAAAGACAACAGTTATTAATTGATTGCTGTTAATTAATTGTGTAATTGTGACTAATGTGTATATTATTTTTCTGTAATTGAGTCTTGATACTTGAAAATAAATTGATTATTATTATTATAGACCGACCATTAAACCAACATGCAGTTTTGAAGGCCAGAACAATTTCGTTGCTATCCGTAGTATTGAAAATCGCGCCTTTTTAATTTTATATAAATAATATTTGACTGCAACACAACGGGAAGAGTGGAAGGTTATGGGGGAGACCTTTGCCCAGCAGTAGGACAATATAGGGATATTATTTGATTTCTTAAGTGACTTCTGCTCTTGTCACATAAACTGCTATACTGGCGCAATGTGAGTGTACTTTGGGTACACTGCCTTATCGCTTTGGGAAACATAAGCATAACGATGTCTTTGAAACTCACTTCTTCTTGCACTTAACAGCACTATACATGGTCCCCAACTCCGTGACATCGGAACACCTGTCGCAGGTGCACTCAAAGAACTTGGAATCGGCGAGGTGGTGGCGCCGCGCTTCCGTGCCCCACATGGGGTCCGTGTAGCAGACGGTGATGTGAGAGCCGGCGGAGATGTTCACGCCAGCGCACAGGATCTGGAAGATATAAAACAATGTAAAGTCAAAAAGTATACGTAGATGAGCATAGATTTTTATTAACATATATATTATTCTTTGGGGTGTCGCAAAAGTTAAAGGCAACAACTAAGACAAACCAACAGGAATATTATTTGTATTTCAATTTGATCAACAGATCGATATGAATTTCTTCACCACGGTATTCAATTTGCACCATATTGTTTAGTTCACCGCATAACGTAACATTAAGTAGGTATTCCACTCTATGTCAGACGGTGTCTCGACGTTTAGAGACTTTTAATTTTGGTCATTACTTTGCAAACCCTTACGTTTTGGTGTACTTAAAAGACCACTGGTTCTTGAAAGCTGGTTTGGATGGGTTATCCAATTTATTTAAAAACGTTTCTGCTGTTGTAATTGTGGTCAACCAATCCCGAGAATCAACAAGAGATAATAGTATTCCTATTTCTGTAAAAAACTTTATGAGAAAAGGTTACGTACAATATCGCCCTGCGAGGTGAAGCTCTTGTTGCAGTTGGCGCGACAGTTGTGCTCCACCATGGAGATGCGGTCGAACAGCGCCACGTACTCCGGCTCCAGCAGGGGCACCTCGTGCCCGTTAATCTGGAAGGGACATAGTATGAATCAATATAAAGTAGTAGCATTGAGGACTAGGGGATACCAAATCTTTGTCTTGAAATAATGAGATTATTTTCTTAAATTGCGAGTATTTCTGGTCCATATAGTATTATTTGTATGAACAGTTGCGACCTACGTCCGAACCGAATCCGAGTTGCGTCCGAGAAAAGATGCAGAGGGGCCGGGGGGCGGGATCAACGACGTGAACCAAAGAGTAATATATAATATAGTGACGTGAACACTCCATAGCGGCTCCGCGTAAAATGACGTCTTCATCACGAATTTGGATCGGAGGTAGAGCGTAAGCAATATCCGAATTTGGTCCGAGTTTTCTCGGACAGTATTTTGACGGATTCTGATCGGATCGGACGTAGTGCGCAACCGCTCTTAGAGTGTTTTTTTTATGATTAAGTAATCAAATCAATACGATAGAACATCCTATCCGGTACTCATTGTAAAGCCAATATCTCACCTGCAAGATCCCACAGCACTTCATAATCTCTTCCTCACTGAAAGTTCCCTCCAACTTGAAGAACTTCCAGATAAAGTCTGCGACCATCTTCTTGTCATTGTTCCACTTGTCGGTGTCCTTTCTATCTTCACAGTGTGACTGCAGACCCTGGATCTTGTTCCAGAGCTTCTGGTCGTGATCACGCTGGTAAAGACAGCGGAGAACTGTGATGCACTGGTAGTTCGGGTGAGGGATGCCAAAGGTGGTGATATTGGCCTGGTAAAAGGAGAAAAGAAAGTGAAATAGGAGAACGCATTTTCAGCACTTGTTTATTAGAACATTTTCAATAGGTGACAACAGCACCACAAATAAATTACTGCAAGTTATTGCTTGCGACGCTTCAAGAATAATGTAGAAGAGGTTTTGTAACTTCATCATTAGAAAAACTTTCAATTGTTTTGGCTGTCCAATGTTATCATTTAATCTTAGGATTTTGACTGATTTTCGGTTTTAGTTCGGGCAGTATTTTCCAATAGATATGGAATAATAATGGAGTATGCAATAAATCCTGGGTTGTTGAACCGAAAGGTCTATCGGTCACAATTACAAATACAGAGCTAACCTTTTCTCCTTTCTGCTGGGTGTAGTGGCACTCAGGGTCGTGCTCCTCTTTGACAGTACACTCTGCAGAACAGAAGGGCCAGCCGCACTTCTCGCATGTCACAGTCTTGCCTTCCTCTAACAGCTTGTAGCAGCCGAGGCATACTGGAGGTGTGACCTGAAAATGAAGATTAGTCTTATTGATTATCATCATCTGCCTAGTCTTTTACCAAGTATATTAGGGTCTGCTTGACAGACAAAAAACTAGGTAGGGAGGTCTTCAGGCAGTTAATGTTTTGTTGCAGCTGTTGAAATAGCTACGAACCTTATCACCTGGTATGATGAGAGATGAAAAAGGCACCTACCGGTCCTATGATGTTATCATAGAAACCTTGGCGCATGCAATGAAGATATCAAGAATTCCTTATAGAGATTCTAGTAATGATATTAAGAATTAACCAATTTTTTTACCTGTGCTGGTCCAGTGATAAGTGGCTTCTCCTTCAACACAATATCCCCAGCTCTGATCTCCCTGGAAGCCTCAAGGTACCGTCCATACTTCTCGTTCTCCTTGACCCTGGCGGGGGTGCACTGGAACTTGTGCTGCTTCCAGTCCTGCTTTTGGTGGTCTTTGGAGCAGTAGTGCACGTTCTGGCAGCCAGAGCACTTCTGGATGGCTGGAGAGAGGCACACTATACACGAGCCTTGTTCTACCATTCTGGAAGGATAGATATGAGGTATTACGGATGAGTGAGTGGTAAAAGAGGAGTCACAAAGTATAAAGCATTGAAAAAGGAGTGGGTTATAAGTTTATCATTGAGCTTGCTTCTTTAGTTTAGTTTCTATCTCTGTACCAAAAACGGTTCAGCAATTCAGATGTGAATAATCGAACGCGAAAATGAGTTCAATTATTTAAAATATTAGTAAGGATCTGTTTCTCTCTTTGTCCCTGCGGATGTTTGTTTTGTAAACTGACCCACATATTATCGTGTGAAATTGCTATTCCTGCGTGATCAGGCGTAAGCAGTATTGCTAAGCCGGTGATATCAGGCGCCAATAATGTTGAATATTTCCCTAGATTTTGTTTTAGGTCTACTTTTGTTCACTTTTTTCTACTTATATAATTTATAATATGCACTATCAAATTTCTATTGAATAAGTACTTTAACTTCAATAACCAAGCTATAAATATTGGTCAATAAACACTTCAAGTCACACTATAAAGAAATGAAAAAAACCTACTTACTTAATACTTTCGGTATTTCCATATATGTCACTAAATAACACAAATATCTACTGAAATATCGGAAAAACACAGTGAAACACCGAAATATCTTCCATGTGCGCTGTACCGGGCTGACTGAGCGGCGCGTGCTCTGATACGCATGCGCGGTGTAAAAATAAACCGCACGATTTGACACTTGAAACTGTAGCCGTATTCCTGCTATATTGTGTTAGACGCAGTGCATCTTATTTTATGAATTTATTAAATGCATCCAATGATACATATACAACGTGTAATAGAATGAACGCAATACCTGAACAGAGGCTGAAGGGGGTTGTACTCATCATTATGAACATCTTTGGTTTGTGTTTCCTGATAGCTGGGGCAGTAGCGTAGCTATGGGGGGGTAGGCCAATAAAATAAAATCTGTCGGAGTTGGGGTGCATGAATTTCCGAGCTCACTTCGCTCACACGTATATTCTGCCCTCTCTTAGTTAATTACCTTTCTGTCAATAAAGTTACTTTCATTTAAATATGAAGATGGATGGGATACAAAAAATTTCGAGCTCGCTTCGCTCGCTCTTACGATCACATCTCTTTTAATTCTTGAACTCATTTAACTTACTAATACTTTATCACTAATACTTACTAATTTTTAAGTTTGAATAATAATGAAAAAAAAAACATTAATTTTTGGGGTCACCTCTTTATCCACCCAGGGTGTCACCCAATGCTAGCTACGCCACTGACCTGGGGGTCTTTGAGTCAAGAGTGAAAAGGCTAGGTACTTTTCTTCTAGGCAAGTTTCCTCCATCCTCGACCACATCATCGCTTACCATCAGGTGAGATAGTGCTCAAACTTAAGCTTAACAATAATCTTATCCTAATTCCATAAAAGAGGAACCAATAACAAGTTTCAAAATGAAACTAACTGTACTTTTAACAAATAAATGTTATTATTCGTATCGGATTTTCTAGCTGATAAGTTTTAGTTGTGTATCAATGTTTTTGTATGTTTGATGATGAACTGCTTTTTGCATGACAAAATAAAAAAAAAATGGTAGAATGTACAAGGATTCTTTAATACTATTGTAACCACCTTACTGTAGATACCTACATTCTGAGCAAATAAATAAATATTCTATTCTATTCTAATAACAATAAGAGTAAGTTAAGTACCTACCTAATATTATATTTAGGTTGGGTGTCATTTTCATGGTTTCGGGATCGCTAAACCAACTCTGCAGCTCACCAACACAGACCAATGAGGGGCAAAGTTTTCAATTTTACTATCACACCAAAACTGATATATTGACCTGTGTGCTGCTCGCCAGCTCATATCAGTTAACAATTTCTCGGATCGTCACGTATTTTGATTCGTATCATTGTAAAAAAATGTTCAGTTGACAATTTATCGAGAGTTTATATTCTTGTTCTTTTATTTTGCAATTATCTGGTATATTGAATTTCGGGTTACAGGATTAAATATTTCTTTTATCAAACTAGATTTGACTAGAAGTCGATCTGTAGTGGGTCTTCAAAGGCTGAGAATCAAATTTGAGATATCTCGCTTGACTTGAGCTTTTGTTGCTATTTTTTGAATCAGGAAATTATGGCCGACTCTGGAAATATATCTAATGAGTTAATAAAAAAGAAACACGTTTATAGTTCAAATAATTTATTTTAAATGCTAAATTAGTTAGGAGAAGGTTAAACAATTCATTACAAAAATATTTCACACAATTATAATGTCTTTTAGTGGAAGGAATGAATAAATAAATCTTTTACAAAAATAAATATTTTTTTTCCGTTGTGATCAAGAATTATCGATAATTATTAGTTTATTATAAATTATTTGTTTAATAAACAAAATGATATTAGTCACATTGATAAAATGATGGAAAATTATAATTGTTAAATAAATTATGAAATGTAAATTGTACAAAAAATATTATCCAAATGAGATTTTTTAAATAACATCCTCTAAATTATTAATAAAACGATAAATTAACCGAATCGTATACTTTTTACAAAAGAGCCTAATTTAAAAAAACGAATTGTAGTCGAAAGAGAAACCGTGTACAATAAATTATGATAAAAAATGTATTAAAACAGAAATAATTGCTTTTATATATTACATCACTTATACAAAAATAAATATAAGTAAGATAACTTCTTTAAAAAAAAGTTATGACAGTTATAATTTTCCTTAATGAATGATCGTTCAATCCCAATTTTGCGGATCATTCGAAGAAACAAAAGTGAGTCTCCGAACGAACCATGAAACAGTTCAATCTCAACGAACTTGTTCAGCCAACAATCTCCACAACCGAATATGTATGATGACCACCAGTCATCATGATATCTTCCCGATGATCTGTTCCCAGGTTTTGATCTTCTTCAGTGCGTCTCTGGCTGCTGATGCCATTAGACCTTCGGAGGACTGGGATGGTTCGAAGCCCAGGATTAGAGCTGATTCTGTGAGGTATCTGACGATCTGGAACACAAAAAATATATCGAACTGTGCAACTGCCGATTGCTATCAGACCGATTGCTATCAGACCGATTGCTTTAACGAAAGTGAAGTTAAAAACTAGAGGAGTTTACAAGTACATTACGTTATAACAGAACACCAAAAAAAACATTGTAATCACGGTACTTGAAACTACACCAAGTTTCTCGTTTGTTTACGTAGACAAGCAATCAGTTTCTTCAAGAGCTTATTAATGCTTCTGAGGACAACTACATATAACTGGTTGTCAAACTTAGGCAATGGACATGGGAGGCACGGCCAAGCACAAATTTCTGCCAGGGTTGCGGAATTTGTGTTGAACGCAAAGGGCATTAGGAAGAACACGGATGGGTTTTAGTCTGACACTCCTTCTGCTCCACCCAGAGCGGAAGGAGTCATTTGATTTTTCTTCCTTGGCAGTCGGGTAAAAAAGGGTACAAATGAACAGCTATAATAAATATTAAATACCTCTTTGAGTCGAGTCCTCAAGTTGTCCTTAGTGATCGCTTTCTTCTCAAAGTCCCTCGTCGTGAGGATCATAAGAGGTGCGTGCAGTTCATACAACGTTACACCTGAAACCAATCCCGTAAAAGTGTTTTAAGGAATAGCTCTTATTTTTACTACCATCATTCATCATTTCAGCCGAAAGACGTTCACTGCTGGACATAGGCCGTTGCGTACTTTTTTGTACAATACACTTCAATGAAGACTACTACGTCTCTTATTGTCTTCTACTAAAACATAGTCCGTTGTAAGGAGCGTATCATATCAAGATTCATTGTATTTAGAGCAAAGCATGCTTGCATCAAGCCCATTACCTCTCAACCTAGAATACCCCGGCTCAATAACATCGAACGCCTTCATCAGATCTCTACAAATCTCGATCTTCCTATTGAGCTCAGCTTCAGGCATCTCATGGATCATGTACTCGGCCACCTTGCCGTACAGCTGGCTGAGCGAGTGCTTGGCGGAGAGGCACAGGTAGTGGCTACTGTGGATCACGTTTCTGTACTTGTGCAGGAAGCCCTCGTACCCTCGTACGTCGTTTGCATCTATCTGCTCGTACTCGTCTGTGAGTCTGGAAAGGGTAAAGAGGAGCAAGTTACAGAAGGTGTAAGTTGCGATGTAAGAAATTATATTGGCATCAAACAATTGGAGAGGCCTCGTAGATAAAATGGAATAATTATGATGCAGATGATGATAAGTAACTCAGCGAGCCATTCTCGATATACAAACTGGCAAAATATACTAACGGTTTTCGGTTAGGATGTCTGACTCCCAGACATGGATCGGAAACCTCACAAAAACCTATCCTAGTTATATACGACATTATAAAAGCACCCATAATTTAAGTAGTCCATTTTGTTTTATTGCATTAGCATTGTTCCAACTTCTCGAAGCTGATGTCTTCATTAAGAAGAAAAAGAAACACAAACAAATATTCACCTCACCTCTTCAGCAGCAGCTGTACGGATGGCGCGGTCATGGCGTAGTCGCAGCTGTTGTCGACGCACCGCCACACGGCGGCGGGCTCCAGCGGCGCGCCGGGCAGCACGCGGCCGGCGCAGCGCGGACAGCGGAAGGCGCTGGCGAAGGTGCCGCGCTCCGTGGGGTCGCTGCAGCGCGCGCAGCAGCAGTCGAAGAACTTGCTGTGTTTTATGTGCTCGCGCCGTTTCAGTGTGCCCTGGAGATAAGAAAAGGTTAACTTCCAAAATACTTTCACTATCGCGCTCTACACTCCTTCCCTCTGAATTAATTAAGAGAAGAGGTATCCTACCTTCCTTACTTCTACTTTCATTATTTATTTACTTTAGCCCGCGGCTTCGCTTGAGGTAAAGTAGCCTATAACCGTCTCCAAGGTCCCATCTATCTCTGTTTTGAAATTCATAAAAATCGGTTAGACGATTTAGGCGTGAAAGCGTAACAAGCAAACAAACTCACTTTCGTATTTAGTAGGTACACTGTTTAGGATTTATGTAGGTACGCATAGCCGCTCGAGATGGAATGTCAGCTAACTTTGTGATCACGTGACATCTTGATTATATGGATTGACAGCTCTCCTCGTGGTCACTTCATCCAAGCCATCACTTTGACATGTTTACAGAATCAACCGGCTGAAGTACACAGGAGTGTTGGATAAGAGACAGCTTTTCTTCTCATATTAGTCGTCGAATCTTGAGTCGCAGTATTGCCTTGATGGCGAGGCGGGTTTTAAGCGGTCATGGTTGTCCTTAAGATAAATGTACCTAGTTTATCATGTCGTTTTTATTACCTGCAGTGTATACGCGTAGCACAATGATATCAAATCTCCAGCTTTATGTGGCACTGAAGCTCTGATAGTAAGAGGTCTACCAGGAACTCTCTCAGCGTCCGTGTGTGTGGTGGTGGGTGTGCAGTCGTGAGCGAGGAGGTATGCTCTGTCGTATAGAGCTCGGGCGTTGGCGCCACTGCCGCCGACTTCGAAGGCGTTCACCTGGAATTAAAATGTGCTTTTGCTGATATTTATGCTCATTTGCAGCAACACTAGGCGACATCTAAGTTGGCCTTACCTCTAAAATCCCACAGACAGTATGAATCTCCTCGTCTTCGTACTTCAGCCCCCACTTCTTGATTCTCTGTACCACGTTCTTCTCGTTGATGGGCCAGATGTCCCCGCGGGCGCGGCGCAGCGCGTTGTGGGCCTCCATCGCTGACAGGGCTGCCCATTTCGCTGGGTCGGCTTTCTTTAGAAGAAGACACCTGAAATTTTTGATTAGAATTCGTGGTTATAAAATTTCGTGACCAAGGTAGATAACAATTTATTGAGCACAAGAAGAGAACTTATAAGATGAATAGCCTTTAGGCTTGCAGGAGCGAGGATTTTCGTTACGTGGCTAGCAGTAGTTGGATTATGTCTCTACACCAGGATCGAGGTAAATGGGTATAGGGCGCCCGTGGGGAGGTGCTCAAAAAAATGTTTTTATTATGATTTATGTAGGAAAAACCTACATTATACCAAAATCTGAAATGAAGTAATGGTATTTTGTAATATGCCTAATTACTCGTGTAAACGCACCTCAAAGGCATCAGAGCTTGGTAAGAGTCCTTCAGGTCCTCAAGTTTGGAGTAGTCTGGTGGTATTCCTTTCAGCGTCTCGCACTCGTACGTGGAGTGTCCCGTGTACTTGCCGGAGCCAGGACACGAGCTGCTGCACATCGGCCATTTGCAACCTTTGCATCTGCAAACAGGATATATACCTATACCTATTGGAACAGTTATAATTAGGACATGATAATTACGAGGGTTGAATGGAAACGTGAAATTCAATAGGTTAGGAGGTAACTCACATCAGTGGTATATTTAACCGACTTTAAAAGTGGAGGAGGTTCTCAATTCGACTGTACTTTTTTTTTGTGTGTGTTTGTGACGCAATCATGCCGCAATTATGAATTGATTATTATGATGGTGATCCCATTGGCACCAAGTCAGAATCTGATGATGGGATCCCAAGGAAATCGAGGACAACCCTCAAACTTTAAAGGCACATACAATGTTTTTCATATACTTTCAAACGCAATTCAGATAATTGTGCCTGGTTATCAACATCTCATAATGCTGAGCTGATGATGAAAAATAAAGTCAGGATCCCAGAAAAAATGTTTGTTCAGCGAAATTTTCGCCAATTGTCAACCGATTTGGATGATTTATTTTTTTGTTTGGAAGAGTACTTTTCCAAACTGGTCCCGTTTCAATTTGGTTAAAATTAGGCAACGGAGCTCTTCAATAAATGACACCAAATCTCCCAGGATTGCTGAAATCGTATGTCTGTTTATTGTTTACACCAGTTCATAACATCACATCACGCCGGTACGCTGTGAAGGAGTACGCAGATGCAAACAAGTCAACCTGAATTAAAATATTTTTGGGGTTATGGTTATCTATTCGAGCATAACTTTATGTTTAATTAACCGATGACTTTATGATTATTTTTGCGTTGGGTTTAATTATAGCTATATTGCATTTGCATTAGACGGTGAACTTCAAAGATAAACCAGTGACCTCCTCAACTTTAAATCAATAAAATCTACGTACACATACCTACATTATTTTATCCACCTACGTACATATTGTTAGGTTTATGTCAATCCCACAGTAAAGTAGATATTTAACTATGAGCTGGTCTGACTTGGACTGCGAAGGCACACAAAGTAACTCCTAAACGGCAAATAGCGCAACCACTTATTATAGGAATAAAGTAAATTTCGTTGTGGGGTATCACCACTAAAAAGTAGAAATTAAAAACTTTTTTCAAAAAAATACAACTGACTTCCAAATAAAAAACTATAAAGTACATAGAAACCATCTTTAATTTCGGAAGTCGGTGTGAAAAAACAAAAAACAACCAAAAACACCGACTTCCGAAATGAAAGTTATTTTTTTTGTTTTTTAATCATCAATCAATTATTCATTAAAAAGTTTTTTTATGAACTTTTTTTCTAAAACAACCGATGTGTATATAGTTGACTGTGCTTACCATCATCTTCGGCAATCAGTACATTTTCGACTAACTAGAAAAAATCTATACACGTGACCAATGAAGAGTCTCTCGGAAACGATAATCCTCAAGTTGATAAGCCTGTCTCAAGTCTCCGTCTCAGTCTGTCAGCTTTAGGCGCCTTGAACGCAGAAAAAAGTTGATGGTCGCAACTCGCAAGTAAATGTAAAAACATTTACTGACCTGTTGGTCGAGTGGTTAGTGACCCTGACTGCTAAACCGGAGGTCGTGGGTTCGATTCCCACCCAGGACAAATCTTTGTGTGATGAGCATGATCATTTGTTCTGTGTCTGGGTGTAATTTGTCTATAATATGTATGTATTTAGAAATATATAAGTATGTTTATCAGTTGTCTGGTTGCCATAGCACAGGCTCTGCCTAGTTTGGGATCAGATGACCGTGTGTGAGTTGTCCCAAGAAGATATTATTAAGATATTAGATATTATTTACTTGCGAGTTGCGACCATCAACTTCAAATCTTATCAACACACTAGAACAACTTACCTCGCCAGACTTGTTTCATCCAGTTCCCGATAGCACCCGAGACAGATGAGGCCGCATCCAGTGCACGGTCCAACAGCAATGGCGGGCTCTTCAATGATCACTTCACCAGCTCGAACATCACGGTTTGCCACTAGATATCTGAAAACGTTGACACAGGGTTTTAAACCTTAGATTATATGGAGTAACGTAGGTATAGCTGAAGAGTTTGTTTGCTTGTTTGTTTGAACGGGCTGATCTCTGGAACTGCACTGCACAGTCGGATTTGAAAAATCTTTTTGTTTATGATAGCCTCATTTATTATAGGATATTATAGGAACGGGAAAAAAACGCGGGTTATACGCGTATGAAGTCGCGGGTTAAAGCTAATTATAAAATTATAAAGCTGAAGAGTTTGTTTGGTTGAACGCGCTAATCTCGGGAACTTCTTATTCGAATTGAAAAAATATTTTAGTGTTGGATAGCCCATTTATTGACGAAGGCTATATAAAATCACGCTACGACCAATAGGAGCAGGGCATCAATGAAAATATGTGGCGCAGACGAAGTTGCGCGGGTCAGCTAGTATTTTATAAATTGTGAATGCCCAATAAAACACAATTGCTTTTAACATTCATGGCTAAGTGCATTAACATGTTTAGTCCAGAAATCCGAATTGTGCATAAATAGAGATGGGCTACTCGCCAAATTGTCTACTAACACCATAATACATATCTGAGCTCTAACAATTGCGCGGGAAAACACTACCAACGTCATCGGAGATTTTCTAAAGTATTTTGGGGTCGACTTCTCGACGAATGTGACCTTTGCAACAAGCAAGGACACAATATTCAAATAAGAAGTATATTTCTGGACGAGCTATAAAATTAAAGGGTTACATGAATGCTTCATTTACCTGCCCATGATATCCGATTCTCTGATTTCGTAGCAAACTTTCTTCTTTTCGACCACAGGCTCCGGGGTCTGCTCCTCATCTTTGCCATCATGGACGTCTTCTATAATGTTCTCTTTATTCTTCCCATCGCCTTTCCCTCGCTTCTTCTGCTGCAAAACACAAAACAGATCCAAATCACACATCTAACATTAATTCAGAGATACGATAGCTTTGTAATAAATGAGTTCTTACGCAGAATATACACCGCAGCATCCGTCAGGTAAACAAACAAGCTCAGAGACGTTGTTGAGACAATTTTTTATGAACACAGACGTTCTGGTATCAAGAGGAGATATACAGATGACGTTGGAGTTATGAATGAATGTGGCTGGAAGCTGGTAGGCGTTGTCTAGGTGTATTTTTGTTCACCACTTGACTGGCCGTGCCAATAGCTTGATGTAAAAATTTGTTTCATAAGCCTGTCAATGATTTATATGACCGTGAAATTGAGGTTGGCGGCCGCTGGGCTGGTAACACCGACGTGTTTGTTTATTTCAATCAAGTTCGATCGTTTTCCGTTTCTGGTTTCAATGATAAATACTTCGATACCCCATTTGTATAGGCCGTTATTGACTAAAACGAATGTTCACACATCGAATATCAAGAGCGGGAAAAAGTTTTGTAAGCTTCGTGAAAATTGCCCCTAGAATCTATAGATACAAAGGTAAGGTGGCAATTAAAAAATACTAATAATAAAAATGTGGAAGACCAAACATATGTAGATATAGATACCCATCCATTTAATGTTATTCTTCATCATCTTAACGATGTGCTGCTATACTGGCTGCTGTGCTGCTATTACTACAGGAATAGTCCAATGCTGTTGGTAAGATTACAAAATTGAAGAATGTTATTCTATCATCTAAGAGATTATCATCATCATAACAGAATAAGGTTACCCCAATAGACTCTTAAGTATATTATATCATTCAGCAGGTATCATAAAATGAATCCATTATTGTTCAATGGCACACATAAATAACCTTAATGGTAATTCAGAATGGGGACAAAAGCAAGAAAAATGGCCGTTATTTATTTGAGCCTACTGAAGAATTTTCATTCAACGGAAAGTTTGGCTTATGAAACCTGAAGATATTAAGCTTAACCGCTCTTTACGTTGACGGTTCTAAATTATTACGACCATTTGAAATATAGTTAATTCGGACTTATTCATAAAAAAATAAACACATTTTCAATCAGCAGTAGCGCAGAAACTAATTGAATAGTTAGATTTTTTTAATGAATAAGCCTGAATATCTTTGACTGTTATCATGGAGCTACTCCTAGCACAGCTCACAAGAATGTGGTTCGATCGCCAATGCGAGCCCCTTCCACAAATCTACCATCACATACGCATACGCCACTACAGTATACGCCACTTGTAATACCAGAGATTCATCAAAGTAAGTCGTTCGATCGAGTGATATACGGGCGCCTTGGCATTGACTATAATAATACCTATACATGTGGTAGGGATGTCTCGTTCCTGCCAGGGTTGCGGAATTTGTTCGAAAGAGTCACTGCGGCCCTGGAACGCAAAGGGCTTTAGAAGGAACACGGATGGGTTTTAGTCCGTAAAAGTCTGATACGCCCTTCCGCTCCACCCAGAGCGGAAGAAGTCTTTTGATGATTTTCCATCCATAAAAAAAGGCATGCCTCGTTAGGTCGTGGGATGAAACAGTAAAAGTTTTGTCACGCCACGCATGTTAGCCATGAGAGTTCTTTATTTTTCTTTTCCATACTAAATACTATTAGTGATTGTCGAAATGACAAAAATTTTCGGATTGACTACGTGTTTCGATAGAGCACTCATTAACTTTTGGCCATTTTATCAATCGTAATCGCAAATACGATGGGCTGATGGCACTAAACGAGTATTCTATCCAGTGACGACATATATCTTTCTTGTAACAGAATAAACATGACAAATACAATTGCTATATCAATACCAGAATAATAAACGTCGTCACAGGCCAGCGGCGACTGACAGACCACACCATTACCCACAGGAAACATTCTTCACAAGATAATAGAAAACGTCTTCAGACTGTGAAGGAAACCTTAACGATTTACGTTGTAATTATGGCGTAAAATATTATCGCAATATACTTGTTCTATGACATATTAAAGCTGGCTGTTAGGTAGAGTTATGATTACTGCTATGTTATTTGAAATTTTCGTTGGACATAAATTCTCTTTTGCATGTTTATTATCAGTTATAACCATCATCATTTCTGCCGGAAGACGTCCTCTGCTGGACGTACGTCCTCAGCTTCCCCCAAATGCCGCCACATCGACCGGGCCAGTGCGTCTTGCATTCGGCGGATTTCCGCCGGTTCGGATCGGTTCACCTTGTGGAAGTCCTTCCAACCTTGCCTTGTCATAAGAATTTAAATCTAATTTCGTAAAAGAAAAACGGGCATAGTTCACATGCAATAATCAAAGGCGTTAAGACGAAGGAACAAAAGCATAAAGAGACAAACTACGGTTTGATTACGATCGGTGAGCACAAAATTGTTCAACCTAACTTAAGCGTTGGGTTCACGTAAATAGTTGAACTGCGGCCCCTAATAGAGGCAATCCAAAAGAGCCAACGTTATCACCCATTGATAACTGTTGCGATTTTATAATCATTTAAATCAATGTCAATAATGTCATATAGATCTCAGTCTCCATTGACTCTCATCCAATCTATGAAAAGATTGCTTCACAAATTTACTGTCTTATCATTTTATATCGCCGTCAGCTCCACATTAGTGGAGTTAACATTAGTTAACGTTTTCCAAGCATTTCTCAATTGAATCTAATTCTGTCCTAGTGACAATGTATTAATGTTTAGTTTTATTTCCCCAAGAATTTATAACACGTAGAGCAAACACGAAATTTCTATATCAATAAATATAATAAAGTGTGAAGAAATTGTGCAAATGTGTTTTAAGATAGATTTTACTGCTGTGATTATTGAAATGAGAGCAATTTCGAGGATTATGTATTTTGCGTTTACTGTTCGGAAATCGGGTGTATTCCTGAATCGTCACTCTTCATCTGATTGCTATCAACATAGGAATGTATATAAACAATCTGATGCAATTCTATTTCAAAATATTTTATTTCGCGTAGTCCTTCATGGGCAGTTATTAAACTTGTGATTATCTGATTATTTCCCAGTCATCTCGTTTCCAGCGGTAGGCCACTTCTTGGTAATTTGCTAATAAATGATAGTTGTCAACTGAGATTGCTCAAGAGATTAAAAATAAAAGAAACACGGAGTAGCTCATAAATCAAGTCACATGTGAGATATTAATGTTTTGGAGGAACAACAACTTTATACAATTTTATTTTGATCGCTGGCTTAGGGCTAAGTGAAAACCACGGTGTCACGGATTACTTGTTCTTGTTACATGGTTTACTCTTAATAGCTGTTTTTATTTATGGGAAATCTATCTATCTTGGGACAACTGACACACGGTCATCTGATCCCAAACTAGGCAGAGCCTGTGCTATGGCAACCAGACAACTGATAAACATACTTATATATTTCTAAATACATACATATTATAGACAAATTATACCCAGACACAGAACAAATGATCATGCTCATTACACAAAGATTTGTCCTGAGTGGGAATCGAACCTCCGGTTTAGCAGTCAGGGTCACTAAAAAATCATCAAATATTTCCTTCTGCTCTGGGTGGACTGGGAGGTAGTGTCAGACTCTTACTGACCAAAACCCAACCTATCTGTGTTCCTTCAATTGTCCTTTGCGTTCCAAAATCGCGGTGTAATTTCGAACAATCCCGCAACCATGGCAGGTTTACTCCTAAAATCTTTCATTGTATTATCAGTTCGGCGTTTTCTGCTAGTAATTAGATAAATTGTGTTTCCGATAGAAAACCTTCAGGAAAAGTACAGGAGACTGACTTGAAAGCATAAAGCATGCTAGAGTTTTTCTAGATTTTTTCCCTGTTCTTGTAGATATTATGTCAATCAATTCTCTCTCGTTACCATTCTTTTCTATTCTGAAAACTTCACCAATATGATATCAACCAGAAAAAAACATGCGACGCTTTTATTTGTGATATTGGTGCTATTATTCTTGGCAGAAGTTAACCCGTTTAGAAATAATTCAGCCTGGTCCACTATTGTTCTCAACGAGCGTTGGATACAGGTCAAATCGTAGCTACATTGTATTTAATAGTATTGGTAGTGCAACATGCCTGTGGTTCCGTCTGTCATAAATTTGATGCATGTTGGTATGTTAGTAGGTACCTACTTAAGAGAAAATCAACAGATAGTCTAGATTTTAGTTAGAAGATAAATCTCTCGTTAGTCATCTTCCTTTGCGGGGTGTGTTCATATTACTTTGTCTATTTTGCATGTTCAGATTTAACACTCTTCGTTTCAAATTACTCCCACTTTGTTTCAAATTCATGAAATACTTGACAAAAGTGGAGTGCCTCAAATCCTAAAGAGTATTTAAAGCTTTATTAGCACTCACAAAACCTAAACAGCATTTACGAGGGCGTCAAATCAAAACGTGAAACAAAACTCCGATAATCCCGTGCCAAAAAACGCCAAATATAATTTTAATTGGTAAAAGATGGCGTCGTGCCAGCGACACAATAATTCTCATTACTACTCGTGTACATTGTGAATATTCTTTTATCATTTTCCACGGTTGGCTTAGCACCGAAGAAAATAAACATTAGCAAAATAAACGGAACATTTTGTTGTTTGTCGTGTGGTGCGAAATCTAGAAACGTGACTTGGAGTAAAATTTAAAACTGTTCTGTGCAGTTGCTGAAATTATCTTGTTCGGGTGAAATATGCTTTTGTTTTTGTGGAAATATAAAAACCGACTCACGGGACTTCAAATGCCCTTTGCGTTTCAGGGTCACAGTAGCTCTTTCGAATTACTCAATCATTTACTCAATGCACAGGACCTCATTCTCTTGCCCTTAGATATCCCAAATATTTCGGAGTCAGCGCAACATGTCCTGCTATCAACTAGGCATTGGCATTATGTGACTCGCCTCCTGAAAACTTGTAATTTACATATTTCTAAGATTAACCACAAGGCCAAAACCGAGTTTCAATTGGGTTTCCAAACGGATCGGTAACCTCACCATAGCCTACCTAGGGATGGAACTGAGGCCACAATAACTCTACCATTTCGTCGACCAATATTGAAACAGCTTGTCCTACCTACCTAAATATGTTTATCACATCATAAACTCGGATTCAATCTAATTGCAGCTTGATTTACGATATCTTTCTAAAGATAGAAAATGATCGTGAATGATCTTGCTGTACGTCACGCAACCACAAAAAGGGTTGATCCAAAAGGTCTATTGCATGCGGTGACATGGTTGCCTAACATTTGGGATTCTTGGTACGACATATCGAAAAATGTCTGAACCTATGTATTTAATGTAATTTATAACATCGCCTTGGATGTGTCTGGTAATTCAATGAGTATCTAAATGAATAAAGAAAAAAATATTGGTATGGTGTCGGTGCGTACATAAGTTTATTCAAAAGACATACAAACGAAAATCGTTTCTTTAAAGACTTTACTTATAATGTGCTTTCATTAGACGTCGAAAAGGCAAGGCCCCAGAAAAAACTTACTCTCTATCAAGTTGATGTATTGTGTAGAATTCAAATACTGCAGCATGCAGTGACAATAGATTTTAGAACTTTATTGTCAGCCATAATTTCAATACACACCTCTTTTCTACTCGAGTCATCTTTACAGAATCTATCCATCGTTTATTTAGTCTTCATCCACCTTTATAGCCATTCATCCTTATACCTACTCATAATGAGATCTAGATCTTCGAAGATGTGTATCGTCCGGAAGGAACCGAATTGCTTCAGCAATAAGTGATGATGGTTTAAGAACTCCTTTGTCTTGCATAACTACCGCGAGACTTGGGGAGTGGACCTTCTCTACATTTTCATGTAGTGAAAATCTAAAGATCTAAGAGTTATGATTTATATGCACATAACTTAATTCGGGTGTTTATGACGTGATATTACACCCAGAGAAACTGTTCGTTGTTTATTATAAAAAAATATGGAGATTGGATCACGTTTAGATGATGAGTGTACCTCACACGATCTTTCCACATTTAATAATTTGATGGATCGATGATGTGAAAGGATATATGTTTTTGTGTGGGATGAGTTTAAAATTTCCACATTCCTCTTTTATGAGCCGACAGCTGTCCGTCTTAGATCCGGAATATATACTTTTCAGAACATAATTAGCTAAAGTATGGTTTTGAATAGCATAACAACTGAAAATAACCCAATTTTTAATGTGAAGCTTCACGACTCTCGTGACTTTTCGCTTATCCCTGACGTTTATCAAGTTACTATGCCTGATCAGCATCCAAGATAATGATGTGCATGAATAATCCCTTCGATACTATACCTAATTGATATGTATTATAAAGAGAATTCATGATGACCGTTTGCAACCAGACAGGTCTTGACCATTAAGGACAGTAAACGAGGCACGAGACTCCCACCGACTACCTGGACAAGGACAATCGACAATAATGTGATCGGAAGAGAGGCGTGAAAGGGTCGGGGTGGTGACCCCAAGTAGGGAACAAGGCAGAGTTGAAGACCGTAACGGTAACTGCTTTCTGCTACAGCCTGAGAGTATTAAATTCGACTGTTAAGTGCGTAGCGAGTAGACCATTTTCCAGTGAGATTAAGTTCTATTGTCCAATGTATATATAATTTTATAAAATTTTCAACAAATCAAGGCAACGATCTCAAGAAAACTGCGTTTAGTTTCGTGCACGTGCCATTTTCCGGACAGCTGATGGGCTGTCATCGGCGGCCGGCGCCTATTGACAGACGCGCCCCGGACAGACAACCGTGCTAATTATACTGGTCACACGATATTGATACTAACTACCCTCGTTATAAATACATTAGTCAAACATCTTCTTTCTAGAAGTCGTAGAATGTTGAAGAAGGAAACTTGGCTTCGATATATTGCCAATTTGAGCGACGATCTGAGGGACAATTCCTGAACTTATAATGGAACATCCATCAAAAACTCTTCCATTTTTTCTATATTTTACAGATTGTGACATCGATGCAAAAGCGAACGTTTCTTATAAATTACGGGAATTAGCACTCGGTTCCGTTTTCGTTACTATCTGGCAATCCGTGGAAAATGTTGGATGCACTGCAGTGTTTGCCCAGAAAAAGTTCTTCAATGTTTCCAGCCTTCTCTTAAAGTACCCAAGTTTAATGACACTTAACAAAGCCTCATAAACAGGTGGATTTTCAAAACCAATTCTGCTCCATTCATTAAAAATACTTAAAAATACTCATTGCTCTGTCGACCTTTGTTTTATTCCAGTTGCATTGCCTCTACGATTCCCAAGCCATATATTATGTTGTCTATTTTCAGTTAAGCACCCCACGGCAACCGGAACTCGACTTAATAGCACGTCAATCATAAAGATGAATGTTTGACATTCGATCAATTTACGTTAGAATAGCAATCTAGGTCTATACGACGAATATCGTCATCATTTCCCAATATTTAACTTTGAATTATAATTGAGATTAAATTGGGAGTTTCTTCATTAATGCACTGTTTGGAAATGTCTTCCAGAGTGAGGTTAGCGTTGCATTGGCAGGCATCGCCCTCAGAAAAATCAACCTCGTTAAAGGCAACCTCATCGAAGGCAGTCAATTAATTGTGTCTGAAGTTAAGATAATGGGTGTCTACTAAATGTTCTACATCGTTATGTTTGCAAACGTGCCCGTGACCTAATTAGTGACGTCTCGAAACTATTTCTGATACTTCACGTCTCAAATTCTCAAGAGACAAGACAAACAACTGTGAAAATTTTCCTTTCATAAACAGATATTGGACAGTATTTATTTCTACTTTTGTTCTTTACGCCGTTTTATTTTCCTGATCACTTTCGGGAGTCTTGAAAAATTTAAGCTACCTAGGACGGCAGCACTAAGTGTATTTTTTCCTTTATTATCAATATTCCTCTCTTTTCTAGTGTCAATCCTTACGCTCCTTTTTTTGGCGAAGAAAATGTCTAACGCATGCCACGTCGTCCAGGGAGACGATGTGGTTATGTGGGGCTTGCACCCACTAAAAACTTCGCCTGTGCGTTGATCGCCGCGAGAACTGCTACGCATGACATTCGCGACCCATCCAGTGTGGCCCACTTCTGGGCTCCCTCTTCTTTGCCCGCCTCCGGGCTCATTCCTCCTTCAGCGATACCCGATACCCGGGTGCACTAGGATATCACCACAACTCCAGGGACCATGCAGCGTAGACGATAGAGTCCCCGAGCTATCGTCCGCTGGCCCCTCTTACCCTCCTGCGACGAATCGGGTCAGGGAGGAAGCCCTTCTGCGCTCCTGTGCCAACCTCATCCTGGTTCTACCCCACGATGGAAACAAAGCGTCTT
Source organism: Mamestra configurata (assembly GCA_002192655.3). Taxonomy (NCBI): domain Eukaryota; kingdom Metazoa; phylum Arthropoda; class Insecta; order Lepidoptera; family Noctuidae; genus Mamestra; species Mamestra configurata. The sequence goes on along the minus strand of NDFZ01004965.1, from coordinate 98,355 downwards.
GACACCGGGTTCTTACTTCTATCAATGATTAAACGAGCTTTATGAGTACACGCTTTACCCATTGTCTATTAAAATACTTTCATTTTTAATTTCACGTCTGCCTTAACCCTTCACTCGCTCTTTACATCGTCAAGGCTATCATTTAAATCGAGTTCTATTTCCACTACGACGATATCGGCTATTGTTTCTGTACGACAGCGGACCGACGCTTGTCATGTCGAACGCACGGCCGGGCCCCGGGCCAACTGTCCCCCCGACGTAAATTATTATGATAGTGTGCACGATGCAATATGTTTTAATGGACTAGTAAATACTGTTTGTTTTCATAAATGGATTATTATTACTGTCTTGTCTGTCATTTTTGTTTGTTTTGTTTGTATCCGGTCGTCTCCAGTTTTCCCAATTTTGTCTTTTGTCTGTTTCGTACACGTCATTCAAATCAGCTGTTTATAAAACCACCTGTGGTTTCTGGCACATACAATACGTACTCCGTCTTTTATGATGGTGATGCATAAATAACCCAAATAGAGATTTTTATAATTCACTTGACGATTTACTTTTATTGTTTATTTAGTGGCTATGAGCATCACAGTAATAGTTTATCTGATTGTGTACCATAAATAGTTCCTTTAACAAAACCGCAATGTAAAGCGACGGTGATCTACAGAGTCAGAACTCAAAACATAATTACCGTTCTTATATTACCTCCTCCATAACTTGCTAAATAACGTGCAGTGAGTTGAGTATTTACATCGTAAAAGCTACGAATGAATTACATGTCACTGTTCTGAGACGTTTATGTGCAACATAATAATGAGCTAAAATAAATTCAGTTACGCACAGACATACATCTTCGGGATATGATGTCATGACATGTGGTGCCAAATAATGACATGACACCTCGTTACAGCACACCGCATTAAACCTAACAGTTAAACCACACTACACCTATAAAACGGCTAATTTAATCTCATGGTATTTGCACAGTTACGAGTTTTTCATCCTGCTAAGATAAATCATATTGATATTCAGTTTAAAGGTCTTTGATAACACAAAACGATAATCTCTAATCTAAATAGTGCTTGGGACCTCTGTCTATGGATGTTAGGATTATAGCAGGTGGCGCTCTGTAGCATCTGCCTAGGACCTACCCACATGGTAGGTCCCATGGACTTCAATGTCTTAGTACTTAAACTTACTCGTTCTACGGACTTCTACGTCAGCACTGAATCTCCAATTATACATTATGATCAATTATTATCACACCAACCATATTACATATTCGGCGCATAAAAGAGAGCTTTTTCTAAGGCTTTATGCTCTACCAGCTTCGATTTACCGACAGGATTTCAGGCTATTAAACACAAATATTTACTTTAATTACAACCAATTACGGAAATTAGAATGTAGGTCATAAACATTTTGACTGGCCTGTTGGTCGAGTGGTTAGTGACCCTGACTGCTTAACCGGAGGTCGTGGGTTCGATTCCCACCCAGGACAAATCTTTGTGTGATGAGCATGATCATTTGTTCTGTGTCTGGGTGTAATTTGTGTATAATATGTATGTATTTAGAAATATATAAGTATGTTTATCAGTTGTCTGGTTGCCATAGTACAGGCTCTGCCTAGTTTGGGATCGGATGACCGTGTGTGAGTTGTCCCAGGATATATTATATTATTTTGCCAGGGTTGCGGAATTCGTTCGAATGAGTCACCGCGGCCCTGGAACGCAAAGGGCTTTAGAAGGAACACGGATGGGTTTAGCCAGTAAGAGTCTGACACGCCCTTCCGCTCCACCCGGAGCGGAAAAAGTCATTTAATGATTTTCAGTCCTTAAAAAAAAGGTCATAAACATTTATGTTTTATCGACAGCTGTCAATTCGAAATCACTGCAATGTTTACGAGTGGAGACAGAAGTGTTAAAAGCCCTTTACTCGAACTCGGAAAACTCTGTATGTAGGTTTTCATTATTGTTTTCTCATAAATAGCACAAGAAACAGCATACCTACTACAAGATATTTGGAAAATTGTCCGTTAATTAGACCAAAAACCTACCACACCAAAAATAATTAGGAAGAATAAACCTAAAATTTTCAAATCATTGCTCAGAAACAATGATATAATATGTCATAACTGTGTCATTGTGTCCACACTATCTGTAGTGTGAATGTGGTGAACCCTAATAACGCCAATGGGAATTTGGGAAACTAGAAGTTTTCAGATTTTTCCAAGTTTATATTTTATATTTATATTTTATAATATCTGCTTACATGCATGCAGGTTTGATATAAACATTCGTTGAATACCGCATTACATCGCAGTGGCTGGCAACTGAAATAGCCCACCTTGTTATCTTAAAACCTGAAGGGCTAATTGAACTTATGATGCCAAAATGCAGTTATATTTAGATAATTTTACGTAGGTAATTACCGAGGTTAATACGCTCGTGAGGATGGTGATTCACTAGCTAAAATTAGGCAATTAAGTATTTGAATTGACTAATCTATAAGAGAAGAATGGACCGCAGGAAATGTTTTTTTTTAATCCAATGATACATTTCATTGGTAATGACAGCAGGAATCCGCTAGATGCGAGACGCACGGAACCGCTCGATGTGGCGACACTTCGGGGAGGCCTATGTCAGCAGTGGACGTCTTTTGGTTGAAATTATGCAGACGATGATGATGAATTTTATCAGAGGTACCTGTTCAAAAGCACAAGTTAGGCACAAGGGCATCAAAAGCCAACCAAAATAAAGGTCGCATTAGTTTGATCTATTTACATACAGTTTAAGAAGAAGCCAATGAGAAGATCAATTAACTTTCTATCAATGATACCCCATGCCATAATCATCACGGTTCACTTAGACAATGATATGCAAAAGAATGCACGTCATTTGGCTGACAAATTAGTGACATAGTAGTTACTCTCGGGAGACAGAGCACACTGTGATAATTAGATTATTTATTTATTTAGCTTTAATTACTCTCTGCACTTACAGTACGAATCAACACTTACAGAGAGTCATTATCTAAAAATTTAAAAGTTACACACACAAAGTTAACAAAAAAAATACAGAATAACAAATTATTTACCAATAATAAAAACAAATAATGAATTGCTGGAGATAACTGAATCAGCCTACAAAGTTCCCACTACTCGGAAGATATTGTTGCCCTGTAATCTACCACGAGGGCCCAGGTTAGATACATGTCTTATTTTTTTTTGGATTTTCTTACGTTGTTTTCCTTCATCATTAGAAAGTAGTGTCAGGGATATAAAATACCCAAAGAAAACTGCCTGTCTTAGTTCAAATCCAGGACTTGCAAGACGTAGGTACGTACGTAAGTCGGACCCATGATAAGGGAATATCACAGCACAGCATCATAAGGGAATATCATTTGTTGTTGATAGGCACGCGTTTGACCACAATCTCACCTGACGGTAAGCGCAGCGATGATGTGGTCGACGATGGACCATCCTTGCCTAGAAGTTACCGATTCTATTAGAACCTAGAAGTAGTTAGGTGCTCTTGACCTTAAGACCAACAGGTTGTAGCTAACAAGTAACAGGAAACACAATTTCAAATAATAATTCATCTTCAACCAATTGTAGGTAATCCATCTTTTGGCAAAAGAAAATGACACAGTTTGTGTGCCTCCAAATCGAAAATGATTTGCTTGGTCTCATCTCGATTAATTGACGGCTCGATTCCCAGCATTCTGGTCCAGATATATGGGCAGACGGCCGGGCTCAATGAAGGTGACAGCTGACAGATTACACGAGATAGATTCATTGCATTATATAGATGCACTACATTTATTATTGGTGAAACTTGTCTAATGTGATGCAATCTGTACGGCATATTTTAAAATGATGGTTTAGAAGGTCTAGATTTAGAATATACATGAAATTTTATTTAAAAACTGCAACTTGATGCGACAAGCTGCTTGATACAAACTATAAAAAGTAGGACGGTCGAGGCGCATGGTGCTCTGGCAGAGATTACCGGAGATACTTATGTAGATACATAATATTAACGCTGTATATTTAACGCTATAGCAATCATAAAGCTGTAAGTAAGTAAGTATACCTAAGTAAGTTTTTATTTGCAAAAAAATGTGGTAAAATAGATGTAACATAATTTTTTATTCAAGACACATTCCGCCGCACTATAAAAGCATGCAAATATTTATAGGTACAAACATTGTAGCTTTATACATCACTAAACAAAGTTCGTTAAAAAGCTTGTTTGTTTGAACGCGGTTATCTCAGGAACTGCCAGTCGGATTTGGAAAATTCTTTGTGCATATGAAAGCCACATTCATAAGGAACGCTATAGGCTATGCGGGAACGAGATATGCGCGTAAGAAGTCGCGGGCAAAAGCTAGGAATCAAATATAATTGATATTGCATAAAAATAATTTTAAATAATTGTTATTTTGTTTATTTTTGTTGGTATGCGTCATGCCTGGCGCAAATAAACTCTTTTTCTCTCTGTTCTTTCTATATTGTGCTCAGCATTGGAATCTAACCTATTACCAACGGAAGGAGCGTTTAGATCAACAATGAAAATTTCTTGTTCATTGTTGAAGGAGCGTTTAGATCAACAATGAAAATTTCTAGAAATGTTCATTGTTGATCTAAACGCTCCTTCCGTTGGTAATAGGTTAGATGCCACCAAAAATATTTCATATAACCAAGGCTCGGTTTTGGCTAGTAAAAACTTTTCAAATCTCGAGTCGAGCCAAGCCCTAGTATTCTAGAAGGTCTAACTCTACAAACCCTAAATCTCGGTAAAAAAAAAGTGTGGCTTGGTTGTGAGGTATCTGGGGCAGTACATACGAACTAATATTGTAAAATGTAACAAAGACGCATCTCACGCATCGCTTATGAAGCACGCAACGTGACACAACCAAGATCAAAACCCCACATATCTCAAAAACTGTTGTACTTAGACAAGCCAAGCCACTAACAATAAAGAGCCAGACAATAACCATCTCCGAGTCAGGTCCAAGTCTCTCAATATCAGCACGTTATCAATCAGTGGAGTTGGCTGCCAGCGCCGCGCCGTGCCAAGTGCCGGCGCGCCGCGGTGCTCGGCGCATGGCTGGCATGCCGCCGCCGCGCGGGGCGCATTGCGGCCAGCGCGTGTGTGGTACGGCCACTATGTGTGGATGATTTGAAATTCGAATTGTTTTTTTTTATAGTTTGGCGTTTGACCACAATCTTAACTGATAGAAAGCAATGATGTGGTCAACGATGAGTTCTTGAAGAACCTTTTGTGGTTTTTAGTTTCAATACTGTGCGCTGTTTTCGATTGCCAAAGAATGCTGCAATTAACACGTTAAACGCGGCAACAAATACACCTGCCATGGGTGTGCATGATCTTCATGTTGGCCGCATCATGTACGATCTTTTATTATTGATTTACTTAAGATATGTCAGAAGAAACCTAAAGTAGCATTGGCATTACAGTTGTTGAAGCCTATTTCCTCGAACGCTATACGATATATCACTAAACGTTTTAAAATCTGTATATATTTCAGCCTGCAACATATTTACGTTTTCTACATGACCCTATTGACCCTTAATTATTAATCATCATGCGGATGAATTTTGACGCCATATTTTAGGGTTAATTTAGTTAGGAATTTTTATTTCTAGTGTATATAGTTAGTTAAGTATTTATAAAACAGGTGTATATATCTAGGTAAATAAAAAATAAATGAGTACATTAATCATTTTCTTTTAATTTCAGTCTCGCCAAGGGCAATCTAGAACTCGATCATTAACATCTTATAAAGACAAACTCTTCAGAAATAAAACATGCGGCGCAGTCTTTGGGGATTGCCGATAGAAGTGAAAACTAAGTAACTTGTGAATTGTATCGTCGAGCTATTAGATAATTGCAGTAATCCATATTAACGTTAATGTTGCGCAAGTAACTGAATCATATTAAATTAAATAATTGAAGAAAAAAAAAACATACGGGGCAGTATTTGGGGACTGCCGATAGAAGTGAAAACTAAGCGAAAGCTAAAGCGTTCGGTGACGATAACGCGAGTTCCATGATTTTTGTTCCCCCAAAAAGTGCTCAACGCGCCTAAAGAACTTTTCACTTTAAAAATAAAATAAAGTAAAACCAACCTTTTTCTTATGCGACTTCTTGTTCATGCTGACCTGGCTGCTGGCTTCCTGTAACAGAACACACGCCGTTAATGTTTTGATACACAAATCCCGCGCATTATAATGGGTCACAGCTGTTTCACATGAGTCGGAAATATTCGGTGTCCCAGACTTTAACAATAATATAGCTCGGCTGGTGGAAACGAATCACGCGATGGGGAAATGTTCAAATTAACTTTCAAAGTTTATATAAAACTGGGACCATTAAGTGTTTAGAGGATGCCCATGGCATTCGCCACCGTACATTTGTGTGCGTAAAGTGTTAAAATAAATATTAGATTTTGATTAAAAGTTTCAATAGAGGATTTGAATCAAAAATTCGCTGATTACAGCGTAATCTTTATTATCTTAAATAGGATCAGGTATTAACGAATCAAGTCATTCGATTTTTTATAAATAAAACTAGAACCAAAACATGATTTGAGAATTCGGGGATGTGTACCATGTGCAATGTGCATATCGGGCCAGAGCCTGCCAGGGTTGCGGAATTTGTTCGAAAGAGTCACCGCGACCGTGGAACGCAAAGGGCTTTCGAAGGAACTCGGACGGGTTTTAGTCAGTAACTATCTGACATACCTTTGCGCTCCACCCAGAGCGGAAAAATCATTTGAAGATTTCCCATCCTTAAAAAAAACCCTGCTTAATTCGTGTACACATGGTACCTACATATCCCCGTTATAAGAAGATTTAAAAAATAATTTCCAATTTAGTGTAATGACAATTATATTTATAATACCTACAATAGATTAATTTTCCGTTCCATGCATTTAAAGTGCCATACCTCCCACCCTGAAAATAAATGCTCCGCTGCTGAACTTTAGTCCTCATTCTCATTATGTTGTCTATAAACTGTGACAAGGCGTTTATACCTACATTGTCTGCGGCTATAGTTAGACACAATGCAAACGAACACCATGACTAGGTACGTGGGTACTTAGGTTAGGTTGGTATTGTACTTGGCAGGCGGTTTAACGATCGCTATTAAATGATATTAACAGTGCTGACAGATGGATGCAGCTGCTCAAACGAATAATATAATTCCTTTATCACTCTTTAATACTTTGAGATCACAATAAACTCAAAACAAGACGTAAAGGATTGACGACTCACTAGACATCATCAACTAGTAGTAAAAAAATTGTTACAACACGAGATAGTTTCTGAAAATGATGAATTCATTAACATTTTTAACTGTCATAGCGGACAGGAAATGTCAGCGTAAATAAAATATTTGCTACAGAAAGTTTTTTATAGAGCATCGCAATCAAGAGGACTCAATTAATGAAATGCAAATTTAATTAGAAGCCCTACTGACAACTTAATCACGAAAACATTTTCCACATGAAAATGCTGCAACCTCTACACAAACGCGCCGACACAAAACTCGTCGCGCTATACGTAATATCGTTTAAAAGTGAGCCGCTTCAAACTTTGGCTAAAAGGCACGCTTCTGAATTCCTGCAGTCTTAATTATTTTATTTAATGGGTCGTGCTTTTGACGCCGAGCAATCGGACCGTTACGAAACGTTAGATATGTTTACCAGTGACCAACCGTTAATACCTAATGATTAAATGTCCAGGGGAGAGACGATATGAGAGCTCGTGACTAAATAATAGCCGCACAAGTCGATCTTCAGGGTTAAGCAACCCTTGCCGAGGTCGTTCCATGGATGGGTGACCATCGAAAGCAGCCGTTGGCCCCCGCTGTCATTTGAACATCTTTGACAGGCGTTACGGGTATCTGATGAATCTGACTCCAGTCTTGCGTAATGGGGTAACATGATACTTCTTGTATCATGTTACCCCATTAGGTACTTGTGGAGGTCAGATAGACAGGCAGTTCATGTGAAGACTGGCAGGTCAGCTGCATCCGGTGAGACTGGAAGCCGACCCTAATATAGTAGACGAGATGGGAGTTGGACGGAAAGAATAGTGTTGTTTGCTATTATTTCGTTTAGTGTAAGAGCTTTTCGCAATTCTAATGAGTGTTTACTAGAAATGTACGCAGCTGAGAATCTAGGTTGCAATAATAACCAGTGAGCAGAACTTCAAACATTGTCATTGTTTAGATTTCTAGTAGCATCTGCTATGTTTAGAAACCATATGGGGCTCTTTAGATAGTTTCATGGCATAACATTTCTAATTGAAAGAAGTCTTTCGGAAAAGAATGGCAATTGTCACTCTTTAGTCCTTACCTACGTTGATTTATATATCTGCTATCAGATTTGGTTTGTAAGAGCTAAGTTTGTAAAGTCCGTTGCGGAATTGGTTAGAAAGAGTCACTGCGGCTCTGGAATGCAAAGGGCTTTAGATGGAACACGGATGCGTTTTAGTCAGTAAGAGTCTGAATCCGACACGCCCTTTCGCTCCAACCAGAGCAGAAGCAGTCATTTGATGATGACCCATCCATAAATTTAAAAAAACTGGCCAAGTGCGAGTCGGACTCGCGCACGAAGGGTTCCGTACCATTATCTATAAAAACGGCAAAAAAATCACGTATGTTGTATGGGAGCCCCCTTAAATATTTATTGTTTTTTAGTTGTTGTTGTTTTAGTTGTGTATATTGTTTAGCAACAGAAACACATCATCTGTGAAAATTTCAACTATCTAACTATTACGGTTCATGAGATACAGCCTGGTGACACACGGACAGACGGACAGCGAAGTCTTAGTAATAGGGTCTCGTTTTAGCCTTTGGGTACGGAATCCTAATAAAAAAGAGCTTAAGTCCCGATAAGAGTCACGCGTGAGGCCCACTTGCATAAACCAGGGATATTTTTTAAATAAATATGAAATATTTGATTATTAACCATGTGTTAGCACTCTGAAAGTAACTCTCAACCTATAAGGTTGTCGACTGCTTAACCGGGCTTGCCTGTGGTGGCCTTAATATAATATTAAAGCCTCCAGCCAGGGCTTATAAAAAACTTACAAACTAAGCGACTACACGCCAAGGGCACCCCCTGTGGGGTACGGGCCTCGGCTTAGGGCGTCGCTGGGGAGAGGACAGCTAGGGACGGGCTGGATTAAAGGAAACTCTGGTTTACGCTAGCGGGCCTAACATTGTTAATTTATTTAGACCTACATGTGTCCTCAAATCATAAAATCAAGAATGAAATATACCTATAAACGAAGAACAATTTATTTCAGTAAAAGACAATATGCCAAAAGCGTACGTAACATACTAAAACTAAAAGCTTCATTATTTTGTATTTGTACATGTCGCGACTCGCGAGCATGTTTGTTTTTTCCTTTTATCTTCAACAGTTGAACATCAATAGATTCTGTTTACGGCCGTAAAGTCAACAACAAAGAGGCTGGATGATCATACATCATTGCTCTGTTTAAAGTGTTGACTTTTGCTGCCTTTAAATAATGCTATAACGCGTTTTCCGGTCTAAAATGTTACGACTTCGTTAAATATCTGTGCGATGGCCAAGAGATTAAATTCTTGAGGAGATTCTTATGTTTGATGCTCTAAATTTGATAGTTGTAGCTAGAGTTGATAAATATTATCTGGCACTGCAGTTCGTGCCTAGAAACGACACCATAGTCTACTTTGCAGTTTCAAGTGTACCCTGCTGTTTCTACAAATATTTTGTGTGCTGGCAGTTTTAATAATAACAAGATAGATATGTAAACTTAATAATAATAAATAAATGAAATTCTATTCTATTGGCAATAATAAATAAATGACATTCTATTCTATTGATAATAATAAATTAATGACATTCTTTTTTTAAAATAAATGACATTCTATTCTACTGATAATAATAAATAACTGACATTGTATTATATAAATGATAATAATAATACTTTTCTAATAATACCTGATAAAAAATGCTAATACCAATGCAGATAATAATTAATAATATGTATAAAATATTTAAAAATATATACAAGATGAACAGGAAATAATTAAACATACATTTTAAAAGAAAAGTTAACAAAACGCTCTTCCTTTCTCCTATTTAATTATTTTAAGTTTTGCTGCCCGACAGGGTCCATAATTGTTTCAATTTATTAATTCTACTACCTGTTTATGTGTACATTATGGATTGCAATAAACTATTTGAGATTTGAGACTTGAGATTGGGTTTTTTTTTTACTAAAACTCTAGAGGTAGGTACTGTAAAGAGGATATCCTTGTATGCAGGAAAATATGTTTTGTTTTTATCTGAGACAACGTTCTTTGAAGGCAGACGCCTAATATTATATTCGCCAAATATCCAATATAGTTTTATTTATAATAATAACAAGAAGTAACACTAGCAGGAGTCGCTGATGTTACAGTACCTAACTTGTAGAGTTTTAGATTTAAAAAAATATATATTTGTAGAAGCAGTTTTTATATTTTTGCTCAAAATCACACATAACTTTCGACTTTATGACAAACCGTTTTATCCAACATTAATCATGATCTCAATACAGAAATTGAAACAAAAATCAAATAAAAACAAACGTATCATTTTATTACCGTCCAACGTGCGTACGTTGAAGAAATCCAATCTCCTATATTATCATAACCTTAGCGGTAATGTAAATCAAATTTTGGCGTTGAATGTTTGCCAATGCGTTTAAATAAACTGGCCATTGGGTATATTGTCCGGGGCCATTTGGTCGGCCTCACAGCGCGCGCAAAGTTCCCGTTTAATCGATGTTTCCCTTTCGAAAGTTTAAACAAATAGGCAATGTTTTCGGAAACGTTTTGATATGTCAAACAAAGAGGATTAATCACGGCATTAACGTATGGAGTGCAGTTACTGGGCTGTATTGTGTTTCTAGCTGTGGTTCTAGTAGTAACCACGGAATCATTTATCGTAGGAGTATGTAGTCTTGTGAAATGGGTTACTATTTAATTGCTCCACTAACTGAGATGCCTCCTACAAAATATTTGTAGCAATTTGGGTGTGGTTGGTCCTATCTTAATTTGTTTAGCTAGGTACTGCTTATACAGCTTCGTCAAAGTCAAGGTGAGGTCACAGTAGTAAACATACCGTAGATATTATTTTATTTATCTCATTTACGTTTATTATAATTTACGCTGATAGTTCTGTGTGAAGAAAAATGATTAATTTACGTCATCCTCTGTCAAATTATGAGTAGAAATATTTTATGAAACAGCTGTTGTAAATATTCAAAGCCAGAATATGTCAAACAAAGTCATATTTCTAGGAAAATGAGATGAGTCTCGAACTTTAGACTGGACAATAACACTAGGTACTTTTGACCGGCAAAGTCGAAAGCATGGGTTCACCTTTTTGTTCCTTTTGTCTTGATTTTTGTCTGAAATATTTTTATGTTTCGTACTTTTTAGATCACTTTTATTTTTCTGTAGTCACTTCGGGTTACAGTTTTTAAACTTATTTTTGATATCAAGTTGTCCAAACATACTTAGGTCTTCTCACGCAATTCTTGAATTTTCCATTTTACCTTTTGACCTAATCGAAAACTATGGATATTAATGCCGAAAAAGCGTCACAAGAAAAATTTGACGTTGGCCCAGAAACTATAAATAAGGTTTTTTCTTAACTCCCATATTTGCATAATTATTATTTTACTTTATTTCAGGAAAAGGTTTCCAGTTAAATCTTGGCTTACTTAAAAAACGCTTAATACTTTTGCCAGTAGGTTCCTAATTGGTCTGCCATTTCTAAGTCCTAACATATTTATTTGTAAAAGATCAAATAAGCTCATCTCCCGCTGTAAACCTAACTAATGTCACCGTCCCGAAGCCGCCGGCAAATTATGATGAAGAGCCGTTAGTTCAAAGACGGCGGCCAATCTGTCATCCGCGACGCTGACGTCCCGAGATGTCCCGAGATGTCTCCGGGACGCGAGGTGATCGTATAAACATGTTGCGAATTGTATTTATGATGTAGTACATGTAGGTGCTTCTATCTTTTGGCTAAGATCAAAGGGAGATTTTATCAGTTGTTTAGTGGTAGAGAAATTTGGGCTGGGATAGATAGATGATTTTGATAATTTTGTTAGTAGGTATGGATCTAGACCGGATGTTTTGGTGTCACCGCAATTTACAGGATTGGTTGATTGAGTTATCTGAAAAATTCGATACAAAAGCCTAGATTAGTTTAAGCTCGATGCCTTTGTGATCTTTGTATGAATAAGGTACAATAAGTACCTAACTGCTTAAATTAACCTCTTTATACTAATCAAAGTCATGTTACCTACTAAAATAATTGACTACAAATCCGAATAAATGAAAAGGATGAGAGATGCCAAAGAAAAAACGGATGAATTGTGTGAGGAATGCTATTGAAGACAAACAAAAAAAAAATCCAAATCAGTCCAGCCATCTTCGAGTAATCGGGGAACATACATAAAAAAAGGTTCGACGAATTGAAAACCTCCTCCTTTTTCTGAAGTCGGTTAAAAAGGGAGATAATGACATCATCATGGTTGAATGCAATTAAAAAACGTGTTGTCCGGACCTCGGAAGGTAACATGGAACAAGGGCAGAGATGGGTACAAAACTTTGAAACATTACTGCTAATATAAACTACGTTCTCCATGGCTCTACCATATTTAAAATACAAATTTTGATTGCCACCGTTAAATACCCTCATTCAATTTAACATCGCTGCACATGAAGTGGCTACCTATCTGCTATTGAAGAGCCGTCGTAATAAATCATAGTGCACCGCTCTTGGCTCCAGCATCAATAGACAGGCGTACGCGCAGCGCTTCGGATAGGTAGGTACGGACTGCAGATCAAGTGATTAGTTTTCATGGAGATTGAGCTTAGGTTTATGGAGAAATACATTGAAATGTTGATGGAAGACCACATATGGGCTTCCGGTCAATTCTGTAAACATGTTAAAGTAAAGGCTTGGGTGAAGTAATCACGAAGTGAGCTGTCAATCCATATAATCAAGATTGAATGACAGCTCACTCCGTGATCACGTGGCATCTTGATTGTATGGATTGACAGCTCACCTCTTGATCACTTCACCCAAGCTTTCACTTCGACATGTTTTAGAATCGACCGGCTGTGCAGAGGTCATGGAAGTTCATGAAGTTCTGCGCGCACGAATGTAAGAAAAGTCGGTTTCAGACTCAGAGTTAAGCTATGATGGTTTAGCTTAGCTTGCAAAGCTGAAAAATGTTTTTTCACTAATATATTAGACAGTTGAAATAGCTGCAATCATTTTCGATGAATGGATCAATCAATCTACACTTAATTGTAAGTCCAAATAAACAGTATTTACTCAGTATTGCATATTTTTATATCATTTACTTTTCAGTTATATTTCAGGGCCACGCCATCAAAGAAAACCGAGTAAAGAAGTTTGATTTGCCTATCACGATTCCGGAAGTATCAGTTAACGTAAGGGACATTTACCCAAAATGCCAAAATGTACCTTACTGCAATTGGTATTAAGTGGCATTTACCAAAAATGTAAAATGTCATTCGATACCTCTGATTTCGACAAGTTTACTAAAAAAACAAATATTTGTGCTACGCGCTACGGAGTTGTCCTTGCGCGTAGCTCGTAGCACTTCTTGGACCTAATAACTCGTAGCAGGCGTAGCGCTGTCCAAAAATTTAATTTCCTGATACTTTTAAATATTTTAATTTTATTTCATTTTGCACAATGTCATGACAACCTCAAGCGGCGGAAATATAATAAACTTGTTGGTAGTTATATTTTCGAGACGTTTGCGGTTGAAACTCTCGGATCTTGGGGTCCGAGTGCACATAACTTGTTTAAAGACCTCTCAAGACACTTAGTTGACACTTCACGTGACCCAAGGGCTGGCTTTTACCTTGGTCAAAGAATAAGCATTGCCATACAACGTGGCAATGCCGCCAGTCTTTTGGGTACACTTCCAGCCGCATCGATGCGGATGAATTTTTTGACGCCATATTTTAGGGTTAATTCAGTTAGGAGTTTTTATTTTTATTTCTAGTGAACATAGATAGTTAAGTATTTATGGAATAAATATCCTTCAGTTCTAATAATATGAACACAACCTGTCATTGTTGAAATAAATATCATGACAATGATCTGACTTTTTCGAATCTGTTGATAAATATTTTGAGATCCCTGAAACACCCTGAATGAAAATTAAACAATGACTATTTGTAAGTAGCCAAAGTTTAATTTTCTACAGAATTAGATACCGTACATATTTTATTTCTATGAATCCAGCTCACGTGCTAATTAAAGCAACAATTTACAGAATCTTCGCTTTTTAAAATCGCGATCTAAGAATTAGAGCAATATTTCAAGCAGTATATCGAGTGAAAATAAACAAACCGTCCCGTCTAATATACGGTTCTGCATTGTTAGTGTAATTAAACTTATTCAATACATACTCGTACCACGTCAATATAAAAAAAATACTAATATCTGCGTATGATCTGATTTTATTTTAATTTTCGCGTTGTTTATTTATTTTTCATACCGTGTGTTACGTTGCATCGTAATTTGATGTTTGTGTGTGTTTCTGCTGACGTTACTCCACAAATCTTATAAGTATTGGATTTGCGATACCTTTTGCAGATGCGTTACATTAATATTTGGTCAATAAATTGTGTTCAGTTTTAGACATCGGAATCTTTAATAGTCTAGGTAGGATTATCTGTTTTGATTTATCTATTCGGTTAGCTGCGCCCGAATTTCGCAAATAGATTCTAGTTATGCGGGATCTCAGGATTATTCCGTTTATTGTTTATTGCGTTTAGTAGTTTATACTCTTTAACTATTTTTATTCATACTGTGAAGAGTTAGTTGGTACCTACCTAAGTATAGGTGCACTCTGACTAAATGTGCAAACTATAAGTTATTTTTTGTTAATTTATAATTAAACTTTGCTACTGCTGAACTCTTACAGCAGTTGCCAATTAAATTCGCAACTGATTTTCAAAGTCATATAAATTTAAATCTTCTTAAAAATATTTGAGTATTGAAAAATAAACTTAGATTGTAAACAAACCTTATTTATCAAATCCCGCAATACAACACTGGCCACTTACACAGCGAAAACCAAAAATTCCTTCTTTATAATCTGTCACTCACATCACAAAAAGAAAACAGGCGCCAAAAATATGGCGGGACAAAGTTTAGGGTTAGAGCGCGCGACCGTTTACCCTGGCACAACGGACTGTTATGCCGGACTGAGGACTGACACAATAAAATTAAGCATTTACACTGTGAACCGGCCCACGAGACGTTTTCGTAATAACCATAGCAGATTGCAATGTGCGGCCATTTATTGAGAGTTAATTTGGCAACAGTGGCATGCCAAATGATTTTAATGGCGCGCGTATTCGCTGCCCCAGGGCCTGAAGCTAATGATGACAAAGAAGTTGGTACCAATCTGCTCTGGAGAACGAGCCAGACTAAGGAATTATGATTTTCTTTGATGTTAAAATTGATAGTTAAGGTCGTAACCTATTAAAACTATGATAGTTTTACGTCGCATTAATTATTTCGCAGGTGTCTTCTTGTACCTACTTAATGTGTCAGTTTTAGGGTTTGATTTGTGGATGCTCTGTCTTTAAATTTCAGCGGCTATATTCATATTAAGATTCATAAATTGTTCAAGTTTAGACGCAAAGTGAAGGTGGACCAGCCTCTCGTCCACCAAAGAAGCGGACACCAAATTGAATAAACATTATTTTGAAAAGAGAAACAGATATTTTCCTACATTGGATGTGGGATATAAAATTGCAACATTTAATGTCCGAGACCATAGATAGCTACCATCTATGGCCAGGGAAATCGCCTTGCTGTTTAATGCCACTTCACGTCATAAAACGACAAGATCTTATTTACCTATGTGACTGTAAGATAGTTTCAAGCTTAGTAACATTTTTAAATAACAGGTTATAGTTAAAATGTTATCAATCTCCCTGACTTTATATCCCACTAGCGGACGTCACGCCGTTTCACCCGCGTAGTTCCCGTTCCCGTGGGAGTACGGGGATAAAATATAGCCTATGTTACTTGCTAATAATTTAGCTATCCATTGCTGAAATAATTTTTCAAATCGGTCCAGTAGTTTTTAAGTTTATTCGTTACATACAAAAATTCAAATCTTTCCTTCATAATATAAATGTAGCTTTATATCTTCAGAGACCTGTACCTATACCAATCGATAAACTGACCGACTGTTCACTAGGTAAAGTAGGAGTAGGACGTATTCCCATTTCATTTAAGAGTGATGGAATGGAATACAATAATCGGGAAGCTTGTGATTGCAACAATTTGTTTAATAGCACCAAGGAGTAGGAAATTCCCGGAAAGTTTCGTCAATCTCTTTCCAAGTGCCTTTATATTTAGAACCTCATTCCGCTTAATGTTCACGAAACCTTTAAATGCTCTTTGATGGATTTGTGAATCATTTGAATAGTGATGGAATTTCCGGAACTAATGGGATCGCTTTTAAAAATATGACTAACTCGAACATTATTTTCTTTGAAATGTTTGGAATGAACTACAATATCCTTCCGGAGCTCTGGGTAGTCAGACATGCTACCCAGAACAATACATTTAGCAGCCAGATCATAGTAAGAAAAGCAGTGCTAGCTCAGGATAGATAACATAACATGAGTGTTTTCCCCGAACGCATAAGTGTACATATTATACAGATATTGTAGACCTAAATTGAGAAGCTATGTTAAGTCCCATGTTTTAAAGGGCGAGAAACAGATAAATATCTTATAGGAAAAAGGCATTAAATTCCTACCTGCCCGACCTGGAAATCAAACCCAGACCTCATGCACAGCAGTTGAGTGGCGTTTGCGTCGGTTAAACAATTGTAGCGAGACAGTCATAGAGTTAAAACTAGATATTATATTTTATAAGTACTTCCCTATAGGTAGTTAAAAATCTACGAAGAGTGATTTATCTTCTCTGAAAACGCGAGAGAAGCAATAAATTCAAAGGGTGTTCACGGTGTTTTATGTTAATAATATTTAGATTACAGGTAGTCGGTAGGTAGGTATCTACACTTGCGAGCAAAAGTATGGAATCACTTACTTGGAATTGATTCCGCGCGATCTTGAGTACTTAATAACTAGTTAAGAATAATAAAAATGGTACCATTTTAAAGGTTAAACTGTTAACTTTAAATTGATACCAAATTCATTTAAATCCCACCGGTATTCAAGGAGCTATCCCAGATTAAGTGAAGGAGTTAGGAAAACATAAGGATAATGGAAAAATTATAAAAGAAGAAAACAACAAAAATTAATTAATAAAAAATTTATTTGGCCTTAAAATTGAGTTTCAATATTTTGTGTTCCCTCCCCTCGCCCTAATAACTGCTCGAAGACGGTTCTTCATTGACCTAATCAGCTTCTGAATCGATTCTTGCGGGATACCCTCCCACTCCTCAATCAATACCGATTTCAGCTCATTCACACTTGAAGGAGCAGGATTTCTGGAACGAACCCTCCTCTTCAGTTCATCCCACACGTGCTCAATGGGATTCAAGTCCGGGCTGAGCGCTGGCCAGTCCAATGTGGCGATACCGACTTCTTCGAGGTATTCAGTTGTGGCACGGGAAGTGTGACAACGAGCGTTATCGTGCATAAGGAGGAAGTCAGCACCGATATATCCCGCATAAGGAACGACATGTTCCAGCAGAATATCGGAAATGTAGCGGTCTGAAGTTAGACCACCTCCTCGTCCCCCGCCAGGCACGAAAACAAGCTCCGTTTTACCGTCGAAAGAAATGCCGGCCCACATCATACAAGAACCGCCCCCATAAGCCACTGTCTCAGCGAAACAGCACTGCGCATATCGCTCCCCAGGCCGTCTGTAGACCCGACCCCTTCGGTCGCTGCCGTGTAAACACATTCTGCACTCGTCGGAGAACAGGACTCGCCTCCATTGCTCAACCTCCCAATCAAGATGGGAGCGAGCAAATTGAAGGCGTGCTTGTCGATGACCTGCCGTCAATTTCGGGCCTGTGGCAGGCCTTTTTGGAGTCAAATTAGCTTGCTTCAGTCTTCGACGAACTGTCCACTCGCTGGCAGCTACCCCACGAACATTTCTGAGCTCCTGTTGGACGTCGACACCAGTCAAATGTCGATTTCGGAGAGAGGTTGACACGATAAAACGGTCATCCCTCTCCGATGTGCACCGGCGCCGTCCAGATCTTGGTCTCGGGATAAAGCCACCAGTCTCCCGAAAGCGTTTATAAACTTTCGAAACACAGGACTGGCTTATGTGGAGCTGACGTGCGACAGCCCGCTGGCTGAGCCCTTCTTGCAATAGGGCAACGATTTGTGCTGCTTCTGTAGGTGTAGTATCCATTGTCGTCCAAGTTCAAGGGTCACAAGTAGCGGAGATGTGTACCGGTCAACGTGTGAAAGCCGACTGATAAAGAAAATCCGATAACACGTGCTTTTATAGGGGGTCTATAGGCCGCAAGTCGTGACGTATCAAACAATTAAAACATATCTTTTTCCTTACTTCGGCACGTAATCCGGGATAGCTTCTTAAATACTAGCGTGATTTGAATGAATTTGGTATCAATTTAAAGTTAACAGTTAAACCTTTAAAATGGTGCCATTTTTATTATTATTAACAAATTATTTACTACTCAAGATCGCGCGGAACCAATTTCAAGTAAGTGATTCCATACTTTTGCTCGCGAGTGTAGTTGAATGTTTCAGGGAAGAAGTGTGAAACCACCTGCTTGTTTTTGTTCGACTAGTTTCCTCTTACGGATAAAATAGAATATTCTGAAGAGCCTGTCCAGATAGGGCGTTTTACACGCGAGTCGACTCGCGCGTAGCAATTTTTGTTGTGTCCAGATAGAGCGTTTTACGCGCGTGTTTCGCGCGTATTGGTACCTCTTTTGTTTTGTAACGGGGTGGACACCCCCATGGAGGACATCCATGGGGATTTCCACACCGTTTCGGCCCGGGGCGGACGGAGAGGTCTGTGAGACTTCTTCTGACTAAAACTACGGGCTACGGGAGTACTTAAGCAATCTTCAACGCAGCCCCCGACTGGCCCGCCTCTGCTAGCCCTTTTTGGTAGATAAGTAAAGGTAGTCTAACCCATTTCTATAGTAGGTGCTGCACATGTCAACAGTTAAACACTCAAACTCTACAACGAGCATAAATTAATACACCTTGCGGAGTCGTATCGTGAGAATTTACCTACTCATGGACAAACACTGCCTGGTCAGGAGTTCAAATCCAGGACTCAGTAGTTGTACTTACGAATCACTAGACCATCGAGGCCACAACTAGGCAGGCAGTAAAAATTACAGTTCTATCTAAGATTTACTTCATTTACCTACTTACATAAGGTTGAAATATAAAAACTACCCTATTAACTAAGTATTTAAGTACTTAGGTACCCCTTCCCTGTAAATTGGGTGCCAAATTGATAAAGAAATTAACGTTACAAAATAGAATCAGACCCGAAAAATAATCTAATAACCACTGTCAGAACATTTTATAAAATCGTCAAATTAGGCCGTTCGCCGTCGACAGTGAAGCCCGTCGTCGCGCATACCGCCATCGTATTTATTAAAGTCCAATCTGGCCGCTCTCATAATAGACCTGTCTCTACGAGGGTACAGGAAGAATAATAAACAAAGGAGGGTCATTAAAACGGCTATTTCGGAGCGTCTACACGTCTGCTGCGCGACCAACTAGGCGTGAGGCGTAGGCAACCGGTGCTACCGCGGGCTTGGCGTAAAGCATAGATGACTAGCGACTATGTTGACGGCTAATCATGTACCTAGAGATTCTTGACTTCATTGTACCAAGCTGGTTCACTTCTGAGGGATATGCTTAAGGTGGAGTAGGTCCCAAATTTGAAAGCTCCGAAAAATGCTTTGTTTTTTGTAACATATAAAGAAATTCTCTAGAAAGAACGGTCGCGAAACTCCAAAGCAGAAGCGAGAAGCGAGTGCGACAGTCGTACTCCGTCTGTGCCTAGGTATATTTTTCTCACGTGTGCTCCGCATTGCATCGGTTGTTCAGCTGCTTTTACCTATCTAGGTACCTACACATATTTCCAGTTCATATAAAAATAAACAATCATATTGTTACGCGCCAGAATTAATGTCGGGTACATTAAGTTACTACTAGCGCCATCAGAAGCAGAACTAGTAGAGTCAAGTACCTTCTAGACATTTCTTTGCCAGAACATTCTACACTTCTCGATATCTGGTCAGTCGGCAGCGGTAGTAACGAGTACTTTCTAGATCGGGAATAGAAGTTTCTAGAATTAACTGACCTATATAAAGAGCGCGTAGTCTGCGACCGGGGCAGTATTGGATTTGCGATACAAGCGAATACTTCGGAAGCGATCTTCAAGTGCGATTAAAGTGATCAGTGGTGAAGTTGTGTTTTACATTATTTACTAGTGAGTTTAAAGTTGTAATTTGTGTTTTTTAAATTATCATCATTGTGGTTATTAAATCGGCTGTTTTTATTGTCACGAACTCCAAGCTCGTAACAATATTTTAAAATATTTTCCACTCAATTTAAACGAAAAATTTAAATTGAGGTGAGGGAAGGTTATTGCTGGAGGCCGCACCCCGAAGACTTTTTTTTTTGCCGCGAGATGATAATATTTCTTGGCTCGCCATACCTGTCTGTTTATCTTTAGTACTCAGTAGGCATGCTAAAACAAAAAAACGAAACAAAAAAATTACTACACCATATTAGCAAATAGTTATCCAAAAATAGAACCGAAGAGAGTTGACAATCTGTTTCAAATCCCCTCAGTAACAAAAAACCTCCTACCCGTTATAAAATTACCACCTAATAGCAAACCACAAAGTAATGATGACTTGCACCATAAGTATTAGGTAATTCAGTCCTTAGTTAATGAGCTTTCGAAACATACATGACACAAGCCAAAACATCAACACATTGTCAAATCATATGTAACTAAAAAAACGATTAAAACTTTATTTCGTATTTTTGTTAGCACTTACAAAGCGCGCGGTTTGTGGCGAGGACGCACACTGGGGGGCCCGCGGTTGGTGGGGCACGGTTAACAGCGTTGTTACCAGCTCGATACAATTTATAGATTCCGCGAAATTGACGTTGTTTCAACTCACCTCTGTTTTAAAACCCCTCGTCTCCCTATCCAGTCAACTTTTCCTTACTCATTAATACGTCCACGGCTGGACACAGACTTCTTTTAAAATTGTACCACAATTCTCGTTAATCGTCGGTCCATCAGGCTTGGGGCGTCCCTACTGCTTTCCAGCCAGCAGTTCTATCAACTCGTTTCTTCAGTAGATAACTTGCACCAAACAATTTCTGGCACGACAATGAGATCAATGTATGCGATGTATTTATATTTGAGAATACTTAAGCGTTATGTAAGTGCACCGCAAGCCACTGGGTCGACAACCTAATAATTGCTGGCAACACTTCGTACGTGTTCACTTCAGCCATTGTTCAGCTTTCGATGGATTTTTTTTCGATCTTTTTTTCCTTTGAAGACGATGGTTAAGTTGTTAGATTGTTGGGGCCCAGTAAGTTACGTTTATGGCAGCATCGGCGGCATTAATTAAGTCCCCTCCAACAACAACACTCCAATGTGTGGCTCAGGTTCGGAACATGGACACCGCACTCACAATGAGTACAACCTCATTTCGCAGTTGTGTTTGTGGCGGCCTACCTGGATGCACAAATGATTAAGTGGTTCAATGATACCATATCTACCTATTTGTTTTCTATGCCTACCTATTTTAATGCCGCGGAAACCGTGGGTTTTCCGAGCAAAAGTAGCCTAGGGAACCTATTCAGCGTAAGTTCCTATTTCCAAGTACTTGACGATAGCTTTTGTATCTTTTTTTTATTTTTAGGGTTCCGTACCTCAAAAGGAAAAAAGGAACCCTTAAAGAATCACTTTGTTGTCCGTCTGTCTGTCAAGACCTCGGGAACGGTGGAGGTATCGAGTTGAAATTAACCATATATACCTACTCAGGTCTACAGTCCCAAAAAAATCAAACTTCTAGGTTAACTTAAAAAAAAGATACCTACAGCCGTTTATGCCGCAAAAAACGTATTTATCGACACTCTCAAGGGAATCCAAATTTCCTATAAATTTGGATTCCCTTACTTACTTCCCGTTGACCTAGATTCATGAAATTAGGCAAGAAGATAGATCGTACAGGAAAGTCTGAAAATTGGGAATTAATAATACAAAAAAAAAATCCGATAACAAACTTATATTTTCGGTTGAAGAAATGACCGTGAGTACGTCACGGTGATGTATGGGGAACATTTTATCAACAACAAAGTTAAGTTTGTCATTCAATCTTCTTACTTGAAACTTCCGTAGGTAATGTATACCTACTCGGAAAAATCAAGATTCGATTGGAACCCTCGGTGCGCGAGTCTGACTCGCACTTGTCCAGTTTATTGTTTCGCTTGTTCATTCTAACTTTGAACTACTTTGAAGAGATAAGGGTTGAATGCGTTCGGAAACACAGACGCAGGTAGAGTTCCAGTCCTTTGCTGTGCGCATTATAAAAGACGTTGAGAAAAGCTTACTGCGAATGGGTGGAATAGCAACAAGGTAGGGATGGTCACTTGCAGTGCGTCGTGATGTCCGATGGTAGAAGGTGGCCGGTAGGATGAGGTCGTGGAGTTCTTGGGCACACTGGTACAGACGGTACATCATAGTACAACAATCTTTCAAATTTCTTTAGTAGATTTTTAACTTTATCGCTAAATCATTAGGCTCACGGTTGATTGGGAAAATTTTAGTTTCGGGTAGCTTGACGTGCTGGCGTCAGTACAATCTGTAAAAGACCTAGCAGCCTTGTGTTGCGGAATTTTTTCGAAAGAGTCACAGCGGCACTGAAACGCAAAGGTCATTAGGCGGAACACGGATGGGTTTTAGTCAGTAAGAGTCAGACACTCCCTTCCGCTCCGCCCAGAGCGAGAGAAGCCATTTGATGATATCCCATCCTTAAAAAAAAGGTGTTCAAATAAAGCAAAGATTAAGAAACTAAAAAACGTTTTTATTTTTTTACAATTATATTACATTTTACTTGACTACTTAAAAACCGTACTCATTGTACCAATTATGAAAAGCTGAATTAGTTCTGTAATTCCAAATTGAAACAATTTCGATAACTGACCATACCATGGCAACACTGCGATTGTGACAGCACAATTACTTTCTCAGTTTTACACTGTAGCTGTTGCCATGTTTACACATAATTGCTTGCTATAAAAAGTAGATTAATTAAAAGGACAAGGATTTTCATTCATATTGAGCCTCCTATCATCTATTACTAGCGACGGATATACAAGGCATTATGGAGTTTGACCCCTGCAATTTCTAAGTAGCCATGATAATTATAGCTTCAAGGCTCATTCACACTTTGCTGGCAGCACGGTTGCCAGATTTTAATGATTATTCACAGTAAAAAACAATGATTCTTTGATGTTTCTGCTGTGTTCATGGCCCATATACATACTGATAAAGACAACAGCCTTGCTGCGGGAAAAGTGTGTGGCAGCCTATTTATATTTACACAATTTAAAATTTCAACATTATTTTACATGATACCACTAAATTCGTCCTCATGTGTTCATTATAACAAGTGTTTATTATTACTATCTATGAAATAAACTTCAAAATCATCAATATTTAGATGAGCAACTGATCAATAAAATCTACTAATATAGTAGGAATTTCTTAAATAGCAACATTTGAATCATCTATTAATATTCTTATCAACTCTTATAATAATAAGTAAGGCACGGTAGAGATGAGCTACAGCACTGCGTTTATTGTAAATGTTACCGTCTATACAATATTTTTTTAATAATGGGTAACGGTCCTTCCATGCGATTCCATCACTATCACAAGTATCTTTGTGTCACAAATCGTAGTTAAAGTAGTTGTGTCTCCTCTCCAAGTCTCTGATCTCAACTATATCTGCCTTCAATCTTAGTTTGAGTATCTCCCTCCATATTGCCTCGCGGTGTTCTTTGTTTGTGATGCCCATGCGGAGCAGTGTGTTGTCATTGATTCGGACTAAAGCTCTGCCTGTTATGTCATGCTGAAATAAAAAATGTCTTTTAAGTATTCCGATTGCGTAAACTTAACTCTAAATCTAGAGTAGACGGTGCATTTACATGTCTATTCTAGATTTGGAGATAAGTCTTATGACTAAATAACTGAAAAGAAACTTATTACAAATAAAGTAAAAAACAATGTTACATAGATCTCTTCTCATGTCATTATTCTCTCTCTTGCCCTTATTTATATTTGTTTGGGGATGGTGAAACTTGTCTTCTTCTACCTAATTCTCTAATAACCCTTGCAACAGACTTTACTTAGAATCATGCCGTATTGTGGTCTTAATTTAATTTATAATTTAGAGAAATAAAACTGCAAGGTCTTTATAACATCAGATGATTGATACTTGGCTAAATATAACTATTTATTTTTCTTCTAATTAATCATGAAGGAATTTAAAACATCCAAACATTGTTATCACAATGATTCATTATTCTCCAGGAAATGGATTGATGAGATTAGCACCATGCAATGACTATCAAACTACTGTCCCAAAAATTAAAGCATTTTCTATGCATTGTTTATTGTTATCATTTCAGTTCACTCTGCAAAACATGCATTGTTTGGACTATGTAAACACTTGGTTGAAGTCTAAACTGTGTTGTCTGTCCTTATTTGTATGTAGTATGGGTGTATAATGTTGTGACCTACTTTTGTGACCAATCAAGTAATAGGAAATAAAAGGTGATTACCTCATGGAACCTCTCCCAGTATAGATTATAATAGTCACTGCAGTGCCGCCGTAGCCATTTTTGAACATCAGCCTCTGTCCACAAATATACAGCTTTTGGGCGTGTTGTTTTTGTCTGGAAAAATAATGGTGTCAGCGGTAAAGTAACAATAACACATCTGCAAGCTTGCCAGAACTCAGTTAATGATTTAATATGAAACAAAAAACACGTAACACAATAAAGTAATACTCTTTATGTTATGTTTACCTTTGATTTGTTGGAATTCAAGCTCGATTCTTCCACCATTTTCGTCACTTATAGAATTCAATTGATTATATTTGATATTCACATGTATAACAAACAAATAAGTCTATGAGCAAATTCTACCTAAAAGCCGATTTATTATAAATTTATTATAGAAATAACAACAAATGATTATTTATCACTATCCACCACCCGGTTTTGACTTTTGACACTGACACAATGACCGATGACGTTTCCTTTCCCCCGCCCCGACCGAAGAGCCCCGAACTTCAACTCATTGTCAATATTTTCGTTTGGATACATAAAAGCAACATTTTAATGTAAAATGACACACTAATTTGTTTACAGTAAGAAGCTTTTAGAAACACTTTACCAAGAAATGAATCTCAAATTGTATAAATAAAATTATTGTGACTATTGTGGTAGTTTTTCCTTTATTCTGTTACTGCAATACCAATAACGGCTGTCAACTGTCAGTTATGGTAGAATTTGTTCACTTGTCAAAGCAGAAAAAATAAAAGATTCAGTCTAGAATTCCAAGCCTAGAATCAGAAAAATGTCCATGTAAAATTAACACAATGGCACAAAATTTACAGAAGAAGCCCTCTAAGGGCATTTTGAAGACGTCACGGAGTATTGACGGGCAGGACACAGCAGCCGCAGGAACGCCATCCACAAGCAAGCGATCGAAAGAGCAAAGGTTCGACGAAATGAATATTATGGAAACGTTTCATCCGGCAAATAAAGATTATGGGCATATGAAGGTGGACGAGCCCAAGACCCCTTATTCAGAATCCGTGGATGGTGATTTGGTGCCTACTGACGAACTGGACGCGAACATTCTAGCGGCGAAGTTAGCAGCCAGTATGAACAAGCCGCCGAAGTGTGTGGAAGCGGAGTCAAACGCGTGTGCGAGTGACGAGGATATGGAGGAACCGGAGGAGGAGCGTCGGAAGCGGATCGAGTTCGAGAAGAAACGGAAAATGCACTACAATGAGTTCCAGGTGAGTGGGTGTGAACTGACGATTAGGTCACCGTTTGCAGTATTACAAAAATTCAGAAATTCGTATGTAGGATTAGGTGTGTCAGTTAAGTCATCAATGACATCTTTATTGCAGGAAATTTATGTCTGTAGCTTATATATCTTATCTAATTTATTATTCTAAAGTATTTCTATGGGCCCTCATTCATATTTGATAAATTAGATATCTAAGTGTAATGAAGCCTAACTGAGAGCTGTGGACATACTATATTGACTAGTAATGAGTTATTATATATGTTCCATAAATAGGTGTAGGGCATTGTAAGCAAGTTATTAATATGCTAGTCATGACTTGAGCTGTGCATGGTTATGAGAGCTCTCATTTAACTAAGGGTATTGTACACTTGCAGTCTGTAACCTTTTCATATGTGATCTTGTTAGTATTGTCATAGAAGTATAAAGATGTTGATTGTACCTATTACATTGTTTGATATGTATGTCACCGGAAAATTAAGTAAGATTGTAAAGTATTGCATGAAATTGTAAACTAATTTTTCTTAAAGACAAGGATATATTGGAAACTATTAAAATTGGATGGGATTTATTGTATACAAAACGATTTTTTCATAATAAATCTAGAAATAATCTAGTACTAATATTATAAAGAGGTAAAGTTTGTGAGGTTGTAGAGGGTAATCTCTGGATCTTCTGAACCGATTTTGAAAATTCTTTTTGTATGTGATAGCCACATTCATGAGGAATGCTATAGGCTATATGGGAACAGGAAAAAATTGGATATTCACATATGAAGTTGCAGGCAAAGGCTACTAATCTAATAAAGATTTATTTCAATCTTACGGAGCGTGCAATTTTGCGGTGACATGTAAAATACAAATAACAAACCGTATTTTAGACAAAAACAAGAAGTACTTGTAACTGTTTTCTCCAAAACCTGTGGTTTGTTTTTTTACAAAACACAAAATATCTTAACTTTGTTCTAGAAACTACAGTTGCAGTATCTTATAAAGTTGCCACTATTGGCACTATTGCGTGTAAATATAGTAATTAAGCATCCCTGCTATCTACTTGAACATGTGGAACCCTTTCTATGACTCTGATAACCAACTTGTACATGGCAAGTTTATCTGCACACAGAATACTATCTAAACATTGATATGCAGTTCATGTGAATGTTAAACTTGTTTACTGGAATACGATATTTCCGGATAAATTATGATGTACAAAGAAGCAGATTAAATCAAGTCTTAAAAAAGTCACTTCATAACATAAATAGGTAGTTCAAATTCAATCCATGAATTTGCCCGTTTTTAAATTTTCATAGATAAATGCTCAACCAATTTTATTGACATTTTGTAAATTGGCTGCATAATTGCCAAATGGAGGTAGAAGTTTGAGTTAAAAAACTAAAATTAATTTTGACAAAGTTGCAGGAAAAGTGCTAAAAGTTTAATATTGTGTACTATCTTTAAACAGAATAGATTAATTAGAGCATCATGATTCTTTTGCATGTTGCAATGATAAGCAAGAGCAAGCCATTATAGAAGTTATTTCAAAGAGGTTAGAGTTTAAGTGGCTTGCTAATTAACTAAGTGATATTACCAGTTGTAGTCTGATTGTTTTACTTCAAACAACTTTTTTTGTTTACACTTTTATATAGAAGCATTCCCATTATCTCTCAGGTCTTTTTAATTACACATAATTTGCTTCTGATTTATAATTATCTAATAGATTCTGCGTAATAAATTAAATTCTAATTATAAATGTTTACGAAGGACAGTGCTAAGCATGCATATTTTGATTGCAGATCCTAACTTATATAATAAATGCAAAAGTGACTTTGTTAGCTCTTCACATCTTAATGGTTGAACAGATGCGAATGAACCTTGGCATACGGTAGCCCATGTCCTGGCATAGGATAAAGGATACTTTTCATCTCAGGTGTATGTCCTAGGCATTATTATCTACTTTCTGAAACCGCTGGGGGAAGTTAGTCCAATTTAATTTTTAATTTGCTCTATGTTTATCATGGCTTAAGTCCTATGTCCACATAAGGTAATATCTACTGTAATCCATGTTTGCTTAGAGAGTCCACAAGGCAGGTATGCCGGAACAATAGCATTACAGTATGATAAATGTTTCCTATCCTCGTATCACAATGACGTGTGGTCACGGTCTAAAAATAGGACTTGTCCCCTTTGCTTCCTGCAGTTGTTTTAAGAGACTATTAATAAACTGCTTTGACTATGTGTATCCTTTAGAGGATACTACTGCTGCAATAAGAAAGAAGGACGTATCTACACAAAACGAAGTAAGAGCTTTCCAATATTAAAAGAATAACTTAAGGTCGGAAATCGGTTACTTCGTTTTGTGTCGATACGTCCTGTTTTCTAATGACGGCAGACTAGCATTGATAACATTTACGGATGTAATCACTCATCAGTATCATACTTTATAGGATGCCTTTATCTCGGGAACGCGTAGAGGTATCGATTTGAAATAAAAACCATATACTAAGTCTACAGTTCCTTGAAGCTGTGAAAAAAAAAGAAACTTCTAAGTTAACGAAAATAAAAGATATGACCGTTTATGCCACAAAAAACGTATATTTTGACACTTTCACGGAAATCAAAATTTATAGGGTACTTTCCGTTGAACTAGAAATATGAAATTTGGCAAGAAGATTGATCTTATAAGTACAGGAAAAAGTCCGAAAATTGTTTTTTTTTTCTTTTTCTTGTCATATAGAAAATATTTTTTGCGATTACAAACTTATATTTTCGGTTGAAGAATTGACCTTGACGTACATTAATGTATCCGTAGGTAATGTATAGGAAAAAATCAAGCCTCGATCGGAACCCTCGGTGCGCGAGTCTGACTCGCACTTGTCCGGTTTTGTTTATTGTCAAGCCATAGCAGCTAGATAGTTTATTCCGGTTGGTTTTACAGATAAAAAAAAATGTGTGCATGTACTAGTGTACACACGTAAGAAGTGAAACTTCTTTATGACAATATTTTTCGAAAAATGATCTACTTTTGTTTTCATTTTTACTTTGTAAAAACAAAACACTAAACAACTACAACAACAATAAACAAACCAACAACAACAACACACAACAACAACTATAACAACAACACACAACAACAACTATCTCTAATACAAAAAACGGTCAAGTCTAGTGGTGGGAGTAAGTCCGCTTAAACGACATGCTATCCCTACTCCGCTGGAGAAAGTACTCTTCGGATCAACCGTGGTAGGGACAAGAAAAAGATGGCACGTAACGGAAAAATGTGACGCGTAACCGAGAAATGTGACGTTTTTTTTTCCAACGCCGTTAAAGAAGTTTCTCTTCAATAACTTACATGTATACTCAACTAAAGTAGGTAACTAAAAATCTATTATTGGAAAGCATTGTCCTAACCAATATAAAATTGCGGAAGTGTTACGCTTTCACTGCCTTAAATCGCCGAACCGTTTTCTATTAATTTTGGCAGGTACAGAGATAGATAATCCCTGCTGCTAGTTATAGGCTACTTTAATGCGAGAAATCCGCAGGCGAAAGCTAATGGGCTTATGGCTATATTGTAAGGATATGGATTTTGGATTAGAATTATGTCCACGATGGTTGTTTCTCACAGTTCAAGATAACACAACTTGTAACTCAAGTCTAAATTAGACGACAAGCTGTAGTACACATCTCGTTAAGATCTTGTTACCACTAGAGGCTGATCTTATGACCCTGATGATGGAGCAGATGACAGTTATGCAAG
Organism: Mamestra configurata; assembly: GCA_002192655.3. Classification (NCBI taxonomy): domain Eukaryota; kingdom Metazoa; phylum Arthropoda; class Insecta; order Lepidoptera; family Noctuidae; genus Mamestra; species Mamestra configurata. The sequence continues at coordinate 68,403 of NDFZ01004965.1, read as the reverse complement.
ATGCCATGTGATAATGAGATGGAGTGCGGGTTCAAATGTTAATTGCTGAAATACGACTCGAGTACATGATCTCATCATGACGTTTGAATGGCCTTAAAGACCAATGACGTCTTTGAAAGTTCTATAAAACAGCAATTGTTGGTAATATTGGTGTGTTCCTACAGAATTCATAAAAACCCAATACTTATAATGAATTCTTGAAATTAATTCGTAACACAAGGAAAATAGGTCTTTATTGCTGTGTTTATTTTAAAATTACTTCCTCATAATACGTGTGTTGTTGTTCTATTTTCGATTGCTAATTACAACTGTAATCCTAGGACATTTGCAGTCTCTATAAAGGTGCTCCCTCACTTGGAGCATTTGCCTGTAATATAACTTCAAAGAGTCGAGCATTTCACCAGTGAGGGAGGAGAACCGAACATTACAGTGCGCAACCTGTAATGTTACAGTTTTGGGTATTACAATGGCGAGGTTACAGAACCGAGCATTACAGTGCGCAACTTGATGAAACAACGTGTAAAATCGAATCTAAAATGTTCTATTACAGGCGCACGCTCCCGGTGAGGGAGCACCTTTAGGAACTGAAGCTAAGTCAGCGCAAACAGATCAGTTGGACCAGCCCGCTGCAACGCCCTTATTATGCAAACAAATGTATTAATGTAGCCAAACTCTGTTTCCAGGCCCTACAACTAGCGCGGCAGCTATTGGCGCAAGAAGAGGAAGATGAGGAAGAAGAAAAACAGCAGCAGAAAACCTGACTGCAGCAGACGTCAGCACTTGTACATAACATGCACTAGGGCTTCGAGCGAGCATCGACAATTGCCTTGACCAAGAAGTACCAACTTGACATAAACCAGGGACACATTAACGACACCCCAAACCTCATCATTGGTTGTAAGTGACCAGTCATCACGTTCGGGGTGACGTGGCGTCACGTTAATGTGTTCCTGCCTTTATTTGCGTCGTTAAAAAGTATTAGATATTCTTTATTCAGGGTTGATAACGGTTTTCGTAAGTCATGTAGTGTCTTAAAATATTTTGCCTTTAGATTGTGATCAAATTGTGCGATCATTTAAGTGTATATTTTTAATGTTGTGACATTTGCACAGAGGGTTTATAAAAGTTCAGTTAAATGTAATAATTTTGTGTTTAGGTGGCTGGAAATAGTTTTAATGCAACAAATAAGTAGTCATTTATGTTGTGATATGTTTGTAACACCATATTGTGGCATTGCAAGGTATTAAAAACTTTAAGACACTCTTACAATACCAGTCGCTATTACTACGTCTGATCAAAATTGAGTGTTTAAATAACAAATTGCCAAGAAGAACTGCCAGAACTCAAAAGTCACCACATTTGATCATTAAAATATTGGGGTGTTAGCTAGAATAAAACTGATAACAGGTTGACGAAGTTTGTTACCTGCCGCTAACTTTTTGCTATCGCGATCCATATCAATCGTAGATCTGTATCTGATTTCTTGGTACTAGATTAGGTTGAGTTGAATACTCGTAGGTACTTAACAGTCACTTCCAGATAAATGCACGACGCTGTTGCGATGAGCTCAAAACACTTGTAAGCAGTACTGATAGAAATGTAGCTGAAAAGCATTTAAATTAACCCTGAAAGGTATTTATACCAAATGCAGCGAAGTGAAATTAATGCCTTTTAAGTAGAGACTACTACCCACTTTACAATTATGCCTATTGTTTCGTGTGTTCGCCAGAAAGGGATAATTGTAAAGTGGGTAGTTTACTTACACTTGGTATTTTACTTCCATAAGGTAGAGAATGCTTAAGAAAGTTTATTAAGCCAAATTATCCCTGAATACCTATCGCCAAGACGCCAATTATATAGAACAACTGATAACCTTACCCTCACATAACCTGACTACACAGAACGGCAGAATGTTGAAAAACAAACGCACCCGATAAGGTCATGTAAGAGTTATGTTAACAGTTTCATGTTATACTAAAATAAATATTGGTTGCATATTTTCGTAAAAGAGTAAATGTTAATACGTAATAAGTAAAATAATAATTATTATAGTTTACTAACGCACGATGTGTTCTAAAAATACGCCATGGGCATCGCATGTTCCTTTCATTCGGTTCAAATGAATTTTTGATGTGCTAACTCAAATCAAGGTTGTTACCAAAGCGAATTATTAATGGCGTACTAAAAATGTTTCATGGGGCACTGTCTGCGTTCCAATTGTTCGGTATCACGATTTTACGGAGATATAAACGCCCGATTGAAAAATAATCATGTCACTTTTTCGTGACAATCCTAAAAATGCCATATTTACAAAGGCCCACTGAACGTGGGACAATAATGTAACTAGACACAATTCAATAAATGTGTACTATATTATTGCATCGTGATTAGTTCTTTGTTCTTGTTTTATTATTATATTTTTGATAACTGTTTCAAAATATCCATTTAAGAATTTTAATAGTGTTTCCTGAACACTAAATTGTGCAGCACATCTTCAGTAAAATTAACAGCAGAACTTTCAAAATAATCTTGTGAGCTTGAAGCCAGACCCCTGTATTTAACGATGCTTGAGTTTTGATGATATATTACAATCATACGGAGTTTGCAATTATCCGGTGACATATATATCTTTACAAATATTTATGTTTTATAAGTTAGGAAAGTGTTTTTCATTTCTTTTTTTTATCATAAAGAAGCCATTAAGTCCTCGCATACTCAATGAGTTGCTTAACATGACAACACTTTGCTTCCATTTTATAAGTTTAGACGAAATAGATAGCTTGACTTGAAAATAAATAATATCTCTACGAACTTTTCAATATTCGAAATAAATACCCAGATACCAATATATTATTGCTTTTCTTAGGAGGTTTCGTGAAGATATTTATTTGATGATAGTGTAGTTTATACGTACCGGGAGACGCAGCGTTTGAAGGCCTCTGACAAGGTGGACCGATGACCTGGCGAGGGTCGCGGGTAGCCGATGGATGCGAGACGCACATTACCGGTTGTAGTGGCGACACTTGGGGGAGGCCTATGTCCAGTCGTGGATGTCTTTCGGCTGATATGATGATGATGATGATAGTTTATATAATTGTCAAGTATTACTATATAGTTTTGAGAATACAATATTATTTATATTATTTTCAAGTCTGGCTGTATGACGTGACCACTTAGTTTTAATAGAAATATCGTCTTCATTCTATGCAAGAAGACTAATAATTAAGTATTTAAAGTCATTTTACAGAGTATATAAAATATAAAAATATATATTTTTATTGAAAATATATCTTTACATCATATTATTGTAGAAAACAAACTAATACTGAACGTCGTTTTGTACAATTCGGTAGATTTAAACCGCGAATACATTTGAATGTATTTTTTATAATTATGTGATGTACTTATAACGCTATGTGCCAAGAAATTATATTTTGCGCATGAGAAATGTGAATTTAAGAATCTGCTTCTGTCTCGAAAAATGTTTGAAATGAAGTTGTAGGAAAATGCCATATTCTGTTTCTTTAAAACATCAATCAAATGTCTAGAATTCAGTGAATTTTCAGTTATTAATAAATAATATATGTGGTTTTACGGTCGTGATATGTGCGGCGTAGTAAACAAATTTATATTTTCATGTATCCAATATACAAGCACGAATAATTCTTAAAAGCAATAATGTCTAAATTATTTATTAAATTAAATACGACTAGTCTGTTAGACTGCTGGCTCTGTGACGTAATATTAGTTGTGAGTACCTAAGTCTGGACATAATTATTTTTAAAACATTAATTATCGCTATTATAAGATAGATACGAGAACGAAATAAGAAATTAGATGTATGGTTTAAATGTAAAGAAAGTTACGTTGGTATAGACTTGTGACGGCGTTTGATGAGGGTAGTTTGACATTATGACACAATTAGTGTTGCCAGTTATAATATTAGCAGTGAATCAATTTTCATTGAGTATTTTATTTCTTGTTTAGTTGATTTTCTAAAAAGCAACTTAATTAAGTCTATACCTACATGACTTCAAAGTAAAATGTAATTAAATAGACGCTTTGTTAAATTGTAAATTACAGAGCTTGTAGAAAATTAAATCAGAAAGTATTTTTGAATGTACGGATTGAGTGTTTTCGATAATTCATTAGATAGAGTGGCAGTTAAAAATGTGCTCATTTTCATACTAGGCAACACCTTATTAATACCAATAATAATAGCCTAGTTGGATTTTTAGCATTCGGCTCTGAGCTGAACGTTTAAAATGCAAGAGATTTTATTCACGCAATTATGTGTCGCCTAGTGTGAGTGAAAACGGGCATCAGTGTTGCCATTTTATTCAATATTTAATTCACATTTAAAACTAATGTTTAGAATGAAGAAACAGGGCCGTGGTTTTAAGAAATAGGTAGTATTATTGTTGACTTCTCGATCCAGCCAGCTCATCGAGATATTCGCGAGATCTATACCTATTTGGCGCTTTATTGTAAAGCATTTTTTCAGTACGTAACGGTTTCCGTGTGAATTAAGTGATATCTGGCGACAGTGTATGAATGTTCATCAATTGTAGAGTCTTCATAAAATCAGCAGCTTATTTCTTCAAATCATATTTATTCTTTTTCAATCGTCTAGACGTCGTTATTTTGGTAATACTTTCAATCTTTATCGCTGTTCTATGGCTTCATGTTTTTTAACATGCATTTAATACTTTACTTTTACGTTGTCTCGTGTTTCAAGTCGATTTAGCTTTTTTCTTGTTGTCTGCCACGCAATATCGTCTGCGGGCCAAAATTTATTATTCCGCATTGTAACTTCTGTTTCGTGTGTATGTCATAGTTTTGTATACTTTACGACTTGATAACCATAGGTAATATACAAAACAATATAAAATATTGTGTTACCTATTCGTTCATGCATACTGTACATTGGCCTTATTCGAAATTAAGTTGTTGCATTTTATAATTGTAGAGATTGTACAGAAGCGGCTTTTCCTAAAACATATGTATAAATAGTAAATAAAAAATGATACTTTATGGCGTGTGTTTATTTTGTAATCCCAGGGTACAATGAAGTCGATCATGATTCCGCTCAAAGAGGGAGACGGAGCTATACATAGCGAATAGCACTATCCCTTTTACATCATCGGAATTGGATGGCATTAGCCCGTCATAGTAGGGCCACAGTTTTGCCTGAGCGCTGATGGTATGCATAGTACTTAAAGAACAAAATCAACATTAATTAAGAGACTTATTCTAAACCTAGTGTTTCACAGTCCGGGTTGGTCATAAATAGAGACGGGTAAAGAAAATTTGCTGTCCCGCTAAGAACGGCACAATGGATCTCATGTGACACCTTATGAAGGTAAGGAATTAAAGGAACAAATGGGTGTTAGAGAGGTTGCCTGAATGTAACGCTAAGAAGATAATTTGAATGATGACTCCTTAAGGGGCGTTAAGGATGAAATTTGTTTAAGCATTTCGAACCAGTGGAAGTACTTGTAGTAAAATTAAAATTTTCATCAAAAGCCCATTATTTATGGTGTTCCTAAATAAACATTTTTTTTTGTTGATCAGGAATTCTGTGAATCTCAGGAATAGGGAAATAATTGAATAGCAAGATTTTGCCATGATACCAATAAAGTAACAAAACCGGCCGTAAAAAGTGGAACACGGTACAGTTGGAAAACGTTTTTTTTAGTTTTGATGCATAAATTTCAATTGAATCGGTCTAGTAAATTCGGAGAAAATCAGCTGTGACAGACAAACAGACAACCGAGTGATCCCAAGTGATCCTCTGAGTGTTCCGTTTTTCCATGAACCCTAAAAAGGGTGTTTTTATAAAAACGTTTCATTTCACTTAATGTTTATATTTTTTCAAGAATTAATTTATTTGTTTGTTGAATTGTAAATTATAATAAATATTTTATCTAACAGATACATAATATAAAGCTGCAAATTGTTAACAGCACATTCATTTCTGAAAGGTTTCCCTTGAATCGCAGTGTTGCTTTGTTACTAACGAAACGCAACTTTTTAAATGGCGTTTGTATTTTGTTTGAATGTCTGAAACGTCGTCTTGACAACGAATTTGGTGGTTTTTTTATGAATAACTCGATTGATTTTAATATGAATTTAATAAATTATGGATGATCCCCACCAGTCTCCTCCACATACGTCTGAAATTAAGGTACGTAATAAACAATAAATTGTTTTAGTTAATCGAAATCAATCTCTCGTCAAGATATTTATAATACGTGTTAAAAATAGTTTAGAGATGCATAGCTGCAGCGCCTTACCTGTCTTAAAAATTAACTACGATCTAGCAATGTGCGATAATCATTGCTCTAAAAAATGTCATTCAAGAAAATGTAATAAACTTCCTACCGTCGATCTACCTAAAACCACAGTTTCCCATCGTTTATTTATATTTTTTTTATTTATTTTTAGAACATTCTTCCGGATGTCGTGCATTCTCAACAGATACCCACTATAGGAAGTGTTACAAACGAAACAGAGACAGGTATAGAAGCCAGTGAAAACACGGAAGAAAACCCAATTTCACATGATGTCGAAGATAGCAAGACTGAGTCTATTTCGGAACATATTCCCTCCAAAATTGAATATTCGACAGATTCCGATCATGCGAATAGAACACAGGGCCTCCTCAAAGTGGAGCCTGACCAGGAGAAGGCTTCCAAACACAGTTCCCTAAACATTCCATTCCCACATTCTCCGACCAGTGAAAACCTAAGCACACAAGATCCTAGCAAAGTTAGCTTATCCTTGCCTCTTGATGTTAATGCTGTTTCTGATATTCATCTTTTGAGTGAAGAAAGTCCTGTAAATCTAGTGTTGTTGTCAGACCTATCAAAAGAAACTCATGACAAATCACACATATCAGATGAAAAGGTACAGTCAAGTGAGTGTGACACACCAAACCTTACTCCTAGAAGTGACAATTATTTGGACTCATTAAATGATGAATCTAGCCATAAATCAGATTTATCACTACAAGACTCAACTGGGAATTCAGATAAAATAGATTCCCCAGGGAAAGTGAGTTCTGGGTCAGAAGAGATAATCAAGCTCGATATAAGGGGTCAGGGCGCTCCAAAATTTCCCTTTCCCTCTGCTAAAATAATATTTGGGCCACCTCCTGAGGGTGGGACAGTCATTGATTCCAACCTTGAACCTATTCCAGTTTTTCCAAACTTGTTATCACCATTCCTTGTTGGGGCTGGAGACAACATAAAAGTTGAAGAGGTGTTTGATGATCGTGAAGAGTCGAAAGAGGCATCTCCTGACAAATCATTGCAAATGTCACCAGAGAAAGAAAGTTTATCCAACGACAAATCATTGGGGTTGTCCCCAGAGAGGCAAAGTCTGTCCACTGACAACTCATTACAAATGTCGCCAGATAAACAAAGTCTGTCAAGTGATAAGGTTGAGGCAGACTTGTTGGTAGAAGAGATTACTGTTGAAGATGAGTTGAAGGAGAAGGTGTATGATAAACCAGAGGAGAACTCTATGCCAAAGTCCATGGCACCAGAAGAGACTATGTCTTTTAGTACATTGACGGATTATAAGACGATATGTGAAGAGTATCACGTGAAGGTACTTGTCCTAGTTCATGGGTTTTGCTTCTGTGTGTGCCTTTGTTTCACGTTACTGTGCTTCCTTACCCTGCTTCTCACACCAATGGCATGCTATGTATTTGCATTTTACAACATACGCTTTTTGTTTTATGAAAACATATCAAAATATTATGTTCTCACATAGTTTCATGTTGATTAAGAGCATGAAGCAAGTTTTTTTTACTTTGTGTTTGAATAAATAGTTCATTTGGTTATCTGCTTTTAAATATGTAGAACTTTGAAAGATATTATTTTATCGCTGTTGTTACAAAATTGAAAAATTACACTATTCTTGTGAAGTTAAGTGCAATATTGCTATTTTTCTGCAAACTAGGTAGAAAGTGATGCAAAAATTATACAAAACTTGTAAAAAGGTTTTATGTAAGCTATTGATGCTATAATAAAGTTTTTACAAGCATAGTTTAATGTAAACAGTTTTTATGCATGCAAAATTGGTTTATTGTCTGTATTGATGAATGACATTCTTGACAGTTATATTGTTATGGACCTATTATTTACAAAAATATTGTTATTCTAATTTTTTATACTAGCCATGTTTTCTGTAAGCATCCCATAAACATGAAAATGTCTGGTTACTATTTAAATGCCTTCAATTATGCACACTTATTTTTTTATTTTATTCAGAAATATTACATGAAAACCTGCTTAAACAGGCTACATAAATTTTCGTGTTTAATTGAAACTTTTTATGTCCGCTTACTGTGCTTTCATGTGGATGTGTTATGTATTGAACGCTTTCTGTCCTTTCAGCTTGTGCACTTGGAAGACGCTATAACGCAGCGTGACGAATTAATTGAAGAACTGACCATCTCATTACAGCGATCGGTCCGTGAACGAGATGACCTTAGACATGAGAATGACCACTTGACCAATGAAGTGCAGAACTTGCAGCACATAGTTGGAGAGAGATCCCAGTCTGAGCATGACACTGTGAAAGCTCAGCTCTCAGACTTTATAAAGTACCAAAGCCTGATCAAGGATGATAGCACGAAGTTCTATTCAGCAATCATGAGTGGAGGATCTTCAATCCAAAGCTCTAACGGCGAAAAAGACATGGACAGAGAAGAAATCGTTGTCAACTACTCCAAATCTGACTTGCGATCGTCAGACGTATCAGATGAATTCCAGACTGGTTTCGAGAATAAATTGACGACAATCATTCAAAAGTTCGACAGTTATATTGAGGAGAATCTGAGGAATAAGCTCAGGGAAAGTCTGATACAAGTTTTGTGCGAAGAAATAGGTAAGATGAGGATTGACAATGATACTGACATCAAGGAGTTGGAATCTCAGCTGCAGCAGGACAAGCAAGCTTATACTGTAGAGACGAGACGCTTGAGGGAACTCCTGGCATCTGTAAAGGCGGGAAATGCGGATATTGACGCCCTAAGACAGGAGCTAGACATCAAACATGAGAAAGAAATGGAGAATTTGAGGACTTACTTTGAGAAGAAGTGTTCAGATATGGAACGAAGGTGAGTTTATAAGTTACTTTATTTTTAGATTGTGTAACCTAAATGCCAACTAGGCACTTGAACTTATCCTTGGCATTCAAGGAGTTATTAATAGCCCAGACCTTAATCAAGTATTCATAGCCTAGTTAACATCTACCCTAGTACATCAAGGTTACTATGAAATACTAATTATATGCTATCTTTTTTTGCTACCAAGGCTGAAGCCAAGGTGAGTACTTACTAATCTTTACTAATTATGCATTAATATGTATTTATTTTACTTTTGCTACCAAAGTAGTATTTGAAGTAGGCTGTAAATGTACAAGTGTATTTTTATGGTTGAATGGTTAAAATATAGATATGATATTTTTTCAAACATAACTATTTTTGTGACTAAAAATCAATGTCCCTCTGCAGGATTTTGCATTATTGTCAATTATAGACACTATCGGCCCTTTTGGTATCATGCATAGGATCATTTTATTACTTCTTCTTCACTTGGTCATTGACTAGTTGGCTACTTGGCTAGTTGGCTACATATCGCTGAAATGGACCTTTTTAGTGCAGCCGTGAGACACACATTTAGTTCTTAGCATACCTACATTTTTTTTTTAAATTTTATTTCTATGTACCGTGCGTGTTTCATGTAAGTGCTAAATAAATATTATTCTTTCTTTCTTTCTTACTACTGAAATTTTGGTCACATCAGCATGTTTGTGTTAACTGTACAGCATTTCCCTTGGTCTAGACCTGGAATCAATCAATCATTTTTTTATACAAACACAAATGATAATTTATTTTCACTCCCTAAGATTGATTTGAGCTATTTTTGGTTTATTGTTATAACGTTGTTTAATTTCCCAGCTACTCCGAAGAGGTGTGGCGCGACAAGGCGTGCGCGTCGCCGTGCGGCTCGGCGACGTCGCTGGACGCGCCGCCCGACGCCGCGGGCGACTGCGGCCGGCGCCGCACGCGCAGTGCTCAACTACCCTCACTTAGCTTAGAGGTAATGACTTTTATTATTTCCGCTTTGACAACTGAGCCAATGTCGACTATTCTGTCAGCGTCATGTGTCGCCGTGCGGCTCGGCGACGTCGCTGGACGCGCCGCCCGACGCCGCGGGCGACTGCGGCCGGCGCCGCACGCGCAGTGCTCAACTACCCTCACTTAGCTTAGAGGTAATGACTTTTATTATTTCCGCTTTGACAACTGAGCCAATGTCGACTATTCTGTCAGCGTCATGTGTCGCCGTGCGGCTCGGCGACGTCGCTGGACGCGCCGCCCGACGCCGCGGGCGACTGCGGCCGGCGCCGCACGCGCAGTGCTCAACTACCCTCACTTAGCTTAGAGGTAATGACTTTTATTATTTCCGCTTTGACAACTGAGCCAATGTCGACTATTCTGTCAGCGTCATGTGTCGCCGTGCGGCTCGGCGACGTCGCTGGACGCGCCGCCCGACGCCGCGGGCGACTGCGGCCGGCGCCGCACGCGCAGTGCTCAACTACCCTCACTTAGCTTAGAGGTAATGACTTTTATTATTTCCGCTTTGACAACTGAGCCAATGTCGACTATTCTGTCAGCGTCATGTGTCGCCGTGCGGCTCGGCGACGTCGCTGGACGCGCCGCCCGACGCCGCGGGCGACTGCGGCCGGCGCCGCACGCGCAGTGCTCAACTACCCTCACTTAGCTTAGAGGTAATGACTTTTATTATTTCCGCTTTGACAACTGAGCCAATGTCGACTATTCTGTCAGCGTCATGTGTCGCCGTGCGGCTCGGCGACGTCGCTGGACGCGCCGCCCGACGCCGCGGGCGACTGCGGCCGGCGCCGCACGCGCAGTGCTCAACTACCCTCACTTAGCTTAGAGGTAATGACTTTTATTATTTCCGCTTTGACAACTGAGCCAATGTCGACTATTCTGTCAGCGTCATGTGTCGCCGTGCGGCTCGGCGACGTCGCTGGACGCGCCGCCCGACGCCGCGGGCGACTGCGGCCGGCGCCGCACGCGCAGTGCTCAACTACCCTCACTTAGCTTAGAGGTAATGACTTTTATTATTTCCGCTTTGACAACTGAGCCAATGTCGACTATTCTGTCAGCGTCATGTGTCGCCGTGCGGCTCGGCGACGTCGCTGGACGCGCCGCCCGACGCCGCGGGCGACTGCGGCCGGCGCCGCACGCGCAGTGCTCAACTACCCTCACTTAGCTTAGAGGTAATGACTTTTATTATTTCCGCTTTGACAACTGAGCCAATGTCGACTATTCTGTCAGCGTCATGTGTCGCCGTGCGGCTCGGCGACGTCGCTGGACGCGCCGCCCGACGCCGCGGGCGACTGCGGCCGGCGCCGCACGCGCAGTGCTCAACTACCCTCACTTAGCTTAGAGGTAATGACTTTTATTATTTCCGCTTTGACAACTGAGCCAATGTCGACTATTCTGTCAGCGTCATGTGTCGCCGTGCGGCTCGGCGACGTCGCTGGACGCGCCGCCCGACGCCGCGGGCGACTGCGGCCGGCGCCGCACGCGCAGTGCTCAACTACCCTCACTTAGCTTAGAGGTAATGACTTTTATTATTTCCGCTTTGACAACTGAGCCAATGTCGACTATTCTGTCAGCGTCATGTGTCGCCGTGCGGCTCGGCGACGTCGCTGGACGCGCCGCCCGACGCCGCGGGCGACTGCGGCCGGCGCCGCACGCGCAGTGCTCAACTACCCTCACTTAGCTTAGAGGTAATGACTTTTATTATTTCCGCTTTGACAACTGAGCCAATGTCGACTATTCTGTCAGCGTCATGTGTCGCCGTGCGGCTCGGCGACGTCGCTGGACGCGCCGCCCGACGCCGCGGGCGACTGCGGCCGGCGCCGCACGCGCAGTGCTCAACTACCCTCACTTAGCTTAGAGGTAATGACTTTTATTATTTCCGCTTTGACAACTGAGCCAATGTCGACTATTCTGTCAGCGTCATGTGTCGCCGTGCGGCTCGGCGACGTCGCTGGACGCGCCGCCCGACGCCGCGGGCGACTGCGGCCGGCGCCGCACGCGCAGTGCTCAACTACCCTCACTTAGCTTAGAGGTAATGACTTTTATTATTTCCGCTTTGACAACTGAGCCAATGTCGACTATTCTGTCAGCGTCATGTGTCGCCGTGCGGCTCGGCGACGTCGCTGGACGCGCCGCCCGACGCCGCGGGCGACTGCGGCCGGCGCCGCACGCGCAGTGCTCAACTACCCTCACTTAGCTTAGAGGTAATGACTTTTATTATTTCCGCTTTGACAACTGAGCCAATGTCGACTATTCTGTCAGCGTCATGTGTCGCCGTGCGGCTCGGCGACGTCGCTGGACGCGCCGCCCGACGCCGCGGGCGACTGCGGCCGGCGCCGCACGCGCAGTGCTCAACTACCCTCACTTAGCTTAGAGGTAATGACTTTTATTATTTCCGCTTTGACAACTGAGCCAATGTCGACTATTCTGTCAGCGTCATGTGTCGCCGTGCGGCTCGGCGACGTCGCTGGACGCGCCGCCCGACGCCGCGGGCGACTGCGGCCGGCGCCGCACGCGCAGTGCTCAACTACCCTCACTTAGCTTAGAGGTAATGACTTTTATTATTTCCGCTTTGACAACTGAGCCAATGTCGACTATTCTGTCAGCGTCATGTGTCGCCGTGCGGCTCGGCGACGTCGCTGGACGCGCCGCCCGACGCCGCGGGCGACTGCGGCCGGCGCCGCACGCGCAGTGCTCAACTACCCTCACTTAGCTTAGAGGTAATGACTTTTATTATTTCCGCTTTGACAACTGAGCCAATGTCGACTATTCTGTCAGCGTCATGTGTCGCCGTGCGGCTCGGCGACGTCGCTGGACGCGCCGCCCGACGCCGCGGGCGACTGCGGCCGGCGCCGCACGCGCAGTGCTCAACTACCCTCACTTAGCTTAGAGGTAATGACTTTTATTATTTCCGCTTTGACAACTGAGCCAATGTCGACTATTCTGTCAGCGTCATGTGTCGCCGTGCGGCTCGGCGACGTCGCTGGACGCGCCGCCCGACGCCGCGGGCGACTGCGGCCGGCGCCGCACGCGCAGTGCTCAACTACCCTCACTTAGCTTAGAGGTAATGACTTTTATTATTTCCGCTTTGACAACTGAGCCAATGTCGACTATTCTGTCAGCGTCATGTGTCGCCGTGCGGCTCGGCGACGTCGCTGGACGCGCCGCCCGACGCCGCGGGCGACTGCGGCCGGCGCCGCACGCGCAGTGCTCAACTACCCTCACTTAGCTTAGAGGTAATGACTTTTATTATTTCCGCTTTGACAACTGAGCCAATGTCGACTATTCTGTCAGCGTCATGTGTCGCCGTGCGGCTCGGCGACGTCGCTGGACGCGCCGCCCGACGCCGCGGGCGACTGCGGCCGGCGCCGCACGCGCAGTGCTCAACTACCCTCACTTAGCTTAGAGGTAATGACTTTTATTATTTCCGCTTTGACAACTGAGCCAATGTCGACTATTCTGTCAGCGTCATGTGTCGCCGTGCGGCTCGGCGACGTCGCTGGACGCGCCGCCCGACGCCGCGGGCGACTGCGGCCGGCGCCGCACGCGCAGTGCTCAACTACCCTCACTTAGCTTAGAGGTAATGACTTTTATTATTTCCGCTTTGACAACTGAGCCAATGTCGACTATTCTGTCAGCGTCATGTGTCGCCGTGCGGCTCGGCGACGTCGCTGGACGCGCCGCCCGACGCCGCGGGCGACTGCGGCCGGCGCCGCACGCGCAGTGCTCAACTACCCTCACTTAGCTTAGAGGTAATGACTTTTATTATTTCCGCTTTGACAACTGAGCCAATGTCGACTATTCTGTCAGCGTCATGTGTCGCCGTGCGGCTCGGCGACGTCGCTGGACGCGCCGCCCGACGCCGCGGGCGACTGCGGCCGGCGCCGCACGCGCAGTGCTCAACTACCCTCACTTAGCTTAGAGGTAATGACTTTTATTATTTCCGCTTTGACAACTGAGCCAATGTCGACTATTCTGTCAGCGTCATGTGTCGCCGTGCGGCTCGGCGACGTCGCTGGACGCGCCGCCCGACGCCGCGGGCGACTGCGGCCGGCGCCGCACGCGCAGTGCTCAACTACCCTCACTTAGCTTAGAGGTAATGACTTTTATTATTTCCGCTTTGACAACTGAGCCAATGTCGACTATTCTGTCAGCGTCATGTGTCGCCGTGCGGCTCGGCGACGTCGCTGGACGCGCCGCCCGACGCCGCGGGCGACTGCGGCCGGCGCCGCACGCGCAGTGCTCAACTACCCTCACTTAGCTTAGAGGTAATGACTTTTATTATTTCCGCTTTGACAACTGAGCCAATGTCGACTATTCTGTCAGCGTCATGTGTCGCCGTGCGGCTCGGCGACGTCGCTGGACGCGCCGCCCGACGCCGCGGGCGACTGCGGCCGGCGCCGCACGCGCAGTGCTCAACTACCCTCACTTAGCTTAGAGGTAATGACTTTTATTATTTCCGCTTTGACAACTGAGCCAATGTCGACTATTCTGTCAGCGTCATGTGTCGCCGTGCGGCTCGGCGACGTCGCTGGACGCGCCGCCCGACGCCGCGGGCGACTGCGGCCGGCGCCGCACGCGCAGTGCTCAACTACCCTCACTTAGCTTAGAGGTAATGACTTTTATTATTTCCGCTTTGACAACTGAGCCAATGTCGACTATTCTGTCAGCGTCATGTGTCGCCGTGCGGCTCGGCGACGTCGCTGGACGCGCCGCCCGACGCCGCGGGCGACTGCGGCCGGCGCCGCACGCGCAGTGCTCAACTACCCTCACTTAGCTTAGAGGTAATGACTTTTATTATTTCCGCTTTGACAACTGAGCCAATGTCGACTATTCTGTCAGCGTCATGTGTCGCCGTGCGGCTCGGCGACGTCGCTGGACGCGCCGCCCGACGCCGCGGGCGACTGCGGCCGGCGCCGCACGCGCAGTGCTCAACTACCCTCACTTAGCTTAGAGGTAATGACTTTTATTATTTCCGCTTTGACAACTGAGCCAATGTCGACTATTCTGTCAGCGTCATGTGTCGCCGTGCGGCTCGGCGACGTCGCTGGACGCGCCGCCCGACGCCGCGGGCGACTGCGGCCGGCGCCGCACGCGCAGTGCTCAACTACCCTCACTTAGCTTAGAGGTAATGACTTTTATTATTTCCGCTTTGACAACTGAGCCAATGTCGACTATTCTGTCAGCGTCATGTGTCGCCGTGCGGCTCGGCGACGTCGCTGGACGCGCCGCCCGACGCCGCGGGCGACTGCGGCCGGCGCCGCACGCGCAGTGCTCAACTACCCTCACTTAGCTTAGAGGTAATGACTTTTATTATTTCCGCTTTGACAACTGAGCCAATGTCGACTATTCTGTCAGCGTCATGTGTCGCCGTGCGGCTCGGCGACGTCGCTGGACGCGCCGCCCGACGCCGCGGGCGACTGCGGCCGGCGCCGCACGCGCAGTGCTCAACTACCCTCACTTAGCTTAGAGGTAATGACTTTTATTATTTCCGCTTTGACAACTGAGCCAATGTCGACTATTCTGTCAGCGTCATGTGTCGCCGTGCGGCTCGGCGACGTCGCTGGACGCGCCGCCCGACGCCGCGGGCGACTGCGGCCGGCGCCGCACGCGCAGTGCTCAACTACCCTCACTTAGCTTAGAGGTAATGACTTTTATTATTTCCGCTTTGACAACTGAGCCAATGTCGACTATTCTGTCAGCGTCATGTGTCGCCGTGCGGCTCGGCGACGTCGCTGGACGCGCCGCCCGACGCCGCGGGCGACTGCGGCCGGCGCCGCACGCGCAGTGCTCAACTACCCTCACTTAGCTTAGAGGTAATGACTTTTATTATTTCCGCTTTGACAACTGAGCCAATGTCGACTATTCTGTCAGCGTCATGTGTCGCCGTGCGGCTCGGCGACGTCGCTGGACGCGCCGCCCGACGCCGCGGGCGACTGCGGCCGGCGCCGCACGCGCAGTGCTCAACTACCCTCACTTAGCTTAGAGGTAATGACTTTTATTATTTCCGCTTTGACAACTGAGCCAATGTCGACTATTCTGTCAGCGTCATGTGTCGCCGTGCGGCTCGGCGACGTCGCTGGACGCGCCGCCCGACGCCGCGGGCGACTGCGGCCGGCGCCGCACGCGCAGTGCTCAACTACCCTCACTTAGCTTAGAGGTAATGACTTTTATTATTTCCGCTTTGACAACTGAGCCAATGTCGACTATTCTGTCAGCGTCATGTGTCGCCGTGCGGCTCGGCGACGTCGCTGGACGCGCCGCCCGACGCCGCGGGCGACTGCGGCCGGCGCCGCACGCGCAGTGCTCAACTACCCTCACTTAGCTTAGAGGTAATGACTTTTATTATTTCCGCTTTGACAACTGAGCCAATGTCGACTATTCTGTCAGCGTCATGTGTCGCCGTGCGGCTCGGCGACGTCGCTGGACGCGCCGCCCGACGCCGCGGGCGACTGCGGCCGGCGCCGCACGCGCAGTGCTCAACTACCCTCACTTAGCTTAGAGGTAATGACTTTTATTATTTCCGCTTTGACAACTGAGCCAATGTCGACTATTCTGTCAGCGTCATGTGTCGCCGTGCGGCTCGGCGACGTCGCTGGACGCGCCGCCCGACGCCGCGGGCGACTGCGGCCGGCGCCGCACGCGCAGTGCTCAACTACCCTCACTTAGCTTAGAGGTAATGACTTTTATTATTTCCGCTTTGACAACTGAGCCAATGTCGACTATTCTGTCAGCGTCATGTGTCGCCGTGCGGCTCGGCGACGTCGCTGGACGCGCCGCCCGACGCCGCGGGCGACTGCGGCCGGCGCCGCACGCGCAGTGCTCAACTACCCTCACTTAGCTTAGAGGTAATGACTTTTATTATTTCCGCTTTGACAACTGAGCCAATGTCGACTATTCTGTCAGCGTCATGTGTCGCCGTGCGGCTCGGCGACGTCGCTGGACGCGCCGCCCGACGCCGCGGGCGACTGCGGCCGGCGCCGCACGCGCAGTGCTCAACTACCCTCACTTAGCTTAGAGGTAATGACTTTTATTATTTCCGCTTTGACAACTGAGCCAATGTCGACTATTCTGTCAGCGTCATGTGTCGCCGTGCGGCTCGGCGACGTCGCTGGACGCGCCGCCCGACGCCGCGGGCGACTGCGGCCGGCGCCGCACGCGCAGTGCTCAACTACCCTCACTTAGCTTAGAGGTAATGACTTTTATTATTTCCGCTTTGACAACTGAGCCAATGTCGACTATTCTGTCAGCGTCATGTGTCGCCGTGCGGCTCGGCGACGTCGCTGGACGCGCCGCCCGACGCCGCGGGCGACTGCGGCCGGCGCCGCACGCGCAGTGCTCAACTACCCTCACTTAGCTTAGAGGTAATGACTTTTATTATTTCCGCTTTGACAACTGAGCCAATGTCGACTATTCTGTCAGCGTCATGTGTCGCCGTGCGGCTCGGCGACGTCGCTGGACGCGCCGCCCGACGCCGCGGGCGACTGCGGCCGGCGCCGCACGCGCAGTGCTCAACTACCCTCACTTAGCTTAGAGGTAATGACTTTTATTATTTCCGCTTTGACAACTGAGCCAATGTCGACTATTCTGTCAGCGTCATGTGTCGCCGTGCGGCTCGGCGACGTCGCTGGACGCGCCGCCCGACGCCGCGGGCGACTGCGGCCGGCGCCGCACGCGCAGTGCTCAACTACCCTCACTTAGCTTAGAGGTAATGACTTTTATTATTTCCGCTTTGACAACTGAGCCAATGTCGACTATTCTGTCAGCGTCATGTGTCGCCGTGCGGCTCGGCGACGTCGCTGGACGCGCCGCCCGACGCCGCGGGCGACTGCGGCCGGCGCCGCACGCGCAGTGCTCAACTACCCTCACTTAGCTTAGAGGTAATGACTTTTATTATTTCCGCTTTGACAACTGAGCCAATGTCGACTATTCTGTCAGCGTCATGTGTCGCCGTGCGGCTCGGCGACGTCGCTGGACGCGCCGCCCGACGCCGCGGGCGACTGCGGCCGGCGCCGCACGCGCAGTGCTCAACTACCCTCACTTAGCTTAGAGGTAATGACTTTTATTATTTCCGCTTTGACAACTGAGCCAATGTCGACTATTCTGTCAGCGTCATGTGTCGCCGTGCGGCTCGGCGACGTCGCTGGACGCGCCGCCCGACGCCGCGGGCGACTGCGGCCGGCGCCGCACGCGCAGTGCTCAACTACCCTCACTTAGCTTAGAGGTAATGACTTTTATTATTTCCGCTTTGACAACTGAGCCAATGTCGACTATTCTGTCAGCGTCATGTGTCGCCGTGCGGCTCGGCGACGTCGCTGGACGCGCCGCCCGACGCCGCGGGCGACTGCGGCCGGCGCCGCACGCGCAGTGCTCAACTACCCTCACTTAGCTTAGAGGTAATGACTTTTATTATTTCCGCTTTGACAACTGAGCCAATGTCGACTATTCTGTCAGCGTCATGTGTCGCCGTGCGGCTCGGCGACGTCGCTGGACGCGCCGCCCGACGCCGCGGGCGACTGCGGCCGGCGCCGCACGCGCAGTGCTCAACTACCCTCACTTAGCTTAGAGGTAATGACTTTTATTATTTCCGCTTTGACAACTGAGCCAATGTCGACTATTCTGTCAGCGTCATGTGTCGCCGTGCGGCTCGGCGACGTCGCTGGACGCGCCGCCCGACGCCGCGGGCGACTGCGGCCGGCGCCGCACGCGCAGTGCTCAACTACCCTCACTTAGCTTAGAGGTAATGACTTTTATTATTTCCGCTTTGACAACTGAGCCAATGTCGACTATTCTGTCAGCGTCATGTGTCGCCGTGCGGCTCGGCGACGTCGCTGGACGCGCCGCCCGACGCCGCGGGCGACTGCGGCCGGCGCCGCACGCGCAGTGCTCAACTACCCTCACTTAGCTTAGAGGTAATGACTTTTATTATTTCCGCTTTGACAACTGAGCCAATGTCGACTATTCTGTCAGCGTCATGTGTCGCCGTGCGGCTCGGCGACGTCGCTGGACGCGCCGCCCGACGCCGCGGGCGACTGCGGCCGGCGCCGCACGCGCAGTGCTCAACTACCCTCACTTAGCTTAGAGGTAATGACTTTTATTATTTCCGCTTTGACAACTGAGCCAATGTCGACTATTCTGTCAGCGTCATGTGTCGCCGTGCGGCTCGGCGACGTCGCTGGACGCGCCGCCCGACGCCGCGGGCGACTGCGGCCGGCGCCGCACGCGCAGTGCTCAACTACCCTCACTTAGCTTAGAGGTAATGACTTTTATTATTTCCGCTTTGACAACTGAGCCAATGTCGACTATTCTGTCAGCGTCATGTGTCGCCGTGCGGCTCGGCGACGTCGCTGGACGCGCCGCCCGACGCCGCGGGCGACTGCGGCCGGCGCCGCACGCGCAGTGCTCAACTACCCTCACTTAGCTTAGAGGTAATGACTTTTATTATTTCCGCTTTGACAACTGAGCCAATGTCGACTATTCTGTCAGCGTCATGTGTCGCCGTGCGGCTCGGCGACGTCGCTGGACGCGCCGCCCGACGCCGCGGGCGACTGCGGCCGGCGCCGCACGCGCAGTGCTCAACTACCCTCACTTAGCTTAGAGGTAATGACTTTTATTATTTCCGCTTTGACAACTGAGCCAATGTCGACTATTCTGTCAGCGTCATGTGTCGCCGTGCGGCTCGGCGACGTCGCTGGACGCGCCGCCCGACGCCGCGGGCGACTGCGGCCGGCGCCGCACGCGCAGTGCTCAACTACCCTCACTTAGCTTAGAGGTAATGACTTTTATTATTTCCGCTTTGACAACTGAGCCAATGTCGACTATTCTGTCAGCGTCATGTGTCGCCGTGCGGCTCGGCGACGTCGCTGGACGCGCCGCCCGACGCCGCGGGCGACTGCGGCCGGCGCCGCACGCGCAGTGCTCAACTACCCTCACTTAGCTTAGAGGTAATGACTTTTATTATTTCCGCTTTGACAACTGAGCCAATGTCGACTATTCTGTCAGCGTCATGTGTCGCCGTGCGGCTCGGCGACGTCGCTGGACGCGCCGCCCGACGCCGCGGGCGACTGCGGCCGGCGCCGCACGCGCAGTGCTCAACTACCCTCACTTAGCTTAGAGGTAATGACTTTTATTATTTCCGCTTTGACAACTGAGCCAATGTCGACTATTCTGTCAGCGTCATGTGTCGCCGTGCGGCTCGGCGACGTCGCTGGACGCGCCGCCCGACGCCGCGGGCGACTGCGGCCGGCGCCGCACGCGCAGTGCTCAACTACCCTCACTTAGCTTAGAGGTAATGACTTTTATTATTTCCGCTTTGACAACTGAGCCAATGTCGACTATTCTGTCAGCGTCATGTGTCGCCGTGCGGCTCGGCGACGTCGCTGGACGCGCCGCCCGACGCCGCGGGCGACTGCGGCCGGCGCCGCACGCGCAGTGCTCAACTACCCTCACTTAGCTTAGAGGTAATGACTTTTATTATTTCCGCTTTGACAACTGAGCCAATGTCGACTATTCTGTCAGCGTCATGTGTCGCCGTGCGGCTCGGCGACGTCGCTGGACGCGCCGCCCGACGCCGCGGGCGACTGCGGCCGGCGCCGCACGCGCAGTGCTCAACTACCCTCACTTAGCTTAGAGGTAATGACTTTTATTATTTCCGCTTTGACAACTGAGCCAATGTCGACTATTCTGTCAGCGTCATGTGTCGCCGTGCGGCTCGGCGACGTCGCTGGACGCGCCGCCCGACGCCGCGGGCGACTGCGGCCGGCGCCGCACGCGCAGTGCTCAACTACCCTCACTTAGCTTAGAGGTAATGACTTTTATTATTTCCGCTTTGACAACTGAGCCAATGTCGACTATTCTGTCAGCGTCATGTGTCGCCGTGCGGCTCGGCGACGTCGCTGGACGCGCCGCCCGACGCCGCGGGCGACTGCGGCCGGCGCCGCACGCGCAGTGCTCAACTACCCTCACTTAGCTTAGAGGTAATGACTTTTATTATTTCCGCTTTGACAACTGAGCCAATGTCGACTATTCTGTCAGCGTCATGTGTCGCCGTGCGGCTCGGCGACGTCGCTGGACGCGCCGCCCGACGCCGCGGGCGACTGCGGCCGGCGCCGCACGCGCAGTGCTCAACTACCCTCACTTAGCTTAGAGGTAATGACTTTTATTATTTCCGCTTTGACAACTGAGCCAATGTCGACTATTCTGTCAGCGTCATGTGTCGCCGTGCGGCTCGGCGACGTCGCTGGACGCGCCGCCCGACGCCGCGGGCGACTGCGGCCGGCGCCGCACGCGCAGTGCTCAACTACCCTCACTTAGCTTAGAGGTAATGACTTTTATTATTTCCGCTTTGACAACTGAGCCAATGTCGACTATTCTGTCAGCGTCATGTGTCGCCGTGCGGCTCGGCGACGTCGCTGGACGCGCCGCCCGACGCCGCGGGCGACTGCGGCCGGCGCCGCACGCGCAGTGCTCAACTACCCTCACTTAGCTTAGAGGTAATGACTTTTATTATTTCCGCTTTGACAACTGAGCCAATGTCGACTATTCTGTCAGCGTCATGTGTCGCCGTGCGGCTCGGCGACGTCGCTGGACGCGCCGCCCGACGCCGCGGGCGACTGCGGCCGGCGCCGCACGCGCAGTGCTCAACTACCCTCACTTAGCTTAGAGGTAATGACTTTTATTATTTCCGCTTTGACAACTGAGCCAATGTCGACTATTCTGTCAGCGTCATGTGTCGCCGTGCGGCTCGGCGACGTCGCTGGACGCGCCGCCCGACGCCGCGGGCGACTGCGGCCGGCGCCGCACGCGCAGTGCTCAACTACCCTCACTTAGCTTAGAGGTAATGACTTTTATTATTTCCGCTTTGACAACTGAGCCAATGTCGACTATTCTGTCAGCGTCATGTGTCGCCGTGCGGCTCGGCGACGTCGCTGGACGCGCCGCCCGACGCCGCGGGCGACTGCGGCCGGCGCCGCACGCGCAGTGCTCAACTACCCTCACTTAGCTTAGAGGTAATGACTTTTATTATTTCCGCTTTGACAACTGAGCCAATGTCGACTATTCTGTCAGCGTCATGTGTCGCCGTGCGGCTCGGCGACGTCGCTGGACGCGCCGCCCGACGCCGCGGGCGACTGCGGCCGGCGCCGCACGCGCAGTGCTCAACTACCCTCACTTAGCTTAGAGGTAATGACTTTTATTATTTCCGCTTTGACAACTGAGCCAATGTCGACTATTCTGTCAGCGTCATGTGTCGCCGTGCGGCTCGGCGACGTCGCTGGACGCGCCGCCCGACGCCGCGGGCGACTGCGGCCGGCGCCGCACGCGCAGTGCTCAACTACCCTCACTTAGCTTAGAGGTAATGACTTTTATTATTTCCGCTTTGACAACTGAGCCAATGTCGACTATTCTGTCAGCGTCATGTGTCGCCGTGCGGCTCGGCGACGTCGCTGGACGCGCCGCCCGACGCCGCGGGCGACTGCGGCCGGCGCCGCACGCGCAGTGCTCAACTACCCTCACTTAGCTTAGAGGTAATGACTTTTATTATTTCCGCTTTGACAACTGAGCCAATGTCGACTATTCTGTCAGCGTCATGTGTCGCCGTGCGGCTCGGCGACGTCGCTGGACGCGCCGCCCGACGCCGCGGGCGACTGCGGCCGGCGCCGCACGCGCAGTGCTCAACTACCCTCACTTAGCTTAGAGGTAATGACTTTTATTATTTCCGCTTTGACAACTGAGCCAATGTCGACTATTCTGTCAGCGTCATGTGTCGCCGTGCGGCTCGGCGACGTCGCTGGACGCGCCGCCCGACGCCGCGGGCGACTGCGGCCGGCGCCGCACGCGCAGTGCTCAACTACCCTCACTTAGCTTAGAGGTAATGACTTTTATTATTTCCGCTTTGACAACTGAGCCAATGTCGACTATTCTGTCAGCGTCATGTGTCGCCGTGCGGCTCGGCGACGTCGCTGGACGCGCCGCCCGACGCCGCGGGCGACTGCGGCCGGCGCCGCACGCGCAGTGCTCAACTACCCTCACTTAGCTTAGAGGTAATGACTTTTATTATTTCCGCTTTGACAACTGAGCCAATGTCGACTATTCTGTCAGCGTCATGTGTCGCCGTGCGGCTCGGCGACGTCGCTGGACGCGCCGCCCGACGCCGCGGGCGACTGCGGCCGGCGCCGCACGCGCAGTGCTCAACTACCCTCACTTAGCTTAGAGGTAATGACTTTTATTATTTCCGCTTTGACAACTGAGCCAATGTCGACTATTCTGTCAGCGTCATGTGTCGCCGTGCGGCTCGGCGACGTCGCTGGACGCGCCGCCCGACGCCGCGGGCGACTGCGGCCGGCGCCGCACGCGCAGTGCTCAACTACCCTCACTTAGCTTAGAGGTAATGACTTTTATTATTTCCGCTTTGACAACTGAGCCAATGTCGACTATTCTGTCAGCGTCATGTGTCGCCGTGCGGCTCGGCGACGTCGCTGGACGCGCCGCCCGACGCCGCGGGCGACTGCGGCCGGCGCCGCACGCGCAGTGCTCAACTACCCTCACTTAGCTTAGAGGTAATGACTTTTATTATTTCCGCTTTGACAACTGAGCCAATGTCGACTATTCTGTCAGCGTCATGTGTCGCCGTGCGGCTCGGCGACGTCGCTGGACGCGCCGCCCGACGCCGCGGGCGACTGCGGCCGGCGCCGCACGCGCAGTGCTCAACTACCCTCACTTAGCTTAGAGGTAATGACTTTTATTATTTCCGCTTTGACAACTGAGCCAATGTCGACTATTCTGTCAGCGTCATGTGTCGCCGTGCGGCTCGGCGACGTCGCTGGACGCGCCGCCCGACGCCGCGGGCGACTGCGGCCGGCGCCGCACGCGCAGTGCTCAACTACCCTCACTTAGCTTAGAGGTAATGACTTTTATTATTTCCGCTTTGACAACTGAGCCAATGTCGACTATTCTGTCAGCGTCATGTGTCGCCGTGCGGCTCGGCGACGTCGCTGGACGCGCCGCCCGACGCCGCGGGCGACTGCGGCCGGCGCCGCACGCGCAGTGCTCAACTACCCTCACTTAGCTTAGAGGTAATGACTTTTATTATTTCCGCTTTGACAACTGAGCCAATGTCGACTATTCTGTCAGCGTCATGTGTCGCCGTGCGGCTCGGCGACGTCGCTGGACGCGCCGCCCGACGCCGCGGGCGACTGCGGCCGGCGCCGCACGCGCAGTGCTCAACTACCCTCACTTAGCTTAGAGGTAATGACTTTTATTATTTCCGCTTTGACAACTGAGCCAATGTCGACTATTCTGTCAGCGTCATGTGTCGCCGTGCGGCTCGGCGACGTCGCTGGACGCGCCGCCCGACGCCGCGGGCGACTGCGGCCGGCGCCGCACGCGCAGTGCTCAACTACCCTCACTTAGCTTAGAGGTAATGACTTTTATTATTTCCGCTTTGACAACTGAGCCAATGTCGACTATTCTGTCAGCGTCATGTGTCGCCGTGCGGCTCGGCGACGTCGCTGGACGCGCCGCCCGACGCCGCGGGCGACTGCGGCCGGCGCCGCACGCGCAGTGCTCAACTACCCTCACTTAGCTTAGAGGTAATGACTTTTATTATTTCCGCTTTGACAACTGAGCCAATGTCGACTATTCTGTCAGCGTCATGTGTCGCCGTGCGGCTCGGCGACGTCGCTGGACGCGCCGCCCGACGCCGCGGGCGACTGCGGCCGGCGCCGCACGCGCAGTGCTCAACTACCCTCACTTAGCTTAGAGGTAATGACTTTTATTATTTCCGCTTTGACAACTGAGCCAATGTCGACTATTCTGTCAGCGTCATGTGTCGCCGTGCGGCTCGGCGACGTCGCTGGACGCGCCGCCCGACGCCGCGGGCGACTGCGGCCGGCGCCGCACGCGCAGTGCTCAACTACCCTCACTTAGCTTAGAGGTAATGACTTTTATTATTTCCGCTTTGACAACTGAGCCAATGTCGACTATTCTGTCAGCGTCATGTGTCGCCGTGCGGCTCGGCGACGTCGCTGGACGCGCCGCCCGACGCCGCGGGCGACTGCGGCCGGCGCCGCACGCGCAGTGCTCAACTACCCTCACTTAGCTTAGAGGTAATGACTTTTATTATTTCCGCTTTGACAACTGAGCCAATGTCGACTATTCTGTCAGCGTCATGTGTCGCCGTGCGGCTCGGCGACGTCGCTGGACGCGCCGCCCGACGCCGCGGGCGACTGCGGCCGGCGCCGCACGCGCAGTGCTCAACTACCCTCACTTAGCTTAGAGGTAATGACTTTTATTATTTCCGCTTTGACAACTGAGCCAATGTCGACTATTCTGTCAGCGTCATGTGTCGCCGTGCGGCTCGGCGACGTCGCTGGACGCGCCGCCCGACGCCGCGGGCGACTGCGGCCGGCGCCGCACGCGCAGTGCTCAACTACCCTCACTTAGCTTAGAGGTAATGACTTTTATTATTTCCGCTTTGACAACTGAGCCAATGTCGACTATTCTGTCAGCGTCATGTGTCGCCGTGCGGCTCGGCGACGTCGCTGGACGCGCCGCCCGACGCCGCGGGCGACTGCGGCCGGCGCCGCACGCGCAGTGCTCAACTACCCTCACTTAGCTTAGAGGTAATGACTTTTATTATTTCCGCTTTGACAACTGAGCCAATGTCGACTATTCTGTCAGCGTCATGTGTCGCCGTGCGGCTCGGCGACGTCGCTGGACGCGCCGCCCGACGCCGCGGGCGACTGCGGCCGGCGCCGCACGCGCAGTGCTCAACTACCCTCACTTAGCTTAGAGGTAATGACTTTTATTATTTCCGCTTTGACAACTGAGCCAATGTCGACTATTCTGTCAGCGTCATGTGTCGCCGTGCGGCTCGGCGACGTCGCTGGACGCGCCGCCCGACGCCGCGGGCGACTGCGGCCGGCGCCGCACGCGCAGTGCTCAACTACCCTCACTTAGCTTAGAGGTAATGACTTTTATTATTTCCGCTTTGACAACTGAGCCAATGTCGACTATTCTGTCAGCGTCATGTGTCGCCGTGCGGCTCGGCGACGTCGCTGGACGCGCCGCCCGACGCCGCGGGCGACTGCGGCCGGCGCCGCACGCGCAGTGCTCAACTACCCTCACTTAGCTTAGAGGTAATGACTTTTATTATTTCCGCTTTGACAACTGAGCCAATGTCGACTATTCTGTCAGCGTCATGTGTCGCCGTGCGGCTCGGCGACGTCGCTGGACGCGCCGCCCGACGCCGCGGGCGACTGCGGCCGGCGCCGCACGCGCAGTGCTCAACTACCCTCACTTAGCTTAGAGGTAATGACTTTTATTATTTCCGCTTTGACAACTGAGCCAATGTCGACTATTCTGTCAGCGTCATGTGTCGCCGTGCGGCTCGGCGACGTCGCTGGACGCGCCGCCCGACGCCGCGGGCGACTGCGGCCGGCGCCGCACGCGCAGTGCTCAACTACCCTCACTTAGCTTAGAGGTAATGACTTTTATTATTTCCGCTTTGACAACTGAGCCAATGTCGACTATTCTGTCAGCGTCATGTGTCGCCGTGCGGCTCGGCGACGTCGCTGGACGCGCCGCCCGACGCCGCGGGCGACTGCGGCCGGCGCCGCACGCGCAGTGCTCAACTACCCTCACTTAGCTTAGAGGTAATGACTTTTATTATTTCCGCTTTGACAACTGAGCCAATGTCGACTATTCTGTCAGCGTCATGTGTCGCCGTGCGGCTCGGCGACGTCGCTGGACGCGCCGCCCGACGCCGCGGGCGACTGCGGCCGGCGCCGCACGCGCAGTGCTCAACTACCCTCACTTAGCTTAGAGGTAATGACTTTTATTATTTCCGCTTTGACAACTGAGCCAATGTCGACTATTCTGTCAGCGTCATGTGTCGCCGTGCGGCTCGGCGACGTCGCTGGACGCGCCGCCCGACGCCGCGGGCGACTGCGGCCGGCGCCGCACGCGCAGTGCTCAACTACCCTCACTTAGCTTAGAGGTAATGACTTTTATTATTTCCGCTTTGACAACTGAGCCAATGTCGACTATTCTGTCAGCGTCATGTGTTGACGGCAGCGATGTGGGTTTTGCTTTCGAACCTTTTTGGTAGATTAATGTCAGTGGCTGTAAGTATAATACAATTTATCTGCATTTAACTTGAAGTGAGTAAGCTGTGGCAAGACTTGTAAATTAAAACGATCATGATTTCGCTCTAAGAGGGACACGGAGCTATACATAGCGAATAGCACTATACCGTTTACATCATAGGAATTGGAAGGCATTAGCACGTCTTAGTAGGGCTGCCGTTTTTTCAACCTGTATGAAAAAATACTTGAAAACGGCGAGATGTGCTTTCAATGCAAGTTAATGATCTTCCAACCCTTGTCTAATGTTGATTGGGGTCAGCTAACCACGTGAGTTTATTAAACTGGGACAGATTAAAAGACACTACACAGGCCGCCAGCCAGGCTTGAATCACTAGCCTAAGTATGATATGTGCAACATGTTCTGTAATGTTACGCATGTATTTGTAAATAAGTAAAATGTTAACAAACAATTCTAATGGACCTTTCCCTTTCCAGTCAACACAGCTGGAACAATCCCTGAGGCAAGTGTGCAAGAAGTATGAACAGCAAATAGACGAGTTGAAGGCTGAGCACGTCGCGTATGTAACTGAACTGCAAGCCACGCATAGAGAAGCCGTCGCTTCACTGGACGAACAGGTACCTAAGCTGATTTCTATGTTATAAACGATTTTGACATAGATCGCGTTGAGTTGAGAAAAGCTTTAAATTACATTTGATAAAGACATGCTTTAACACGGCAGTTATACATGCATACTCCAGACATATTTTGACGACACGGTTGGTGCAGTGGTTGAGTGATTGTCTGCTGCGCTGCGTGTCGCGGGTTCAATCCCCGCACGGAACAAATATTTATATGGCCAACAGATAGTTGTCAAAGTCAAAGTCAAAACGTTTATTTCAATTAGGCCATTAAACGGCACTTTAGAACGTCATCGTTTACAGTTCAGTAAAATAATAATGTTACATTAATAAAGTGACTCTACTGTCCATTCGGAAAGGTAGATTCTTATGGAGAAGAACGGACAAGAAACTCCATAGTTACTCTTTTCAAATAATGATTTTACAAAATTTGGTATACAAAAATTAATTTAATATTATGNCAATTAGGCCATTAAACGGCACTTTTGAACGTCATCGTTTACAGTTCAGTAAAATAATAATGTTACATTAATAAAGTGACTCTACTGTCCATTCGGAAAGGTAGATTCTTATGGAGAAGAACGGACAAGAAACTCCATAGTTACTCTTTTCAAATAATGATTTTACAAAATTTGGTATACAAAAATTAATTTAATATTATGTGAGGACGATGCACCCAGAGTATGCTACTTATAAGAACAAAGTATCACCAGCAGAGTTGTTCCGGGTCTGGCTGTTTGTGTATGTGAGTTTATATGTTTTTAAACGCACCCATGCTACAGGAGAAATTCCTAGTGCAGGGCATCGTTATTTAAAAAAAAGAAAAATATAAATAGACAAGATCTTTCATTCGCCCATGAACACGTCACTATCAAGTTTGGAATCCAAGAGAGCGTTCAGCACGGATAGTGCGAGGCATAGGAGACTGGTCTCGAACGTTGCAATGGTTCGGTAAAGTAAACGATTATTCGCTGTGCGTAGGAGCGCACAGCGAATAATCGTTTACTTTAACGGCTATAGTTTTTTTTAATCTTTATTTAAAGAGCTTTTCGCTAATGCGTATATGACACTCTATAGGTATACAAAAAGTTATACATTTAAATTACTTAGTAGGTATTAACATTGTACAGCTAGGTTCTGGGTCTGTTCTTCAAGNTTTTTCGCTAATGCGAATATGACACTCTATAGGTATACAAAAAGTTATACATTTAAATTACTTAGTAGGTATTAACATTGTACAGCTAGGTTCTGGGTCTGTTCTTCAAGGCGAACTTAACCATATTTATCACAGGAATTATATTATCCGATAACGGGTTTGATAGGTTTATGTTATGCGCGCCAATTTGTGTTCTGAGCGATTGATTCCGCACACATCTCATCAAAATGTGATACGTGTCCTCATCTTCGTTACACGTACTACAAACAGGTGATGTTAATTTTTTCATCATATAGAACGGCTATAGTTGGTCGGAACAAAAATATGGTATGTTTAAAGTTCGTCATGAAGCTCAGGAGGATCTGTTTTCCCCAAGAAGAAAATACTAAATTGCTGTACTCTTTCACAGATAACTCAACTAAAAGCGCACATCCAAACTGCAGATAACACGGAAACCAATGTGTCGCTCTACCAGCAAGATATTGACCTCGAACTGGAAAAGGTTAGACTCCTCTGTTGTACAGACGCCGCTTATCAATCTACAACAATCTGTCAAATTTCTTTAATAGATTTTCAACTTTATCGCTGAAGTATTAGGTTCAAGGTTGATTGGGAAATTTGACAGTTTCGGGTAGCTTGATGTGCTGGCGTCTGTACATCTTTATATATTAGTGCTGAATGTCGTGCAGTGTGGTCTCCTACTTGATGTTGTGAACCTAACTTGGTGTTGCTTTAATAACTCGACAGCGGAGGCCTTTGCTGAAAAGAAAGAAGTTTTGTTTATAAAACAAACTTCACAAAGATCATGAAAACATTTTATTACGATGTAAGGCCAAAAAAGGCAGTTTTATGGGAAATAATTGATTCTTGAGAAAAGAAGCGATTCTTGTTTGAAATTCTGAATCTAGAAAACTATGGATCTTCATTGATTAAAAACTTTTCTACATAGTTCATAAGTGGATATTGCTTGAGGCCGTCAACATATTGTTTATAAACTAATAAACACCTAATCTTTGTGTATATAATTGCATGCAGGGGAAAGACAACCAAGCTTACGGTAGCCTGAGGTAATCTGTTCTGTGGCCTATGGCTGTCAAATCTTCCTTCTGGCTATGTCAGCACATATCTTAAGACTGGGACTATACTCCAAATCAAAATTCATTCATTCAAATTACGGTGTAAAGGAACCGAACTTACGTGCCAGCCTTCTGCAAGTGATCAGCATTTTTCATTTCAGTATCTGGTTTTTTTTCTAAATGATTTTGGTAAATCCTGGCTGTATAGATATAGTCCTAGGTCTACAATGGTTTAATAATCACAGAAAGAATGAGAAAGAACACCCTGAAATATGGCCTATTGCACATTGAAACTTGTAAATATCTCAATATGATACTACCTCTTATGTGTACGTAAAATATCTATTTTTCTGTAGCACAAATTTTATAATTTATTGGGTTGAATAGCAAATATGTAGGGTGAGTGAATATTTCCAATTATTAACTTTGTCACTTACAACTATGTGAAGAGTGTGACTGAGTCTTTTACTAAAATACGAAGCAAACTTTTATTTTGTAAAGTATCCTGTTACAGTCTTTTCAATTTTGAAATCGATATTTAGTTGTTAACGCAAACCTAAATATATTTAATCTTCATCCTATTGTAAAGATCTTTTTAATTTCCTAATTCTATTTTTACTCATAATTCTCCCACATAATGGTAAAAGCCACAACACGACCCCCATCGTTCAATCAACACCCCACAATTCTACCTAAAATCTTTTCACCCCCACCACTTGTTATTCAACCACTTATTAAAACTCATTCTGTCTCTCTCCTGCATGCTTGGAATGCCACTAACACGCTCGTGTGTGACTAAACGGCGTGACGTCACCACTGCGACGTCATCTCGTAGAAGATGGAGGCGCAGCTGCAAGAGCGGCTGGAGGAGGTGAGGGATGAGGTCAGGCAGGAGGTCGTCAACCATCTGCAGGAGCAGTTGCAGGTATGTGGACGTCCAAGCTTTCTTTCTCAACAAAGAATAATATAGTTGATATATAATAGTTTTCTCTCTTGTAGTAGATTTGTTCCTTCTTAGATCCTAAAGCTTTGCAAAGTTATACAGAGACTCAAAGCAGAAGATTCTCTGATGACATTAAAAAATAAACTCTGTAATAAATGCCAGAGAGTGTAAAATTGAATGAGCATCGATTCCGGCTACCAAAGCTTCGCTAGACGTTCTAAACTGCGCTCGCGCAGGCTCGATTGATTTTATAAAAAAGTCTTTATTCAATATCATTATAAAATACCCTGCTTTGGGGTTTCTCGGTCTACATAGAACCTTACTAGAAGTAGAAAAGCTTGAGGGTTTTTATGTATTTTGTAAAACGGCCTAGATAAGTCGCTTAATTTTGCAATCAATATTATTTCGGTGTTTATGCTGGCACTGTTAGCGGTCAGTTGGCCGCCGATACATTATTTCTGGGTATTTGACCAAAACAACTCAAACTGAACGTCACTCCAACGCTTGAGTACTCTTTCTTAGTTATATCTGTCACCGGAAAATGGCAAACTCCGTAAGATTATAAAACAACTTGAGAGATTCAACTGAACATTTGGAATACTTTTTAAAAAAGTATTCCAAATGTTCCATCAAAATTTGATAGTCTATAATATCTCCGTGCCGGCCCGAGAAATTGTGGACTGACATAAACTGGCGACCAATCAGCACTCTAGTCTACAATTTATCTGTTTGGTGTGATAGCTTAATTGGAAACTTGGCCCCTCATTCGTCTTTGTTGGTGTGAGCTCACATCTTAACAGACCAATGAGAGCCTTGTTTCCAGGTTCACTATCACACGAAAACGGATAAATTATAGACTTGTGTTCTGATTGGTCGCCATTTTATGTCAATCCACACTTTCTCGGAATGACTATCAAATTTTGATGCGTAAAAAAGGATTCCAAATGTTCAGTTGACAATTTATCGAGAGCTTACAATCAAGTTGTTTTATAATCTTACGGAGTTTGCCATTTTCCGGTGACATATCCATAGTCTGATCAAAGTCTTCTGCCTGTCATGACCAGTCTAGACATGTACAGTAAACAAAGTTATTTGGTATGCAGGCAACCAACTTGCAACTACATTTAAACAATGTTGTGAGTCTGCTGAGGAGACAATTATTGTACACCACACTCTTACGTATGTCATGAGCTTAAATAGTTATATTGCACACATAGAAACAAATATTGGCAGTGCAGTGGAAAAAATAATATTTTTGCCAGTATACCAAATATCTTTGTTAGCTCATGGCTAAAGAATCTCAGCCGCACGGGTCGATCAAGGTTAAGCAACGCTCGCCAAGGTTGGTCTGTGGATGGGTGACCATCTTAACTTACCGAGTTTCCTCCGTGCCTCTGAAAGCACGTTAAGACATTGGTCCCGTGTGCCATTTGAAGATCTTTGGCAGTCGTCAGAAGCCTGACATCAGTCTTCTTAATCTGACACCAGTCTTGCCAAGGAGTACCGTCTTACCCAGGTTGTGGAGTTCTGGTCGGCAGCCGTTCCACGCAAAATATTGGTATTCAGCTGAATCCGGTTTGACTGGAAGCCGACCCCAATATAGTTGGCAAAAAGGCTAGGCAGATGATGAACAAATAGCTTTGTTGACTGTACATAACTAATCACTTCATATGTTAGTGAAATAGTAATGGTAGGACTTACTAATTAGCGCCACTTTGACGCTAAAAGCTTCATTCGGTATTACAAAATATGGCTTTCTACGCATCAATGTCGAGATACTTGCGTGACTTTTATAGTCACGCAAGTTTTATAACAACGCCATCAGTACTGCTTCAAAGGAGGAAAATACATCCTTATACTTTATTACTGTAAATAATGTAAATATATTGTTAATAACGCTTTCAACTAACATATTATCCACAATATTGCATAAAATGTGTACCTACAAACTTTGTAAATAGACCAACTAAAATACCCATAAAACATTTTATGGTGTCTAAACCACAGTATTTAACGAACTAGAATAAGTAGTTCGCGTTGATTCACTTAACCTATATCTTCTATTTAATGGGTAAAGACTTCTCAGAAGTAATTCGGGCGATTATTTGTATGTACTCTTTGTGGAGATATTTCGCACTGATTTGGGTTATTGTTGGTAAGCTTTCTGATTGGTGTTGGGTGTCATCATGTTTCAGGTTATTGTGAAAGGTTTTATTTTTTGAAGAGCTCGAAATACGTTGCTTTCATTTAATGTTTTATAGAGTTTTTTTCGAAAACAAACGTCCCGTTCAAAATGAATGGAATAAAATATTTTTTATTCAATACTAGCTAACCTGCGCAACTTCGTTTTCGTCATATTTTTCTTTAATGCTCCGCACCTATTCCCTCTTGTTCGATAAATGGGCTATCCAACACTAAAATATTTTTCAATTCGTACTGATAGTTCCTGAGATTGGCGCGTTCAACCAAACAAACAAACAAAATATTCAGCTTATGGTATTAGTATAGATTCGATGTTTATCAATTTCCCGGCGCCAGCAGAAGAAGGGTAATGTTTTTAGGGTTCCGTACCTCAAAAGGTAAAAAAAGGAACCCTTATAAGATCACTCTCTTGTCCGTCTGTCTGTCCATGTGTCACCACCGATTTTCTCAGGGACCTAGCAAGTTGAAATTATACCAGATACGAGGATATGTCATATTATGAGTATAATCATTTTGTCCCTATTAGGTGTATAAAAATCAAGGTCCTGAGTCAACACGATAAAAAGATATTGGCAAATTTAGACTTTTTGAGATTATATGTACTTGATTTGTGGCTCTTTTAAATGGAAACTGTATCCCATCAACTCGCATGTATATCGATAAAATAAATTAAATTGAAAATCTCCCGTAGTAATCCGTAGTACGTCCAGTAGCTGCCTTCAGGCCAAGCATTGGCCTGGTGCCATCTCGGTACACCATTAATAAATACGCGGCCGACGCACCAGAGCTCTATGCTGCTCAAATAGAGCAAGGCTCTTCCCACAGTTGGCGGGAACACGCTTCATTCACTATCACACGAAAGAAAAAAAGAAAAGACCATAAACAAGGATTTTCCCCCCTTTTTTTAAGTGCAAGTGTGTGGTTACGCCGACTTTTCGTGAATAAAATGTGACTGTTGGAAAATTTTGGCTAAGTGATTTTTTGTGAAGGACAATGAAATCTATTGACGATATTTTTGAAGGGATTCTAAGATAGTGGTTTTGTGACATTGAAGTTAAAAATATTTATAGAACTGTAGATTTTTTTTTTTGTGTGTGTTGAACTGTTTAAAATGTGAAATGCCTGATCGAAATCATTTGCCATTTTACAAGAGACGTGTAAGTAATTTTCTTTATTGCTAACTAATTATTTTGTTTAAACATTAATGATCGATAAGAATCGTTTTTAACGTAACATTTGCCATTGGCTCTGATGAGTCTTAAAGAGCAGGTGTGCATGCAAATGACAAAGTACGACTTGCAAATCCCGTATTTGAAAACAGTACAAATATTTGCAGTCTGTTTAGAATCCACGTGCTCAACATTATTATTTATCCATTGCATATTTCCTTGCGGCTTGCACTTATGTTTTATTCCTGCCTTTGTCAAAGTCACATGGACTCTGGAAGTCTTTTCTTCAACACTACATTTATCAATCTTCTTTGAAATAAATTCTGAAACTACAAAGGCGTGTCTTTTTACCTCTGATTGGCCGTCCTATATTTTTCTTTGCCAATTCTCGGCGTCCATTCCAGAATCGTCTTATTGCCGATTGGGTATGGCGCGATGGCGCCTAAGTGGTATTCCAGAGGTCGCCAGTTCAAATCCGATTCGTTGCTCTATTTCGTACATTCACTCATGGTCATGAACAGGTTTGAAATAGGGCAGGGATAAAAGCGAAAAGGGAGGAGAATTATACCTTGCCAGATGTCGAATAAAAATTGTGATTGGTGATAACCGGAAATGCATTAAAATTAGTTACATAGTCAAAAAAAGAAATTCCTTCATTCACTTACAGACAACGCACAGCCTAAACCTAACTAACCTAAGTCTAGAAACACGATATTTTACACAAGAACAGGTTCCTAATAAGACGACAGGGTGAAAAAGAATGATGATTTTTTAAAATACATTCCTAAAGGGGTGACATAACGGGTGTTTGTATGAAGGTTAGTCATTTCTACTCGGCTTGTTTATAACTAAATTCATATCATAATATTATTTGTAACAAATCACGTATAATCGTTTACGTAAAGCATTATCGGCTTTCATGAAGCTGAAAGGTGTTTATGGGATGAGCGACGGCTCCTGAATACTTTACTGACGTCTCGACCCAATTCACACTGATTTATGTCATGGAGTTTCTTGTAAATATATGAAGCTTGAGTATTTTTCTGTTAAGAATGTTGCGTGGAGAAAGGTTGGAGATTGTTGATTCATTTTTGGTTGATAATAATATTGTTGTTTAGAAGCGTTGGTTGCGACATAGCAGATAGCTTAGCCCAATAAATTTGTTGTAGATGTTCAACAGATTGATAATATTTTTGATTATTACGTAGCCCAGGTAAAACTCTTATCCATGAATGCTGTGGAGATCTAAAACTTAAAATGTCACAATATCGAAACAAATTTAGTGACCCACCAAATGACACGTGGTCAAAGCATTTTCCTTCATAGGAGTGTTTAAATAAACTTGCCTTTTTATTTATCTCAATTCTAAAGTCCAAGAGATTGAGAAAGAATCGAATTAATCAGCCTCGATTGAATAACATGCACATTTACAAAACTGCATAGCAACACCAATATAATTATACCGAATCTAAAAACATAAAAAATAAAAAAAGTTAGTCACGCCATCTAAATATATTCGCGCAAGTACAGTCATCGTCTGCAGTTCATCGCCATTTACAAATATTGTCAATCCGTCTCTGGCATGTTTCCAGACTATAGATGACATTTTTCGCGCTTCTGACCTCATTTTTAAGCTCCACGCTGTCTCGGGAACGACTTTTTTTTTCGCCTATTTGGGTCAATGATCTGGTGGGGGAAGTTTGTTTTTGGTTGTTATATATTTTAGAATGTGCCCTAACTAATACTATAAATGCGAAAGTGAGTTGGTTTGTTTGTCACGCTTTCACGCCTAAATCGTTGTACCGATTTTGATGAATTTTGTTACAGAGATAGATGGATGATAGTTTAAGGCTACTTTTTTTTTCAAATATCTAAATTAACGCAAGGCAACTATTTTTAATCATCTAAATTTTTATAAATCAGATGTATTTGTAACATACTCATTAGCCACGTTAGATAAGCAAGTTCAAGTTTAGCATAATTAATGACGTCGTTCTGATTAATGATAAGAGATATGTTTATATGGATACTATTTTAGGTATAAAATTATTTGTTAAGCCCAATATTTTGCATTCAAACAAGTAAGATCAAAAAAATTATGAAAAGTTGCGAATGCTATCAAAATGTACGTCATTGTTCGCCCTTCCGGAATGAATAAAACTTAACGAATGAAAGAAATAACACGTAATGCGCTAAACAAGTATACGTGTTTAACAAAACGTCTGGCTTTACCATATGTAAATCCACCCTTTTTATAAACAGTCTGTGCAAAACACGACATATTTTTAATTATGCTCAGATAATTTTGTACAATTAAATTTTGGTGACATTGTATTATTAAGATATTTGATACGGTTATAATTGATTTATTTTGATAATTTTAAATTTTGCTGACGTATTTTTCATGTCATTTTGAACTATTTAAATTAATTTAATTTTGACAATTGTGTTTTCTTTTTCGTGCGATTTTTTGGATTACATTTGATTTTCGTCAGTTTTTATTTGCCGACATTGTATTTTACGAGATTTTGTACTTACATAATTAATTTAATAATGATATTTTGAATACCTCTCGGTGGGACATAGGATGGAACAATCGATTGTCATTAGAATTGTTTTCAACATGTTTTACAATAACAACATTAAGAAATGGAGATCTTTAAAGCCACAACCTTTTCAAAAGGAAATAATAATCATAAAGCATCCCTTGGTATTGTATAATTAACTAATCGTTCACAAACATCATTTACTCCGTTTGTTTAGACGCGCACTGTTTGGGCTATCAATCTGTGTGATAAGGGGTCAAAAGTGGCACAGAACCAGTCATTTATTTTTCTTATGCGAGTGCACTCACTTCTCTTGTGATTGTTGGAATATTTTCTATGTGGTTTGTTGTAATTGTGCAATATAAGTGATTTAAAAAAATTGGATTTTGTGAAGAAATCATGGGTGATTTGTTTGTAAGTTTTATTGTATTTTTTCGTTAGACAGAAGTCTTATTTTCTCATGTTGTCTGAGTTTTATGCGTTTGATGCAATTGGCAGTCTATATTAGTGCTTCATTTAAAGCGTCAACTGTGGGGGATGCATTTGTTCTATTATTACTCTTGTTCTTCGTAAGTTTGTTTCGTAACTTACACCAAGTTCCAAATAATGAAACCATTTATAATAACAACACAAATGTCTTAGCCAAATAGAATACATGACTTTATTCTTTGCGTTATCTTAACAGGCGTCGGCTAGATATAAGAGCGCAAACTAGACACAATAATTAGTATATTCTTACGAGACTCCCGGGAGTCTTACGACAACAAACGAGATCCACCACCAGAGCCTTTGGTCAACCCGTCATACCCTAGACAGTTAGCCTCGCCCCTTCCATTCCGAAGAACTGGTCAAGCGGTGTTGAAAAGGTAGCTCGGAGCTAGCCCTTTCAACACCGCCTGACCAGTTCTCGTGTAGCTATAATCGATAAGTATAAGAAGTCAGTCTTGTTTTCCTTATTAGAGTAAACAGGCTTCTTCTGGGTAAGCTCGCTCCATCGTCGACTTTGTCTCTGTCATTTATGACCTAGACTAGAGTCAAGAGCAAACCCATACAAAAAAAAATACGAGTTGCTATTGAAAACATAAACGAATGCCAACAAACGATGTTTTGAACTCCTTCGTCTGTTGCCAGGTGCTTCTGTCAGACCCCGACGCGGAGGTGACGAGCTGGCCGCTGGAGCTGGTCGCCTTGAGGGACAAGATACATGGCGACGCCGTCAAGTCGCAGGGAGAAAAGGAGGTAAGCAGATTTTGTGGTTAATTTAGATGTGGTGGTGGTGGTTTCATTCCAGTGTTTGTTTGTACAAACAGAATAGCTACAAAAAAGTAGGTTTGCAAAACTGCAACTCCCGCAAATAAACTTTCTCGATAGCTGATTTAAATTTGTATTTGTCAACTAAACTGAAGTTATTTTTTAATTTCATATTTTTAACAAGCTCAAACTAAATAGCACTTTTATCTACAACCACTGAAATCTTCCAAAAACGTCTGCCCTGCAGATAATATGCAAATGTGATAATAATAGGTAATGAAAACAAAAACTACTTAAACATCCAATTAACATTTGCGACACAACTCATGCGCAAGCGCATACTCATGAATTGTTGCTTACGGACTTGCTGAACTTAAACGTATTAGCTCTTTCTTGTAAGTTGTCTTCACTATAAATGTGTTTATAGTACAGAAGCCAGCACATCAAGCTACAACAATCTCTCAAATTTATTTAATAGACTAGCTTTTGCCCGCGACTTCGTCCGCGTGGAATAGTTACTTGGGGCAGACATTTTTATTTTAAGATTATGAAGTTTAGAAAAGTTTCAGTCAATGCTACTGAACAGAGAAAGAATAGATAGATATCTATAGATAGTTTAACAAATGTTCGACGTGATTATTTAAATTGGCATAACTTTTTTATTTATGAACCGATTGACATGAAACACACACTAAATGTTAAATGAAGTTTACCACAATGTATTAGTGAACCCACATCCAAATCGGACGCACAGACCAACAAACAAACAGACAAAAATTCTAACAATCATTGTTTTTGGTGCTATTTGCTTTGATAGAGAACCCAATAATATTTTTTCTCATATATCTTCCACGTACAGACAGCGATCCGTTACATTTTTATTATATATATAGATAGAGGATAGATTTTTAACGTTATTAGGTTCATTCAAGGTTGATTGGGAAAATTTGACAGTTTCGGGTAGCTTGATGTGCTGGCATTTTTACAAACAACCTCTTGTCTCGTATCATTTTATTCTCGAAACTTTGAGTATTTTTCGCTATTTTTCTGATTTGGCCATCCACGCCCTCTTGAAAAATTCACTCTGTAAATGTATAGGGTCGTTTTTACCGCTTGCAAGACGGACGATACACGTTGTATTGACAGCGCGCCGTACGCCGCCGTACGGTCGTCCTGTCGCGTCTAAGCGTCTATATACAGACGTGGGCCACTATCCTGTGACCCACTTAGATGGCCCTTTGTTGAGAGTGATGTGGACGGTATTGTTGCACCTCTGTACTAGGCACGACTCAAAGAATTGAATTGTTGTTATGGAAGAAGATGAATCGACTTCGATCAATCTGTAGGGGTTTGGTTTCCGCACTTGTCCTTGTGTTAGGGAGACCATTGGGCAAATATAATTATTATATCAGGTCACTTTTGGAAGTACAAATCCCATTACACCAAAATCCTTTCTCTGATAGAGGTCTACACTTTCGCTGATTCCTGTGAACCAAAGGACAATTTACTGGCACGCGTTTGGCCACTCTCACCTGATGGTAAGCGATGTGGTCGAAGATGGAGCACGCTTGCTTAGAAGTAACCTATTCACTCTTAATTGATGGTAAATTAATGTTCTGCACAACGTATTTCATGGCAAAACATTCAAATCATGATGGTAAAAGTCGGTTGAAATATCTTTAATTTAAGTAGTAGATATGCCCATGTCAGAATTCCTATTATGCTTTGCTGTAGCATGAAACTCATCTTCTTGGTTTGTCTGAGAATATAAATGATTTATAGTGCACCCAGATAAGGTGCATTGGCTTCACCCAATGTCACGTGTGTCAGTAAGGTTAAAGATCGTACAATATTATTTATAACTCAACAATAATTGTTATCTACCATTGACATAACTTACATACATAACACTACTCATACTGACTCACATTTTTCATCCCTACTACATCAAAGAAACAATTTCTTCATCAAAGAAGATGGGAGTATGACTAACCCTTATTATTTAAACCAAACAACTTATAAATATCAGTACTTACTCCGCTTCTACAATAAAGCGTCCTACTCACAATAATCTTTTTACCTTCAGTCGTCGTGGCTCCAAATCCCTTGCGCGACCAATAAATTCCCATGCACTTAGACAACTGGCTCTATAAATACGAGCCACCCTCGGATTCCCCTCCCATGACTGGTCACTCGTAAATCTGTGGCAACGTTTTGGTCTACAATACTCACTTTTTAGTCGTGTTCCTGGTAACGGTTAATTAAAGTAACGTAAACGTGCGCGTTTGAGTTTGTTTGATTGTGAGTATGCGGTGTGTTATTAACGTGGGGTGGGCTAAGAATAGGCTGTCTCGGTGTGGTCGTCGTAAAAGCTAGTTACGATTATTTTGTCAGGTGGAAAGACAGCAGAATAAGTAAGAACGTTGCAAAACAGCTGTTGCATTTAGTTCGATAGCTATAACTTTTGCTGGAATGGGATAGAAAGGGGGTGACTATTAGGGAAGTAACGTTTTTTAGTTTCTTAGTCTTTGCTTTATTTGAACACCTTTTTTTTTAAAGATTGGAAATCATCAAATGACTCTGGGTGGAGCGGAAGGGCGTGTCCGACTCTTACTGACTAAAACCCATCCGTGTTCCTTCGAAAGCCTTTTGCGTTCCAAGGCCGCGGTAATTTTTTTGAACAAATTCCGTAATCCTGGTAGGCTCTGGCCCTGGCGGGCCCCGTCTCCTATGCTGACATCTCTTTGAGGCGCGCGTGGAACACAACGCACCATCGACCGAACCCGGTGGTTACCGGACAGCGAGCCAAGCACTTTAGCACCCTGGCCAATGGTAGCTGTAAAATACCGTTGTGATTTAGTCAGTAAGAGTGACAGACCCCTGCGCCCAGTCCAGAGTGGAAGACATCCAAGAAGATTTCAACACTAATAAAAACTTCCAAAAGAAGAAGTAGAACATGTTGTTCTGATCCCAAATAATAACGAAATAGAAAATGCTGATGATAAACTTTTTTTTTTTTTATTATGGGTTTGCTCTTGACTCTAGTCTAGGTCATAGATACCAGAGACAAAGACAAACTACTGTCGTCGCATAAGTATGTACGTTTTACACGTATTCCCATTGATATTTTTACCCAGAATTATTACTAGCTACAAGGAGACAGGCGACCGTCTAGAATTGTAATGTTTTTGTTGCACTGCTGTAAATCTTCACAGGTGTCGGATCCGTCTGAACGTTTAACTCCTTTGGTTTTATTACCATTGTACCAAACGTGTGTTATATTTATTCGTTGCGTAGGCTAAAGATTGCGGTAGTGCATAGTGCAGGAACAGTGAGAGATTTCTAGCCCCGTGTGCAGCGACACAATAACCCATTTCGCTGGACGGTGCAGTGTTCAGACCCATCAACATTCCCTGTATCTGTTAAATGTTCTGTTAGAATAGTAATATTTCGTACTAAAATTCCGTAATGCGCTAGTTCATCTAATTAAAATCAACTAGTGTGCTTCACTGTTGTTCTGTATGGTGTCGGACGAAAAAGAATAGCACCCTCTCATCTCTTCCCGTGGGTGTCGTAAGAGGCGACTAAGGGATTACCAGAGAATGGGCAGCAGCATTCTCTGTGCATTGCAATAGCTACACTGCGATCGCCAACCCGCCTGCCTAGCGTGGCGATTATGGCACCCCCCCTCCTATGTCCAGCAGTGGACGTCTTTCGGCTGGTATGATGACGATGAGTGTGCTTCAAAAAGATTCGTCAACTGAAAAGTAAGTTGCTGTAAATCTTCATTATTTTCAAAAGCTTGGAAGGTACTTGTATATGAAAGATCTTAAAGGTTGACTATGAACCTCTGATCTGTCAAACCATATAGTAACTATATGATACCTTTTGGAAACAAACATGGTTAAACTGT
Source organism: Mamestra configurata (assembly GCA_002192655.3). Classification (NCBI taxonomy): domain Eukaryota; kingdom Metazoa; phylum Arthropoda; class Insecta; order Lepidoptera; family Noctuidae; genus Mamestra; species Mamestra configurata. The sequence goes on along the minus strand of NDFZ01004965.1, from coordinate 26,277 downwards.
TGAGTGTATCCTACTGAGAAACCATTGCCTTAAACCGTTCTCAAAGTTCTCAATTTGCATCATAACAAATTTTGCCAAACACATACACAATCTGACAACTGTCCCGTCCCATTTGTTCCTAATTGCTTGTCAAAAACGCAGTTCTAGTTGCATTGTAAGTGGCTGATGAATTGGGAGCGATGCGCCGAGTTGACTGAACCGCGTTCTAATTTTAAGTTTAACATTTATTTACTATGCGCCCGCGCCGCAATCAAATGTCACGTGAGATTACATTAAATTGACGTCAGCTGTTATGATGGCTTCGAGAAGTTGTCTTCCTATTATCTGTGCCAATCTTTGAGTGAAGGTTGCTGGGATGCTAAACTTGAAATCCAAGAATGCAATCGCGATTTTCGAGGCCCTTGATAGTGAAACTTAAAGTAGATCAAAACCTATTAATTTTATTTCAATTGAATATACCCCAGTTCCTGAAACAAGACTTCATCAGGTAACCAGGTGTAAGCGTTGTAGATCTTGCAATGTGGGGGATTTTAAGGGCTATATTATCGCAATACATGGTACTGTCAGAATAAAGCTGAGTTTTTTCTTGTAATTAACGTAAAGGTTGATAAAAGCACTGACTCAAAGTTCATGTCTAAGCAGATTTTTTTTACTGTAATACTTAACCAAAAGCAGGTCGCATTACCAATAAGACACATCGTTAAACCTTTTTCCGTACGTTTTCAGAGGAAAAGTCTCGATATCCTCTTATTTTAGTAGAACAAAACCGACAAGAATGCGGCATTACTCGTCTCACATAAACACTGCACTAAACGCGCGTCATAATTCTTTTACAATGCGCAACTAGTGCATCTAGGATACATAATATCAAGGAAATATCTACCTAATCCCTTGAGTCGTAAGGTGGGAATTAGGTTGAGTTTTATCGATCTTGTTAGTGGTAAGTAGTTAAAATTCGTTACGTTTCATGCAAGATCGGATTGTTTTCGTGTGGCGTATTTGTTTGACTAATTTATTGGTATCGTGATATGTGTTAACTGTTAACTGAGTTATTGTATAATGAGATTTTCTTTTAGTTCCAATTTTTTTTTGTAAAAATATACCTTTTGTTTTATTACTTTTGTCTCCCTTTATCTGCCTGTCGTGTCTTCCCTTTATCTTAAAAAGGGTATGCAGAGGTGCACATCACTCTCTAACTAGGTATATTTAAGTCATTCGAGGGTGAGCCTCGAGAATTATGGCTAAATCTAACCCTGGGATGCACACAAAAATCTCCCAAGTTGTTCGAAAAAAACTCCCAAATTTTGAATGGTGTTTATAACCAGAGATCGGAATAGGTAGACTATATTTACCCAATGTTCGTGGAAGTAACATAGAGTTGATAATACCTCCTCTAAAATCCCGAAATCATAAACATGACGATTCTATTCCGGGATTTAAGAAATTGCAAATTACTTATTGCGCTTTGTATACATTTGAACAAAATTATTATATTGAAGAATCTCATTATGTTTTTAGAGTTCTGTACCTACTAAAACTGTTAAATTGAATAACTTTGTTTTCGCACAACTCTTTCTTCTTGATTCTTCAAATCAATAATTAGTAACTATGTATACTCAAAGTTCAGTTCATGTTTTTATAATCCCGGGTTTTAACTGTCATGATTCCATTTGTGATTCCGGGATTTTACAGGAGGTATTATCAACTCTATGTTACTTACTTCCACGAACATTAGGTAAATATAGTCTACCTATTCCGATCTCTGTTTATAACACATTGCCTATTAAGCCATAGTAGGTCTGAAATCGTCCGTTGACCCACATAATTAGCAGCTATTAATTAGTTATCGGTGTTATATTGCCGGATGCTATGGTCAGTGCAGGCATAACATGCGCGTCCGCGTCGGCTTCCCTTTGCCATTAATTTGTGGCCCTTCATATGTATATGGAGTGAGGAGGAAGTATGGTTAACCACAATGATCGGGAGATTAGTAGTTTTGGTTTTAGGCTGGCTAAGGTAGATGTTTGGTGGAGTTTGTGGATTCCTGGCGGGAAATATAAAATTGAGAATAAGAAAAAGCGATAACAGTTTTACTTTTCAGTGTAGTAGTACACTGAAAACGGAAGTATTACCAGAAAATCAAGAAACTAGAATCTTTCTATCGGAAATCTTAGAGGTCCTGTGATTGTTAATCTATCTATACTATATTATTATAAAGAGGTAAAGTTTGTGAGGTCGTAGGGGGTCTCTGGATCTGCTGAACCGATTTTGAAAATTCTTTTTGTGTATGATAGCCACATTCATGAGGAATGATATAGGCGGAACGGGACAAAACGGGATATGCGCGTACGAAGTCGCGGGCATAAGCTATTTATACATGTTTTTTGTTTAGACTGGACAAAGCTTTCTCCCAGTATATATTTTTTTTGTAAAAATAGTCCAATGCTTATCTTACCCTCGGGTCATCGGTCGATGACACCAACTTGTTGGTCTGGGGACAGATAGTAATGTTTTTATTTGCTTTTCACATGACAGTCAATTTTTTGTTAAACTAGTTGATGTATTTGCAAGAACCGAATATGGGGCATCCTGCACATAACGCTCATTTGGAGCGACAGTGACACAACTGCAAAAAAATGCGAAACTGACCTAATAACACCAAAATTATCTGCCTGATAATCTATGTTAGGAGTAAAAATGTCACATTTGTAAGTTCAAAAAACGTCCGCTAGAGAGTGAAAAGTCGTTGTTGAAATATTCCATTTTGTCGCGCGGATTCCGGAAAAAATCTTAAAACTGGCGTAGTGTAAAATTTACAAATTTGCACTTGTGTCACTGTCGCTCCAAATGAGCGATAATATGGCAGTGATCACTGATAAGTGATAACAGTATTTCGACAGTAAACCCAATCGTTAACAAACTACGTTGGTGTTAGGAAAGAGAATACCATAGTTGAACACATAACATCACGAGTTATTGTGTCATTACATGCGTTCAGAATTTATAATCGATCACCTCGTATCGTTTTCCTTTACCTACGTTACTTTTGACCGTGAACTACTCCAGCATAGTAATTGTTGGAAAAAAAACAACGGGTTGCACTCCGGGAGTGACGGCAGAAGTGAAAACTTGAACATTAACGTTGTGTATTTTTGATATTTTAGAATGGTTAGGGAATAATTTCGCACGAATTGCTTTAATTATCAGTATAAAAGTACCATCATTTATGTGGAAAAATACAATATTCATTTATTGACAATTTATATTACATTAAAAATTTAACACTTCAGAACTTTCCCTCCGTCTTACGAATTTTCGATGAGGTCACGTGTCCTGACGCGAGTTTAACATTTTTTACCCATCCCAAAAAGTGCCCAACGCCGCTAAAGAAGTTTTCACTTCAAAAACATCAAAATGTACCGTATAGTGTTTCGTTCATTCAACCTTACAGCACCTGCTCAGCTTTGCCTAAACGTGAGCCGACTTTGAGTGACTCAATTAAACAGAACTCACTGGCGTGGACTTACTGTCTGAATGTAGAGGATTTAATATGCCTGGTCCTTATTATCACGACTTATGCATATTGCAGTAAAATCCAGAGGGAACGTGGCTGATGAGTTCCTTAAACTAACCAGGAATTTGCGTCAAGTGCCAACAAATTCCCTATCATAATGTTCTAATGGAACTTCAATTGCATAATACTTGTGCTAAAACTATTTCCCCATACCTACCATTCCTTTGCAACACCCTAATGCCATAAGTAAGCCCTTCAGAAGTCCATAATGTACGCGCCATATTCGATAATGTTGCATGCCACAGAGTATCGAATCGTCGCGCTGGTTGCAGTAAAATTGATGGCGCCAATAGAACGTAGAGCATTTTGTCACATGGTCAGTCAAAGCTAATAAATAGGTAACAGAATAAAAAGAAAGTTAGAAAATAAGTCTTTGCGCCAGTTGCGAGACAACAAAACGAATAACCTGTACAAGTTCGGAAGATATGCGTCACATCCGCGCCATAAAAACGGCTATCTCTCAGCATAATGATGCCTGCGTTCCCCGATAGGTTAGGCATAAGGTCACGACTCCACCTGAATCCAGTTTGCTTGCAAGTTGCATTACATTGCGTGCTACCGAGATATAATGTAACCAATCGCTGGACCGTGCTGCGCAATGTAATTAAACTTGCATGCAAGTTGCTTGCAGGTGGTAACGCAGACTAACAATGGTAAAAGTGAGGTCAGTTACTATTATACGTCGTTTGAATCGTAGTACAAAAAGAAAAGGACGGATTATACAGGATTGGATTTTGTACGCTACATGCAATCTCGTATAATCTTTCCTTTCCCCTTGAGAATGTTGAGATAGATAGTCAGAATGGAGAAAAGAAGACCTCAAGTATCATGGGATAAGGGCAAGAAGATGATGATATTTGAATCGTAGTGCAAGTAAACGGTGACACACTGACACCCTTTGTTTTTTTATGGTAAGTGTTGCCACCAAGGCTTCTTCGACTCTCCGTACTCTGTGCTCCCTGCAATTGAGATAAAGATGCAAATATAAACGCGCTCGCAACCTAGAGTGCTCTCCACTCGACTAACTGACCTATTAATCTCTGTGAATCTCTTTCGCGTTATCACTGTCCTCGTAAAAGTAGGAATGTTTTAAACGTTGCGTGTGCCAATTTATAATGGACTGTATCTAAATCCATTACAGATATTTTGGCCATGTGGAAATAAATTCTGTTTTTGTATCGGACCGAAAGTGTGTTTGTTCCGAAAAGTTCCACATAGGTACGACTACGATGTTAATGGAGAAATAAAATCAAAGCCTAGGGCAAAATATTATCTTCGAAACACGTTCATATTATTTACGCAGTTTCATAAAACGTGCAATGACACTTAGATAAATGTATAGGTACCATACGCACAATAGATAAGCAAGCATGTCTAAAAATATACTTCAGACTACCTAAGTGGGAGAACTTGCATTAACCAAAATAGTTCTCAATCAATTAGTCAAGACAGAATTCTTTCTCCTTCTATTGTAGTCAAACACAACGATAGTCTTCGATAATCCAAGCAACCAAGATGAGCCACGTCATTTCTATTACCCATGGTACCCACTTTGGTAAATGTCAGTTCATCGATGGTTCGTTTCCTATATCCACCATTAAGTAATTAAGTATTTTCTCATAGTTACTTGGGCGGAAAGTTGAGGAGAATTTACGACCAGAACCAATTATCCATTTGAAAAAGTTTCGTATTACCAATACACAGTTGATTAGTCTATATTGTTTAACTGACATGTCCACAAGTGGAAACCAGATCCACAAGTCATCATAGTAGTACTGTGGGTGTGGTTTGATTGTGGTTTTCCATGTTTCAATAAAAAGTCTTAGTAAAAACGTGAATCAGTGATCTAAAAAAATGTATAGGTACACTATGAGTCATCGTAGTAAATAATGAACGTGAACAGATGTCCCTATATGAGAGTCGACAGGCTGTATGACTCATTTCACAGGACCCTTACTGATGCACACGTCTTAGTCCCCATAAAATTCTTATTAGGAAGATTTATTGTCACAGAACTGACATGCATTCAAAAATATAAACCTAAACTTAAATTCCTGATTGTATCAGTCGTACTTAATATTATATTAGTGAAGGCATACAGCCATTTGACTGGCAGATGCACGTCGTACTAGCTTTACCAACTTTCGTAACTAGAGTAGAGAATTTATAGATATAATCTTTAAAGGTAGAGGAAATTCCTCATAAAAACATCATAGGCCTCCCAAAGCATCAGAAGCTACATAACATAAACAAATCGGTCATGCCTGCATGCCTTACCGCTCGGTATCACGGAAGAAACTGTGCCCTGCCTTTGATAAAGTTCCACATTTCATATTTGTTTGCGTATCATAAAATTCGCATCGTTCATGGAAACTGCTGTTTACTTGACGTGTCCTAATGTAGGCTTACGGCATAGATACCAGATTTAATCGGTGTACATATATTTTATAGAAGCTCAGATTCATTGAAATCGCTACGCACAAACCGGACCGTAGCCAATAAAATTTGCGTTCCTAAAATTACCTTTGATTCTCACCATAAACATAATTCCGGCGATCTAATTCATGATCCACCCACAATATCTCATTGTCTCACCTAATCCTCATTCCTTCCTCTCATGTTTCTCACTGTTTCTCATCCCCTTATAAACTTAACAACAATGTTTACCCGAAGACTTCTACATACCAAAAATACGTTTGTTTTGATGCAAGAATATTAACTTAAACGCGCCGTCAACATTCGACACGTCTGAAACCTAAACGTCTCAAATATCTGAAGCCCATTCCAAACTAAGCGCTGAAATCACCCTCTTTCTTTCTAAGATTAGCAAAAAACAAAAGATTGAGACTACACTGCAAGCTTGTAACGGCAAACTCCCGCCCTTATCCTGCCGCTATAAAACGGCAGAGGATCTAAAAATAAATTGGTGACATCCGGCCTCTTCATATGGACTTTTTTCTTAATTTTAGACATAATTGGTACTAATAAAGTCTGCGCGAAGCAAGTTGACTTCTAAAAGACTCGTTGGTGACCGTTGAGATTTGAATTGAAGACAGGTTTATTATTTCTGAGATGACCGTTGAAGCAGATGAATTTGAATTGGAAGTGGAGCATAGGACAATGTCCTACGAGTGCTGTGTTAATCATGTTAACAGTAATGGCAGGAACAGACTGTCTGTAATGTGTAATGATAAGGGGTTCATATTATATGAGTTTAATGCAGTCTTTTTTTTTGTTTTTATATTCCATTCTTACACAATATGTCGTTGCGAATATCGGGACTAGTTTTTCCTTCTATTCGAAACAGTCAACTTTGTCTAGCTCCAAAAGTGATGTAACTTGCCCTGATTTCATTGTTTTATGAAGTATTTATACTAAATATTTTCCTTCAAGAAAATATTGTGTGTTCATAAAGTTTTACTGTGTTGATTTTCTTTTCATCCATATGATCAAAGTCGTGTTCTGTATACGACGTAACACTTGTAAATCCTTATTCAATCAAGATTGACAGCTGAATCCGTTTATGGCTTCAAGAGCGTGTAAATCTGACGTTTGATACGAATCGATCTCATGCATATCAAGTTCTGGTAGCTACACGTAAGCCTTTAGAGTATGTGCTAACATCGATTCTAAGTAGGTCTCTCAATTATCCTTGGGATTGTCATAAAACCAGCGTGCAAACACAGGCAAGTTTTTTATAAGGTCACTGCAAAATAAATTTGCCTTGTGGTTTCAGATTCATGGAATAGATCTTTGAAGGGCTTCTGTCCATTAAATTGTCTAGATTTTCGTCTGTATTCTTAAGAATTCTTAACAGGCTCTTAAGGACTTAAAGTGGCCGGTAGCTTCTCCGAAACGCCCCTTTCACCAAACTGAAACTTCAAGGACATCAGACGTTTCTAAGATCCTTACAAGTTCAAAAAGACATTTGCTTCTTACACTTCTTTTCAACAATTGAAAACTATGATTAACTCGGATTACTGTAATACCTCACACATCGTCCTATAAATAAATATCGACAGTTTTACAGCTCAATCAACCGCGAATTCTAAATCTCGTGGCCATTAAACAAATACAAGCATATAAACAAACAAGAGCTTCAGTGCAGCGTCGAACGCTTTCCGCGACGGTCGTCTCTTGCGTACGCGCCGCTTATGACGTCATTTACGCGGGAGAAATACGCACATGCAAATATAGACCCTACGTTGACATTTTAAGGTCGATTTCGGCCTGAATTCAGTTGTGTTTTAGACATGTGAGATGTAATTGGCCGTTAGACTGTGACCGTTTTTAATTTGTGCATCGAATGATTAGAGCAAATGTGATTTATTTAGGGTGCAGTCAGTTTTCTTAGAATATGTTGTCGGAAACGTATGCAACTGCTGTAAATAGAATTTATGTGTAACGGCTTTATCGGCCCGAGGTTTTACGTGAGGAATGTTTTGTTCTGCGTACCTACGTAAATAAGGAAATTAGGCTAAAACGTGCAATAAATAGGAATGCGTTCGCTACAGTGCTAAAAATTAATTATTAATCTACTGCGTGATTTATTGTGTTCATCGTTTGATTGTAATCACATACATCTAAAAATTGTGTTCGATAGTTTTAGAAGAAGCTTTTAAACCAAGAATTGTCGTCATTAATTGTCATTTTATAGACTCCAAACACTTTCCAAAACTAGATCGTATAAACACATAGCCACAGACCAAACAGAAACAAAGATAGCTTCTACACTGTAAAAGCTTTGCTTTACTCAATGTAGGACACTGAAAAAATGTTATATTCATTGTATATTTTCTTTCAAACTGTTCCAAATGTTCCGCATATTCAAGTATGCTAAGCATTTATGTTTATCCTAGAATCTGTGTCCCATTTTAAGCTGTCTACACTTAGCTATTTTAAAATATATATTCTCCTTGTGTTGTCGTCCTATTTTCGTTTAGGTCTGGACATTTTATTCGTACCAAATGTGAATACTAAGCATCTGCTGTACCGGCACAATTTGCGGAGTGTTTACTGTTATATCACTTGCAAATATGGTGTTTCAGAAGTGCGTGCTCGTGTTTAAGGTTTTTCTGTTTATCATCATCTGCCTGCCCTTATCCCATGTTACTTGGGGTCGGCGCAACACGTTTTTTTCTTCCATTCTGTCCTCCGTCACGCTATCACTAACTCCCTTTTCTTTCATATCACTCCTAATACAATCCATCCATATTTTCTTTGGCCTCCCTCTCCCTGTCCATCCATCCACATTTATATTCATAACTCTTTTAGTTACGTGCATTTCATCCCTCCTCTTCAAATGACCATACCAAGATAAGCGGTTCCCTTTCAACTTTTCCGTTACCGGCGCCACTTTTAAGCTACCTCTAATGAACTCATTCCTCACTTTATCCATTCTCGATAATCCACACAAAAAAAAAATACAAAAAATTGGAAAAAAAAATACTTGTATAAAAAATCCAACCCCAAAATCCGATTTTAAAGTTCCAAGCGGATCACTTTTCAAACAGTCTGATGCAGTTGGTAGCATTTATTTTAGCTCAATCACACATTTGATGCCACCTATAAATACTAGTAATTTTTTTGCAAATGTTTCTTACGTCCACGAATGTTTAGTGTAGGCTGCACTTTATTTTGGATGTATGAGCATTCACATTTTGTGTTTCCGAGAATAATAATAGAACAATGCATGAACTGAGATGAATGACTTGCTAATTCACTGTTTATATCACCTACTGTGAAGGTGATAGATATTACATTCCTTCATAATTTAAGAAAGACGCTCCATGTTTGAGAGCTGCTTGTCATCACACGAAAGTCGTAAATGTCAGCGGCGCTGTATTAAATCTTAATCCAGAAAGCTATGAATGTGTCACTCACTCATCTTAATAAGATGATTAGCTTATCCACTCAGTGACTTCTCTATTTTCTCCTGAAATGTCTGGAGGGTGCCATAGGAGTCAAAACATTAGGACTTTAGAACATAATTGCTTTTGCCAGCGGTTTCACTCGCGTGAAAGAAAGAAATACGGTTAATACCCCTATTCATGTCCTATTTCAGGAAATGTTCTTGTAGTGTGACAAGTTTCAACCAAATCCTTTAATAAACAAACAGACAGACAGACAGAGTTACTTTCGCATTTAAGTATATTAGTACCTGGATGAACGAGCTTTGCTTGGTTTTTGTTTTGGTAAACATTTTCTAAAAATGAAACCTAGCTCGATCGATTTATCGCCCCCGAAACCCCCTGCATACTAAATTTCATGAAAATCGTTGGAGCCGTTTCCGAGATTCAGATTATATGTATACATATATACTGGAATTGCTCGTTTAAAGGTATTGGATATGTATGAATATAGATATAGTAGGCACAGTAGTGGATAGTGTGAATGGATACCTATTGTACAACGGATAGATTTTTCAAGGCTCCCAAGCTTGGATAAGTTGGATATCTATAGAAATCACTAGATAGAGTTCAGCGCTTCATTCATAATTCAATCAATGCTTATCACAATCTAAGCATGACAGCTTCCGATAAGGGCTTTGTTTACTCCCTATCCTTACTGGATGTTCACATACCGCACAAACAAAATAACCGCCGTTGCATTAAAATCAATTTCAGCGTCACAGACTACCGAAATTCAATCTCCCCTATGCTTAACACAAAAGAATCTCTCTCCCGCCCCATTAAACACATCATAAACATATTAATACAATCGATCCCTCGCATTCGATGGGCCATTGACTGCCACTAGAGGCACTTGAAGCCCTCGCTTTTACATCGCGGCAGAGTAATGTTTTTGTGGAGAATAAGAAATAATTCGTTAATGACAAAGAGCAGTGGTGGTCCAGTAGTAACGGGTGCGACTTACGTTATGTAGGTAGCGGGTTCGTACCCACGCAGGCTTTGTGTAAATTATTGCATGACCACTGCTCTCAAAATGAAGTAGTCTAGATCCAAAATTCGAACACATGTGACATCCAGCAACCAGCACGCGGCCCGCATGGCAGATGATGGCCCACCCTCTCTAAAAGGAAAGACGCCTGTGTCCGAGCTATAAGATAAGATAAATTTTATTTGTCAAAAACACGTGTAGGTTTAAAATCAGTTCGAATGATTACAGAAAAGAAAAAAAGTTTCAACATGTTTTGTCTAGAAAGGCGCACCAATTCAAAACTACAATAACAGTAAAAAATTACTATACAAAAATCAAAGTCACATTCAATTAAAGTCACATAAAATAAAAAAAATAATAAAAATGTCTAAATTACGTCATTTAAATATTCGTCAACATTATACTAGCATTTATTTATTAAAAGTTTCCTCATGCTTTTAATAAAACTAATAATATCCAAATCTTTGTATGCCTTTGATACCTTGTTGTATAATTTTGGGGCCATGCAGAATACACTCTAACGCATTAGAGCTGTTTTAGCACTATGTACACGAATATTTGAAACATGTGAAACAAAGTATTAGGGACTTTCCCTCAAAATCAGAAGATTGTGATAAAAATTTGTTTCGCAATGAGGGTTCTGATCTGATTACAAAATTCTTCCATTGATAGAGCTTTCGCCGAATGCAACAGGCAAATTTTTGTCCCGGCAAAAGCACTGTTCCTGTCAGAAGGCCAAGGAAGCCAAGCGGCGGATAAAAGCTATGCAGTTATTAATGAAGAGCATTGAACTTGACATTAAAATGTACCCCTTGTGACGCCAGATGGTGGCTTTTTCATGTGCCGTACTTGAATTAGACGTTAGATGTAATGGTTGGGGTACCAGATGTCCGTAGATAAAGTAATGAATGTTATTAGTTAATGTTGAAAGTGCGCACGTGGTACACTCTTAATTATAAGCTTTTCCCGAGACCAGTCTCTTCTCACTCGTATCTCGGAGAAACTACATTTTTCTGGGATATAATTATGTCTATGGTATTCAGCGATAATGTATGTCTATGTACTAGATAAAATAATTTTCGGAATTGGATCTGCACTTATTTCCTACAAACAATCAGTTATCTATACTAATATCATAAAGCTGAAGAGTTTAATAATAATAATAATATCTTGGGACAACTCACACACGGTCATCCGATCCCAAACTAGGCAGAGCCTGTGCTATGGCAACCAGACAACTGATAAACATACTTATATATTTCTAAATACATACATATTATAGACAAATTACACCCAGACACAGAACAAATGATCATGCTCATCACACAAAAATTTGTCCTGAGTGGGAATCGAACCCACGACCTCCGGTTTAGCAGTCAGGGTCACTAACCACTCGACCAACAGGCCAGTCAAAACAAAATGTCTCAACCTTGGACGAGACATCAGCTGAAAAGCTCAAACCACCGAACATGTATTACTAACACACTCCTCCAGTTTGTTTGTCTGTTTGTACGCGCTGATCTCTGGAACTACCAGTCGGATTTGGAAAATTCCTACGGGAACGGGGAAAAACGGGATATGCGCGTACGAAGTCGCAGGACAAAAGCTAGTAGTAGTATAAAATTAAATTAAAGTGTCTGTATACCACTATATCTATCAGGGCTGCTAAATATAGGTATTGCGAAGGGTAAACAGTAGTTTACCTATCTTTCGACTCAGAAACCATACCATACCTGGCTTATAAAGTAAACCGAACACTTAATTAGGCATAAAAGGCAGCAGGAATCGTTAATAGCTTTAAACCACACGTTATCTCTTCGTCAGCTACTAATATAGTAACCAATTGTGGTTAACATTGTATTAAAGTTGCCAAGTGGACTTGTAGGCTCGCGATATGAGCCAAATACAGTCATAAAAACGCGCCAAATCCTTGCCATACAAAGTAAGCTTTAGGTGGGTACTGACTGGTGTTACGGGGCGTAATGTAACATTACACAAAGCGAGCATTCGTGCTTGGAAACGAGCACAAACATGTGCGTATGTGTTTTGTTTTACACGGATTTTAGGACACGGCGTAACATAACGTCATGCTCGCTGCGAATTTACATTACAGCCTGCAACACCGGTCAGTACCCAGCTTTGTGCTTCGCCATTGGTCATTGGAATACAAAATGTGTTTTAATTAGTAATCAGCATCTCAACTGACACACATTCTCTCATTGTTTATAGCTGTTAGCACCTCACACGATTCAATTACCGTATATTTAAACATTTAATGATCACGATCTACCAGCAACTTAAACAAATTCCCTTGTTTATTCTCCCTCCATTATCAATCGATAACAATAAGCAAACACTGCTACTTAGCATCATCACTTGTTCTGCTTTATAACAATAACACACAGAAATAAACCTTATTGTCCTTACAATAGAGGTGTTGACGTGTTGTATTGAACACGTGCAATACGTGCATCCGTTTGCCCACACATGGCTATATTTTTTCTTAGCGTTATTTTTGTACGCAGCTGGATTCGTGTCGTGAGGGTAGTACCTATTACAATTTTGTGTGACTGTTTAACCTACTCCTGCCGATGTAAGTGCTACTATTTTTTCTTAGTTTTAAATGGGTGTATGACGTAAAATGTAATAAATTTTATTTCTATTGAGGTCGACACCCAATTTCAGCCTTGGTGATCTAATTCTGTCGTTTAAGTGATTTTAAACAAAGTCTGTACTGTACGAATATTTGAAAGAAAATAATGTTGAGTTTATTTTGTTATTTACTTAACTCTGAGGTAGGTATCGACGTAAAGATTCACAGTTTATGTTTGATATTGACGTGGGAATTTTGAGTATTGAATCTGTTTGAAGATACATCTCATTGGATAAATAGTGAATACATAAATCGGTAGGAGTTATCGTCTTTCTTCGATGTTTTACATACCACGAACACTATGAAACTAAAAACTTCTTATATGTTTTCATTGTAGTCGATAAGCTGAATACAATAACCCGTAGACAATCTACCCGCACTTTATCATACATTGAAGGAAACAAAGACGGTTGCATAAAAATAATTAATTTACATACGGTGACATTAGGCATTAATGAAAGGATGTTCAATGAAACCTGTTTTTATTTAAAGAAGCTCATATCAGTCGTTTCCACACTAATAAGTTAATTCGGAACTTATTTCCTTACAATTGCGCATCCGCATTCGATATCCTTCCAATTATTTTATTGTGCTCCACGATTTTCAGACGTAAGTTGAACAGTTAACGGTTTAATTTAGATTGATAGTAAACTAATAAAGGGAAGAACAAAGTGCATAATGTGTGAACTAACAAGTTATACGATAAAAGTGTTACAAATAAAGTTATTATTCAATGAACTGAAGACATAGTGTTTGTGCAGTTGACAATGTGAATTCATCATGGTGATTTTGAGAAAGTTTATGGTATGTTTTATGTAAATAGTATAAATTTACAGGTTACTTTAGGTTAGTCTAATTTATCAATCGACAATACATGATTACGTTCTTCCGATTGTTACATGAGATTGCATAAAAGTTGTAAGCATACTAGTTAATAGCTGTTTTAGACACACAGATCAACACTTGCAGGTTGGTCCTACGTGCGTTGGTCGTACGTGTGATACGTTTGCTTGCGTATCCACTGGCCAGTGCATCTAGCCGCGATTAAGCCTTTGTTTAGTCATACTGGATACCTGAACTATCATAAAAAAAATCACCCAGAGCGGAAGAAGTCATTTGATAATTTCCCAACCATCCCAAAAAAAAATTGTATTTTATGTTTCAAATTGTTTTGTCAACAGTGTTCAAGTCTTCGCGACGAGCTATCCGTCGGCGAGGACAAGTGGAAGGCGAGAAGAAACATCAGTTTCGACCAGAACAGACAGCTGGAAGAGGTCACCAGAGAGAGGTGAGGATTTTAGAGTGTTCTTAACGTACTACAAGTAACTACAATAATTTCAAGTTTCTGAAACCTACACACATCATCATCATCTACCAAGCTTTTTGACAACTATGATGGTTGGCTTCCAGCATCATCGGATGCAGTTTAAAAATAGTATTTTGTACATGGAGCGGCTGCATATCTGAGGGGGCGTTCAAGTATTACGTAACGCAATTTGGGGGGAGGGGGGTCTTGTAAAACGTTACGAGGCGTTACAGGGGTGTTCGAACAACGCGTTACGTAACATTGTTTTTTTTTATTTTACGCTAGCTCTCTAAACATATTTTCGAGTTACACAGTCACTAAACAGTAGTCATTTTGCCAAACAAAAAAAACATCAATATTTTTCTTGAAATGACAAAATTAATTTAAAAAATTAGTAACATGAGAGTAGTAGACATAATTGTGACTTTTAGGTAAAAATTGTCACTTGGATGATACATAACGTTTGGGGAGGGTGAAGGGGGGACAGATATACGTTATGGCGCGTTACATGGGGTCAAAAAACTTCAAAAAAACGTAATACGGAGTCAGGTCAACGAATAGGAGGTCAGGGAGCGTTCAACGCTCCCTGACCTCCACTACCTTAATATCTGGATGACACGGTAATCCTTGGTAAGACTAATTGTCAGACCTTCGGGCTCTTGACTACCCGTAACGACTGTCAAAGATCTACAAATGACAGCGGGACCAACGGCTTAACGTCCTTTCCGAGTCACCGACTATCATAAACAGAGGTACAGTTTACAACCAATTCGTAACGACTGTCAAAGATCTACAAATGACAGCGGGACCAACGGCTTAACGTCCTTTCCGAGTCACCGACTATCATAAACAGAGGTACAGTTTACAACCAATTCGTAACGACTGTCAAAGATCTACAAATGACAGCGGGACCAACGGCTTAACGTCCTTTCCGAGTCACCGACTATCATAAACAGAGGTACAGTTTACAACCAATTCGTAACGACTGTCAAAGATCTACAAATGACAGCGGGACCAACGGCTTAACGTCCTTTCCGAGTCACCGACTATCATAAACAGAGGTACAGTTTACAACCAATTCGTAACGACTGTCAAAGATCTACAAATGACAGCGGGACCAACGGCTTAACGTCCTTTCCGAGTCACCGACTATCATAAACAGAGGTACAGTTTACAACCAATTCGTAACGACTGTCAAAGATCTACAAATGACAGCGGGACCAACGGCTTAACGTCCTTTCCGAGTCACCGACTATCATAAACAGAGGTACAGTTTACAACCAATTCGTAACGACTGTCAAAGATCTACAAATGACAGCGGGACCAACGGCTTAACGTCCTTTCCGAGTCACCGACTATCATAAACAGAGGTACAGTTTACAACCAATTCGTAACGACTGTCAAAGATCTACAAATGACAGCGGGACCAACGGCTTAACGTCCTTTCCGAGTCACCGACTATCATAAACAGAGGTACAGTTTACAACCAATTCGTAACGACTGTCAAAGATCTACAAATGACAGCGGGACCAACGGCTTAACGTCCTTTCCGAGTCACCGACTATCATAAACAGAGGTACAGTTTACAACCAATTCGGACCGTTCACTATCTTCTGTCGTTTTATAAGTGTAGGCCTCTGTGAAATTAAATAATTTTATGTTTGAATTTGTTTTATCTGTTGGACAATCTCACGTTAGCCTCATAAAGTTAAAAGTTTGTACCATATTTTAATCAAACTATAGACTGATCTGATTCGGTTATGTCTAGTTAGCCGGTAAAGTGACAGTAACGCGGCTGGACAGGACAAGGCTAGGCGGTTCATAACTCGCTCATAGGTCGTTATAAGGGACCCAAACGTGATTATGTATGTGGGAATAGAATAGTCATTCATTTATTAGATTGAATAATTCGATAGTAGGTCAGGGGCCAGGGTTTCTACTTCCTCTTTTAAAAGTGGAAATAAATTACTTTCACAGTTTTTTAAGTTTTAAACTTTAGACAATACTAGGTTTTGCCCGCGACTTGGCACGCGCATATCTCGTTTTTTCCTTGTTCCCGTTTTTCCCTCGAAATCCTCTCTTAGTGCTCTTCTACACTCCCCAACAAACCTACATGCCCTCTCTACGACGAAGAGTTTATTCAGTTTTAAATCCGCGAGCACATCTCCTGTGAAATTATTCCAGATTAGGCAGAAGATATTTATGATGATTATTGAAAGGTTCTTCGCTGTTTTTCGCTGCTTCAAGGCTATTGTGCCCAATTAGCCAGGGACCTGAAATCAACTTTGTCTAACATTTTTTTTAATACCAATTCTCTTCCCAATTCAACCATCATTTCTTCCCAATTCAACCATTTGACCTCTGAGTTTGTTTCGGTGTTTCTTCTCAGAGTAGACAGCTAGGAAACACCGGCCTCATCTAGTTTAAAATTACGTGATTATTAATTTAGAATTACGAATTAAAAGATAGACACGTAAAAGTGTTATGTTTAACCTACTTACAAAATAAATATAATTTATCATTATTTCGTTGCGACTCAACCATAATTTCTTCAGCGGCAATTGTTTGAAGATACAAACGAGATCTCAATATCCTCGTAACGCCTGGGAACAGGATTCGATTCTGGGTTAAAGTGTAACATGTGTTGTTCCGGGTTGCGTCACGTTGCAGCCGTTCGGAACAAACAAACAGACAAGCTGACGCGCGATTAATTTATAACCCGCAATGTTTGTGATGATCGCCTTTTAAGTGTGGTTTTAAAATACTTAGTAAGGAATTTGAGAATGATTTAGTAGTACACATGGCGTAACATTACATTATCCTTTCTTTTACTAGATACGTTTCCTTAGCATTAGCCACTACTGTTTTCATGAGTTCATGGTTTAGGTGAGCCTAATGTCGGCAAAGATTCAGTAATTTTAATAATATCTTTGTGTTAGACTGGAAGAATACACGTTTCAATACCTAGCCCTTCTTTTATACCCACTCTCCATATTTGTCTAGTCTAGTAATATACGGCCTTATTGATAAAAAATGTCTAAACATATGATTACTTCAAATACTGACTAGCAGATTCTTCAGCTTTAGTTATAACCTTGATTGGCAGAGAACGCCTTGGGGTCTAGGCATTCTCTACGCCTGCGTCAAGGTAGGTGGAACTCCGGGTCGCGGGCGTTCAGAGTGGGGACTCTATCCGCCAACCGAGTGATCCCGGGTAAGACGGTGGAACAGTGATCACGCGCTACCGTATACAGCGAGGTTCAGGGGAGACCCTTTTACAGTCTCCCCAGGGATGTGCCATAACAGACATTGCACAGAGGGGGTTCCGGAGTGGAGTTTTAAGAGGTACCGGGGCTCTTAATGTGCTGATGATGATCATCGGGGTGGTTTTAGTGAGGTAAAAATCCCACACTCCCTGGTCTTTTTCCCCGAAAGTCCAGGCGCCTTTTGAAGCTTTCCCCCCGAAAAAAAAAAGCGTTCAATTCCAATCACCAATCAATTTATCGGTGCTGCATTTAAATTGTCCATATAGTCTATTTCCAAGCAAGTTGATTTTAATTTTTTACAGAGAATTTGAATTAAGATTCTGCTAATAAGTACTTAAACTAATGAGATGGTTTTTTATTTCTATAAATAAAGCTTATATAGAATAATGTTTAAATTTTACTAATTTATGATTATCTTTTCCAGGGATGACCTAAAACGCGTGGCAGTGAGCCTACACCGCGTGGTGGGTCAACTGGTAGCGTATTGCGCAAGCGCGGAGGACGAGCTGAACCGTACTGTACTTGCGCAGCTACTGGCCAGGCTCATACCGGGAGAAAATGAGTGAGTATATCTTTGATTGATAACGGATAACATAAAGAAATAAAGAAGTCTTCTGTTCAATGCCTTGTGGATATCATTGGCTGATAACTAACTACTTTCACCGTATTGAAACCTAGCTTTAGATCTGAAGTTCTGCAGTAACCAGCGATAAACGTACTTCCGGTGGGCCTTGCTTCCTTGTTGAAAATATGTAACTATGGTTGATACAAGAGAATCATGCAATAACGATTGTAGCGGCATCAATGCCGTCACATGTAAAACTAAGAAACGAAATTTGTACGTCAACAAAAAGAACCGCAACGCCGTCTATTCTGTCAGCGACGAATTACGAGTACCAACGAAATTCTGCATCGCGCAAGCAAAGTTCTCCGTGCGATTTGAACATATACAACAGTCCGAATATCAACTATCGGGCAGTTGCCCACCAGACACAACAACCATCTTTCCCGACTTTACTCTCTGTTCCGCATACCTCTATACGGTCATTGACCCACATACATTTATTGACATACTTAATTCCGAAAACAGAAATAATGATATTTAGCTATCCTGAATCGACATCTATCGTGATCCTTAACTCTTTCTTGTAATGAAAAACGATTTATAATTCGTCCGAGTCCGCAGAGAAATTAAGGAAAGGGCAATGAACTTTATTGCAAATTTATCTGGCGCTTACCATACTCCAATTAAAAGTTTTTCAAATGATATACAACAACGACGGCTTTAGTTTAGTTTCAACGCTTGCGGTACGCTCAATGAAAAGGATACAAATCAAAATCAGACCTGGAAAAATACAGAATCCATATCGACATCATAGCGTCTGTTTATTGAATCTTCAGCATCACTCAACTCCACTTCAACAATACTTACATGATACTTAATAATTTAATCGTTTTTTTTTCCTAACTACTGGGAGACGTTAAACAACCCCCAAGAATATCTATTTACGAATAAACAAGACGAAGGCAACTAAATCGCCGTCTGAAACCGAGGTGCGCCATTGACACAACAAAACGGTTTGGTTATGCGCGCGCTTCGTTTTGTCGCTCCTCCCCGCTTTGATCTTTCAGCATTGTATGAGATGAATTTAGTTCAGCTGCTCGGGTTACCAGGAATATTACTCATACAGAGAAAAAGAAAAGAAATCTAATCCGTTCGATGTAGGGATTTATGAAGAAGCGTCAGCTTTGCGATTTGTTGTTGGTTTTTCTAGACGTATTGGCGTTTTGTCGTCAAACTACTTGATTTACTGACCGGGAATCTGCTGCAAAGTAATGCTATTTACGCCAATGAACTTCATATATTTTATTGATTTAGGAAGTTTACTGTGGAGGTAATGAGACTAGTCAGACTCTTTAGTAATTATGTAATCATTAATATGTGTTTGTAAATTATCTGAAATGGGTTACCTGAAATAATGATAATTTATTTATTTAGTTCCACGTAGTGTACCTACTCTATAAAAAAAATACTTTTTACTGGTACTAAGTTAGAATCATTTTTAGCATTTATTCTAAACTAGCTGTCGCCCGCGGCTCCGCCCGCGTGAATGTCGAAAATTATCCCAAGGGAACACACTCCCGGGATAAAAAACTATCGTATGTCCTTTCCCGGCACTCAAACAATCTCTATACCAAATTTCATCTAAATCGGTCGAGCCGTTAGCGCGTGAAGAAGTAACAAACATACACACACACTCACAAACTTTCGCCTTTATAATATTAGTGTGATATGATGTGATTAAGTGTGATACTACACACTACAGCACTATACTACTTTTGACAGATTTTAAGTGAACGCTATAAGTGTTGCTAAATTGGTAATCCCTTAGCGCCTTTGACGCCAATAACAAACGATAAGGTGGTCCTCTTAGTCAACCCGGAGACATCTCTGTAGACCTTATCCCCTCGTCATATAGTCTAGAATACATTAGCATTATAATGGCAGAGCTAATTGCGAGCAAAAAAGAGTAATGCGGTGATTAAGAGAAATTAGCGTCGTGAGGTTACTGGCGGAAGCCACGATTTAATGCTAACATCGCACAGAGAGGTATTTGGCCCTAAAAGTCGGACAAAAATATTTTTTGCGTTTTATAGTATTATTAAAGTATTTCGTTCTATTTTGAGGCATAATAGAGTAAAAAAAAAGCCATACATTATTCTTAACAAATTTTATTTCTAATTTTCATCATCTTCAGAGTCATTTTCAATACTAATATTGCAAATATCATTTTCCTCCAAAAGATTCATGGTATCCGCTGAAAGAGGACTCTTTCTTTTATGTTTAGCGTTCCTCATTCCCGTCAGTAAGGGATCTGATGTCAAGAGCAACCTATTTAAAACGTCTGTGTTGCAGGCTACTCTCGAAAATTTTCGGGCGTATTTTAGCCGAAACGCTCGGATGTGCTTATTGCGGGCTTCTGCAGCTTCTTCAGACAGTTGCCCGATTGGCAGAATCGCCTCCTTTATCACGGCTGCCCCATGACTCAACACCTTATGTAATGTCGGCGACATTGGATGAAACTTGTACAAAGAAACGTACAATTCAGCAGTTTCTTTGCAGTAAATTTCGAATTTTTGGATGTTAATTTTTATCCCGCAGCACATGGTGTCTAGGATGACTTTTAATCGGTAGATTAAATTCTGGTCAATCCCAGTTATTTCTGCAGCTTTCTCGTATTCATCGAAAAATCGCCTGCTGGTATTCCCATCATTCGTGTTTCCAAAGTTAGCCTTTGGAATATCTACTAGTAATCCTAGTTGTTCACGAAACTTGGTTTGGATTTCTTTTTTTCGTGTCTCCACTAGTTTCTTCTCTTCGGCAGTCAGGCGAGCCCTCCACTTCATGACTGGTAATTTATAAGCTACATGCAGTATGCTCTCGAAAAATCTTATTCGAGCGTGCAGCAAAGATAGACCAAATCGCATGTTTTCCGTATTGCAGGGCCTATCTTTTGTAAGGTCGTTGAAATCGGAGGATGTGGCGCCACATATGTAACATCTCATGGTTGACTTGGTATGGGTTGCTGCGTTACATACCTTGCCGTCCACCATGGTAAAAACTATTTTATGTTTGACGGATATGTCGTCGATCTTGGTCTTGCTCAGTTCTTTCATTTGATTTTCTACGTACTCGATTTCCTCATTAGTCACGTCAGTGTTTTCTTTCACAAATCGTAAGCGTATTGGTCTGCAATATCGTGGTGATGACGGAGTTGGGTTTTGCCATATAATTTTTTTTTCCGTTCCATAGACTAGTTGGAGTGGAACGACAGAACTTTGAAAAATGTTGGCGTCGGAATCAGTCTCATTTGCAAATTTCATTTTATATTGAATCTGCTGAGATCCGTCACAGCCCCATTTGCTGATGAGCAGAAAGGACTGCTTTTCAGATTCAGTCAGTTGCTCCAAGACCTCCTCACCAAGATGCAATAATAATCGCTTGATCGTGTGATCCATTAAGCTTTGTACCCTTACTTCGGCACAGGTCTCAGTTATGCTGTGGATTTCGGGGTAACATTCTTTCTTCAACTTCTTTAGAATCGAATAGCATGGGTAAAAGCCTGGATTCGTGTCTCGAACCACTTCGTATTGGGCCTGGGTTAGCCCAGCTTCAACAAACATAAACAGGGAACGAAGGTGTGCCAATTTCGTTGAAACTTCTTTTTCTTGTTCAGCTGCTTGTTCTTTTATCGCTGCTGCATATTTTTTTGCTTTCCGGGGGCTTCTGGTAAGGACCTTTACGATTTTTGATGCTTCGACTTCGCCAGTTTCTCGCAATTTCATTTGTGTTGCGTATGCCAGCACATCTAAGTCAGATGTTCGAAGATTTTCAGTTTTTCGCCTTTTATTCCTTTCACATAAGTCTGAAAACGACTTTTGAGGTCTACCTGGACTTAATCCTATAACAAAAGATAAACCTTTAGTCACTGATAAAATTCCATGAAATATAATAATGTTCGAAACAAAAGAATTGTTAACGTAAATAGGTACCTGCTTTTGGTAGCGATATGGTGCCCTTGAGCCATTCTTTGTTCGCTTCTAGGAATCTGGCTTTGGTATTGCGGGCAGCTGACCATTTCTGCTTGAATTGGTGACGTATAATTGACAACTTGTGCTTTGCATCGGCAATGTTTGGGTCATCTTCAGAGTATTGACGGAGAAGTTCCAACTCCATAAATTCCAACTTTTCATTGAAATTTGAAGCATTGGAGCGTTCCATGATAGTTAGTAAATCGTTTCTAGTTAATACCCGCATCCCAGAAGAGCCTGGAAACAAAATAAACTAATTTTCATAAAAAAAAAACAACACGTGGTTTTTTGAGTCTATGCAAAAAAAATTGCCAAAAATGGAGGGGTGCGTTAGGGTGGCTGTTTTACGTATTTTAGAATACTATAGAGTCTATTCTAAAACAAACCATATAAATTTTTACTTAGAAATGTTCAGAAATACTTTAAAACACTTAAAGATTTTTTAAAATGCGTATTTTATAGGACTTTTTAAGAATTAGTTACTAATGGAGCTAAAGGTACGAAAACTCCCTCTTTTCATAACAAAACTAAATAAAATAATAAGTACATACCTGGTTGTGTAAGATCCATAGTAGAAATTCAAAAGAAATTGACTTTTTCACCATAAATTTTATATTTGAAAACAATGAAATTTGAGCGTATCGAATAATTACACGACCACGGCAACCGAACGGTAATTTTCGACTGAGCGCATGGAGCGGGGGAAAGGCTCTAGCGCGTCGGGTTCACGCTATTGGTAAGAGGAGATACCATTGTATTTCGAGGAATAATAAAAAACGGCGTCTAACTAAAACAAAAAAAATGGATTTCGCCCGACTTTTAGGGCCAAATACCTGTCTGTGCTTCGGTGCTAAAGGAGGCGATTGTGATGCTCTCCCACGGTAATAGGATAGGGCTGACTCCATAGCAACTCGCACACCATAACATCATCTCGAGCATTTAGGCAGTGGCGTTGTGCACTTTTTGGGATGGGTAGAAAATGTTAAACTCGCGTCAGGACACGTGACCTGATCGAAAATTCGTAAGACGGAGGGAAAGTTCTGAAGTGTTAAATTTTTTATGCAATATAAATTGTCATGTTTGTGTACGATAGCGCAATAAATGAATATTGTATTTTACCACAAATGATAGTACTTTTATGCTGATAATTATAGCAATTCGTGCGAAATTATTCCCTAACCATTCCAAAATATCAAAAATGCACAACGTTAATGTTCAAGTTTTCACTTCTGCCGGCACTCCCGGAGTGCAACCCGTAGTTTTTTTTTTTGTGAATGGGATATCATCAAATTGCTTCTCCCGCTCCTGGCTGAGCGGGAGGTAGTGTCAGACTCGACTATAAACCCACCCGTGTTTCTCCAAACACCCTTTGCGTTCCAGGACCGCGGGAAGTCTTTGAAACAATTTTGGCAACTCTGTACAAGTTATACTACACCCACATTTCATCAGCAGTTGTATGTTTCTCGTCACACGTAGGATATTTTTTTTCGTTCTGCTCTTACAAGACAATCTTACCAGTATTGGGCCTACAATTGGTGGGGACGCCTGCCTCGTTGACTTGCATTACATTAATATTGCTAATTATTATTATTGTTTGTCATTTAACTAGCGTAGCCTTTAAGTTGGAGTTGTGGAATTTGTACGAAAGGTCACCGCGGCCCTGGAACGTAAAGGGCTTGAGAAGGAACACGGATGGGTTTTAGTCAGTAAGAATCTGACACGTCCTTCCGCTCCACCCAGAGAGGATGAAGTCATTTGATGATTTCCCATCCCTAAAAAAAAATAAAGCCTTTTAGTTGTGAACACGTTATTTATTATACAACTAAAGATTAAAAATTTTTTTCCGCGCCCTGTAAGTTATTAGAAGTACTACAATCTATTTACGGGAAGGACAAACTAAGATATACCTAGAGTTTTCCAACTCCAATGCTTGTCCCGTTCGCCAGTTCAAATCTAACATTTAACCTTTTGAGCGCCATAGTCACGTATACATGACAAGCAAGCGTGTGCCCTGTACGCTAAGCGTCACAAATATGTGACAAAAAGTACGGCGAATTTGTGGCTTGGCGTCGGGGGCACGCCGATGCGTTTAAGCTCTGCGTTCTCGCTGGCGTTCTAAAGGTTAAGCTATTCTCGCTCAAATAAAATTTTCTCCAACTAGCAAACCCTAATGAAACTGCGCATGTTTCTAATCGCTAGGTGTTAAGATTCGCGCAAAATTAATATCCCCGGGAGTCGCTGTCCCCCTGGCAACGCGCCAAACTTCACGCTGCACTAATATTGATGGATCACTTCGATTTGCTGGCGGGTGGGATTTCGACTAAATGGGTGACGCATTTCTTGGACGAAATCAATGCATTAATCGTGTTTTGCAGTCAATCTTTATTAAACATCCTCTGGTTTTAGTTCTAGGTAGGTGTCGCGATGACTAAGAGATCATATTTTGTGAAGCCGGTAACAATTTGTTTTGCACATTGACCGTAGGGCGAAATTTTAATCGGCTTTCAATTGTTTATTGCAACAATACGTTTTGTAGAAACGATAGGGAAATTATTATCAGTCATTGACTTTTTTCAGTGATAGGAATGCTATCAGCGTTCATGACATAAGTAGGTACATTATGTCATTGAAACAATCCAGTGAACCAATAAATGGTTTGACTTTAGACACTATCATATTATGTAATATTATTTTATAGAGGCGGAACAGAGAGTAAAGCCCCGCTACCTCCACTGAATTGGGAGTATCCTCCGACCAGACGGTTGCTCTGACTGGTGGGCAACTGCCGGATGGGTAATATTCGGACTGTTGTATATGTTCAAATCGCAAAATTTTGCTGGTGGGATGCAGGATTTCGTGAGTAGTTCGTCGTACAAATTTCGCTTCTTAGTTTTTGATGTGACGGCATTGATGCCGCTAAAATTTCATGGTGGTCGCCGTTATCGAAGTCGATAAGGAGGTCTACCTATGTAATAATATATTATGTGAGGGGTGACACTATCACCACTCACCAGCTTTTAAATGCACCGATAAGCCGAACGAATAAAGCTATTGGCACAATACCAGCACTCACTTCTTACCCCATAATGTTCGCACATATTTAATTCCATGTTACCAGCTGTCCACCTGTTGACCATTCAGTTACTTACACACAGAATCGGTACTTACACGACTAGATAGGTTTGGCTTAATGCCAAATATCCCTTACGTCCGTATTTACACTTGTCTCGATGCAAACAAGATCTGTACGACACGGATTATATCATAGCATTACTTAGTTAAGACCTATCACATGCCTATGTTGAAAACTTTGAAGTCTTAGCCCTCTCTAATTTTAAAACCGTTAGCTATTATATTAGTGCAACAGCTACTGTTTCCACGTGTAAAAAATAGAATCACAAACTTTATGGCCACTCAATGGAGCAAACGTGATTTTGACGAAGTTCTACATTTAGTCGAACGCTTATAGCAAGTATTCATATGATTGTACGACACGGATTATATCATAGCATTAAGTGGTTAAATCTTACCGCATCGTTCTATTTTTACGTGTCATTGACTCAAATTCTCAAATTTTCACACTTGGACCGCTCTGTCGTTAGACAAGGTCAGGTCCTGGAAGGTGCAGGTGGTAGGGCATAAAGTGCAGGAAAGTAGGTTGGGCATATCCTGCGATGGGGCTCCACACTGGCACTGTTTGGTATGCGTCTATGATACCCCATTTTTCTTATGTTAAGAACTGGAAAGTCCCACCTTTATTGTGAAGACATCAAATAGGTATTAATATTAGTGTGTCGTTAAAGACTATTTCCGCGTGTAATAAATAGAATTGCTAACTTTATGGTTAAGCTCAATGTGATACGCATGATTTTGCCATGGTACTATAATTAGTGGAACGATTATAGCAGGTATTTATAGTAGGTAGTAGGGGATGGATGGAAACTAGTGATGAAGAAGAAGACAACGAAGCATAGTTTTAGCAGAA
>NDFZ01004964.1:190896-227371 GCA_002192655.3 Mamestra configurata | reverse complement strand
TTCTGAGTGAAATCCACTTTCGGTGGTACTTGGGGGAAACCTTACGGTGTCAACGAACCCAAGTGGTGTGGACCCGACACACCTATCTAGCCCCTTCAGGGTTAGGTAAAGTCGGAAGGGCACTGGAATCGCGGCCTTGGGGGATCTCCTAGTCGCGCCCAGTGCTTAACCCCGCTCTCTTCCAGCATTCACCCGGGTCGGTTGGGTGTCTCAACCCCAACGAACCGGACCGGTCGTGAGACCCTAGGGCCCCGTTGCACATTGAGATAGGCAACGGGTTGACTAGCTTAGGGATCACTTTAGGTACGCACCTCCCTGTCTCTACCCGACAGGGAGGGTACTCATTCCCGGGTACTCCCACCCGGGAAGTTAGGTCATTGACCCCTCAGGTCAGACAGTAGTGTTGCCGGTGAGTTTGTTTGGGCTTTCTTCTCACCGGTAATAACACTTAGGAAACGCCCAAGGGAAGGGAGTTTTTGGGGAAACTGTCACTCGGGGAGCTCACGTCTGACGTGTCTCCTCGAGGAGTAGGTAGGCAAGCTCTTGCCCCCCGCCCCTTTAGTTACTTGCAATATGGCCGCCCCTCAGGTGGTCACTCCCCCCGCCCCCTTAAACATCTCAATAGAGGAGTTTTTGCCAGTATTCGAGGCGTTGTTCACTTATGTGCGCGACCCCCGCGTGGTGAATGAGTTTCGCGCCAAACTAAAGGTCTTCTCCGAGATGACTCCCCCCGCACCCCCTCAGGGTTCCCCGCCTAACCAGGAATTGCCCCCCGCCCCCTCCAAGGACAGTACGCAATTCAGCGATGCCCTCGAGGACCCCATGCCCACTGACCAAAAATCAGTCACGCCTCGCCCCATGGAGTTGTCTTACGACTCAGAGGGATCCCCCTCCTCCTCTCCCTCTTCCGATTCCTCATACGATGGCTTTGCCACTGTGGGGAAGCGGAAGAAGAAGAAGATCAGCTCCGCTTTGGAGTCTGCGCCCGCGGCAAAGAAGACCGCCGTAAAGGCGTCTCCTCCCGCCAACCCTCCCACCCCTTCAGCCCGCGATTCTCGCCCCGCTTCGCCAGCTGGCCCATCTCAGCAGGCTAGCCGACCTCACAGCCCCATGGCCACTGCCACTCCGGCTGCCCCCACTAGGAAGACAGCCGCCCCACCTCCCTTGTTTATACACGACAAGGCAAAGTGGACGGAAATTTCCTCGGCGTGTAATGACCGCCATATCAAATTCTCTAATGCCCGCGCTGTTCAGTCGGGTATTAAGGTCACGGTCCCTACCGCGTCCGACTATAGAGAGCTCCATAGGCTCCTCGTAGCCACAAAAATACCCTTTCACTCCTTTGCCTTCGCAGAGGAGAAACAAACTCGCGCGGTCGTGCGTAACGTCCCGCGTGAAATCTCCACCGAGGACATTCGGTGCGACCTTCAGTCGCAAAACATTCCAGTGGCGCAGGTCCACCGTATGCACCGCCGTGGTGGCGCTGCATACGACATGGTGTTGGTCGTTTGCGACCCCACCGTGGGCCATCACCCTATCTTCGCCCTCTCTAAAATTTGTGGCCTTTCTGGCCTCAAAGTAGAGACCCCAACCCGTAGCGGCATTGTCGGGCAGTGTCATCGCTGTCAGCTCTACGGGCACTCGCAAAGGAATTGCCACGGCAAACCCCGATGCGTTAAGTGCCTGGGAGACCATGGCACTGCCGACTGCCCCCGCCCCAAAGACCGCTCATTATGCCACGAGCCACCCAGCTGTGTGCTGTGTGGCGAGTCAGGGCACCCGGCTAACTACCGGGGCTGCCCCAAGGCTCCAAAGTCGTCCTCCCCCAAACTGGCGAAGCGTTCATACGCGCGCCAGCAAAGGGAGTGCCCCACTTTGTCGTCCAACCCTTCCGGGACCTTAAGTCCCCAGCGCCCCAACCCCTGGGACGGCAATCATAGGGCCCATTTCCCGGCCCTAAGGACTGTCGCTCGCCAGGCCACTCAGGCCAACAGAGCCAACCCGCCTTCAATGGTCATTCCGGCCCTCATGGACTTGGATGTGGCTATTCCCCCCTTCTCCCCGCCAAATACTACCCGAGCGTCCAACCCCTTGAGAGGCCGCCCTGTGCTTCTTGCACCCCCCCCTCCCCCCAAGGTACCCATGGCAGTTGGGGACGTGTCCAAGAACATCATTCTGGTCACGTTCAATGCCTTCTACTCCCCCAGAGCCCTAGCAATGGCTCGGGCTCTCGAGGCTTGCAGTGGCAACCATGCCGCTGTCTTTGCCGAATATGGCGACGTAGTGCGCCATGTTGAAATTTACACGTCCCTTACTGGTTAGGTTCCCTAACGTGTAAATTCAATCCGAAAGTCCTCCGGATAGGGCTCTCCATTTTCAACCCAACCGGCCTAAGCCCTGCTTATGTCATCACATTCTCTCAGTTTAGTAGGTTTCGCCGCCAGCGGCATACCATCGAGTCCGATGTCAATATTTAGATGTCCAGATGTAGGGAAACAGTAGGGAAAACCGAAACTTTCGAACTACATACACAGTCCGCGTTACGTAACCCAGCCTCGCCTTGAGGTCCGTCGCGATCACTCAGTAAAATCCCTCCCCGACCTTTGTTTACAGAGCCAACCCGTGTCGCTGAGCTAGTAATTCTAAACTCCCTAAATAATAATTACGATCCAGCCTGTCTTTTGTTGTCCTCCCAAAATGACCCCGCTAAGCCGAGGTACGTATCCCACAGGGGATGCCCTTATCGAGCGGTCATGTAGTTTTTAATTTAGTTTGTAAGCCCTGGCTGGGGGCCTTAAATTCATTTGAGGCCACCACAGGATAGTCCGGTTAAGCAGTAACCAGCCTTAGTGTGCTGAACTGCGAGTGGTCATCGTCAAAAAAAAAAAAAAAATTGACATTAGACATTGACACTTCAGTTGCTATACTTTTTACTTGATTCACTTACAGAAAATAGATCAAAATAAATTTTGGGTTAGGATTTTCATTCTATCTTTTAAGCTCGAGATCATATTAAAAACAAAAAAGACAACACAAACCCAAAATAAGTATGATATTAAAGTTGATCAAAAGAACTTCTAGGTCTTTGAACATAATACAAGTTGCTTGTAGAAACCTTAATTCAAAAATACCAAAATCGCCGGTTCCAACGTTGGAAAATGAACATGCTTCCATTGTTAAAGTGGAGCGAAATACTATCGCTCTTTTAGAAAGACTTTCTTTGGTGAGCTACGATACAGAGGAAGGTGTGAAAATTTTGGAAGATTCCATTGCTTTCGCTAATAAGGTTCTTCATATCAATACGGACGATGTCGAACCCTTATATACAGTTTTGGAAGATCAGTAAGTTTAAACCTTAATGATTTGCCCATTCACTATTTTAATGACTGGTTTGAGCCAACAATTATAATATGGCATGACATCTTTACTGTTTCAGAAACTTAAACTTACGGGATGATAAAATAACACAAGGCAATTGCCAGAAAGAGATTCTTAAAAATGCTGCTGTAAAAGAGGATGACTATTTTGTTGCACCAATAGGAAATATTCCCTTACATGAAGTAGAAGTTGAACAGGAGACAACTAAAGTAAAACAAAATGAGAACTGAATTCATCAAGTTGCTTTATATGCAACAATTCTTGACAGTCCGACAGTTAAAGAACAATAAAAATTGTGTAAAGCTAAAATTGAAAGAACCTAGTAAGTTAATAATGAACAATATCCATGCTAATTGGCTACAATACAACCTTGCAAAATCTGAGAAACATCATATTCCTGTCTTCCTGGATGAAGCAACTATCAATTTAAAACAAGTTCCTACAATTTTTGGTATAATAGAACAAGAGCTTCAAGAATATGGCAAGAATAAAGAATTAGAAGCACTATTTAGTAATATGTCTCCATTAAAAAAATCTTTACTCAAATTTAATTTGATAGTACCAAAGCAAGATGCAATGCAATACCTTATTCAATGGCAGAGATATAGAAAATACTGGTGGAGTAGTGTGAGTATTATTAAAATCTCAGCCAGTTAGCTCAGTTAATTACTGAATCGGCCGGGGATTGCGGAAGTCGCATACGTTCCCGCGATCCCCGACGTAGGTGGGAGATGGAACACCAGGGTGGTTTTAGTCAGTAAGAGTCTGACAGACCCCTCCACCCGCCCCAGGGTGGAGGATTTCCCCCCGACATCAAAAAAAAAAGTTAATTACTGAATTGTGATGTAAACATTGTTATCTTCTTCATTGTTATTCACATTTGCAGATATCAACCACACCAAGTTTATTCTCTATAAATGAGTTTAGGCATGAAAACAATTCTTCTAATGTTGACATAGTTGCACTGTTGCCAAGCGGTCAGCATCCTGTGGAAAACCTATGTTGTAAAGCTGATGCAAACGTAAGAGACTGATTAATTAAATACAAAAAAAAACCTAGGTATACTCTTCTCCAACTTGTTGAAAACAGACCAACCATGAATAAAATAACATAAGGTGTTTATTTGTTTGTTTGCACGAAAATTTCAGAAAAGGACTAACAAAATTACCTGTACATTGTGTTTAGAAGATGCACTGTTCATACTTTTACTGGATGGACTACATAGTAGTGCTGAGAAGGATTGTTTGAGGCTTCACAGAAAAATAGCACCATTCAAGATATCTTTTGCTGTGGATTCTCAAAGTAAGAATGGATTAATTGGCATAAAAACATTCTTATAGGAATCAGTTTGATTTTATGTGCTCAGTTGTATTATTTACCTGTTACAGATGAAACAGCAAATAGGGCATTTTTATGTAGACTAGCAACTCTTCTGTATCATAAACTGGAGTTAAACAAGATATCAGCCTGGTTACCAGATTTTTCTCTTCCAGTGGATTTACAGGTGGTTGTTTTTTTACTTTTTCACATATCATATTGCACAACCTGTTTTGCTTCATTGGTTACTAACATAATACTTACTTTTAACTCAAATAAATCCACACACTTTATACTAAAACCAAAGACATTAAATTTTACTAAAACAAATGTTTAGTTTAGTTTTTAAACTTTATAGTCAACCAAGATCAATTCAGTCTTATGTTTAGAAAAAACTAAACATTTAAAAAAAAAACAATTACTTCTTGATTCAGAATTCAGTTCTTACCCTGAAGTTCCATTTTCTAAAATATAGTGTTATAAGTGTTAGATATCCTACTAATTTCAAGGAACAAATGTTAGTTTCCCTTTGTATAACTTTTACATGCATGAAGCTGCGGCCAGAATGTATTTTTTTGTAATTTCAGATCAAGGAAAATTTAAAAATGGGCGTTACTTACACAGGAATCCTGGAAGATGATACATTAAAATTCGGGATTTTTAAACTTATGAACAGTTCAACAAAATTAATGGTAATATATATTATTTCTATTTTATATTTTACATGTCCTTTAAATACCCGACTAAATACCTTTTACCCACCGTTTGATATGTTTGAAACAAATAACATAACACTCTTTTGTGATGGTGATTCTTTTGGTAGGTACATTACAATAATTGATACTTTATTCATTTAATATTTCAGGAACAAGTCCATGTAGCTGATTTTTGTAAGAATGCCGCATTAATATTCGAAAGTAAGACATAGTCATTATTAAAATTAGTGTAAATAGAAAATAAACTTTTTTGATTAATAATTATAAATAACTTTCGTTTTATTCTCTCTTTAAAAAATAAATTCAACATGTGATAAATACTGCAGAAAACAAATACACAGTTAGGGTTGTGGTGAGGGTAAAGTCAGCTCAGACTAGCCTGGCAGCTGCGCGAGCATGGTCGAGTCAGTCGCTGGCAGACGCAGACGATGATGAAGGAACCACGCCCGAGTGTGCGCTCAAGCCGTCTAGCAAATGCTCACAGATGACTTTTTTTTTTAAATAGGTCTTAAATTATAATTGATCATCATTGTTCTATTAGACCGTAAAAATACTACGACGTTGGCGTAAATCATGCATGACGGATAACTTATTTTTACCCGACCGCCCCAGAAAGACGGTAATGTTTTTTACAGAATAAATAATATATTTACAAATTGAATTTCTACAGCCATCTTCTACTTGTAAGTAAATTTTTGGTGCCTTAAGGCAAATTCTAGGTAGGTTAAGGTACTACCTACATACATACCTACTGCAGCAGCAATTAATCGCAGACTGTAGCGTGCTCGCGATGCGTGGATTTAGATCTTGCAAGCTATTCAATTCTATTCTATTTGGGATATATATTTAATTATCCAATCAATGGAAACTGAGACTCGAGAAACTTGTTACTTAGTCTGCTCTGAAAAAAAATAATGGAGTCGTTTGATTATTCCGCGCAACGCGTCGCGTCTCCATAAACGAGTCCTTATTCGGTCGCCGTATAGTCTTACACTATGTTGTAAACATACTTATTACCAATTTATGCTCCGGCCATGTTTCTTCCTATCTTTTCCTACAATTTCACTCAAAACCTTATAATACGATTTCTATCCAAACATACTGAACTAAAACACATCCTTGGCGGCTTTTATCATGCATGCCACTTGAAAGAAAATGCACATAATTTCACATCCGTGACTACCGCAGGACCACCAACGCTAATGGCTTCCATATTTGGTAAATGATTAGTACTCAATCGGTACTAATTATGTAGTACTCGAACTAATTGGTATTATATTTTTTTTTAATTACATATTGGTACTTACCGACCTACGTCATTAACAAAGGTTTTTCGTTTTTCATTTTTATTCCGTGGGTAACGATATGTTATTTTTTCCTTAGTATGTACCTTGGTCCAGTTTGTATAAAATTATAGATATTGAACTGTGTTTTACTATTCCGACATCCATAAATTTATGTGCACATGGTATACCTATCTCGTAAACTACTGGAGTACTAATTTTGAATTTTGGGTACAAATTTTATCTTGCAGGTTACTCAATTTTTATGTAGGTTTGAGGAAAGCGACAAGCTCCTCAAACTTGGAATCAACATTGAAAGTCGTGGTCCTGCTGAACAAACGCGCGAAAGTAATCATCGTTGATTTTTCGGTAAATACAAATGTTTCAGTTCAGATTTTTTTACGAAATGAATCACATGTAAGAGTACTAATTATTTGTATACTTAGAATACGTACATGTAGCATGCCCCCTTTTTCGGCGCTCATGGTGGTCCTGCTGAACGGAGCGTGACTACCTCCGGACCACCTTCGAAGTAGATTTTCTCGAAAACTACTAAGGTACCAATTCTGTTGTTCGAGTACTAATTATTTACCAAAATATATGGAACCGATCGGCGTTGGTGATCCTGCGGTAGTCACCGACGGACGTCATAATTTCTACTCGACTGTACTTACTAGGGCATGCATTCCGGAATTCCGTAACAATTTTTCTGATATTTCAATTCCGGAATTAAGAGGAGTAATATCGAAATTCCGATATTCATACATTTTATGCATTTATTATTAGATACATTTTATGCGGTCTACCAACAAGAGTGAGAGAGTATTTTCTCGTGCTGGCTACTTTTGTCGGTTACAAAAGTAGTCAGCACGAGAAAATACTCTTAAAATATGAAGTTCACTTGTTCTTGAGAACATAATTATTATAAAGAACAAACGCGAGTCCTCTCAAAGAATAAATCATTTTGTTTTCGTGATTTACGCTCGTGACTAAAGAATTAAGAAGAATATAAATATAATAAATAAATAATATAGAAGAATTAAGTTAAGCAACGCTTGCCAAGGACCAACCTTGGCAAGCGTTGCTTAACTTTAATCTTCTTCTTGTGGATGGGTGGCCATCTTAACATACCGTGTTTCCTCCGTAGCTCGGAAAGCATGTTAAGCCGTTGGCCCCAACTGTAATTTGTAGATCTTTGGCATTCGTTACGGATTGTCAGAAGCCAGTAAATCTGACACCAGGCTTGCCTAGAACTAATAATATTGACTTATTTTTTTTTTACTTATATTATACTAATAATTCTGATGACTGTGTTACCCAGTTAATGGGTTGTGGAGGTCTGGTAGGCGGCCGCTCCACGTAAAATACTGCGAAACGTAAATACGTGGTATTCAGCTGAATCCGGTTTGACGGGAAGCCAACCCCAATATAGTTCGGAAAAGGCTAGGCAGATGATGATAATTTACTTGATCTCATGTTGTTTTTAAATATTTTATGATATCTCACTTAGTAATGAAAATGTTAAGACTGGAAGAAGACTATGTAGTATGTAATGTAGGTACGTGACACATGATACATACCTACTACGATTAAAATATCGTAGGGTCACCTGTTTACAAATGAAACACCAAAATTTCAAACCATCCTGTCTCTGCCGTTTCTCGAGTTATGAGTCTAATTTTTTGCACCAAGATAGACAATTTAACTAGTAATCGCATCTCATTTAAAATTTTAACTTTACTTTAATAACTTATGCATGAAAAAGCTTTTTTTAAAAAATGAAATTAGTTTCATTGTGTCCCTATATGTGTATTCAATGAAACACCTGATTTTTTACAATGAAACAGGGCTAATCTACAATGAAACTGTTTTTAGTAGGTAGTATTTTGTATGCTTTTAATCAACTAGGTAAGTATGTAAGCAGTAAATTAAAGAAATTTAAATGAAAATAATATGTTTTATTCATAATAATCATTACCTTTATTAATCAGACTTAATTATTAACAATCACAAAGGTTCAGGATTAACAAAAAACAATCGCCCTGTCCCTGTCTTACAGGTCTTAAGAACTTAAAAATAACAAAATTTGAAAACAAATACTAAGTATTTTTTCGCTTAAAACAATCTAATATTTATCTTACCAATAAACAAACAAACAATAAACAATTTCATTTCATTTTTATTTTTCATAACTAATCAGAATCACAATCAGTATTGTACGAGTTGCAGTCTCATTACTAAAAAATATCACAATCATGGTCGTTATAATTAGGTATAACTTCTTATTAATATATAAATAAACAGCCAAATTTTAACGCAAATTTAGTTTCGGTGATACACGAAGAGGAAAACATAGAACGAGTTTCGGCTTTTGGTGCCGTTAGTTTTTGGCTGAAGCAGAATAATCTTTAGGTCTGTCAGTCTTATTTCTGAAAGATCTGGCTTATAGCTCTACAGGGGGCTATAAAATTTCATCTTATTCTTGTTTTTTACTCTCAAGAAAGAAGCACCGTATGAATTAGCACTTATTATTTCAAATCAATGCGACGTAGAATATTTCAAGTTTTTTGGTTTCAAAACCAACCATAACGCCTTCTTGGGGTTTTCGATCGATTCGCTTAAATTTTTCAGTTACCATAGGTAAATCTTCATCGGAGTCATCGTCTTCTTCATCTATGTCACTCAGTTCTGTTTCACTTTGAGATACCACCATATCTTCCTCTTCTTCGCTAGTTTCTGCATGGAAGTTGCTTATGCTTAAAAAATATCGTTATGATTATTTTCTACATGGCCTACAGTGAAACAAGATAGTACACAATGGCACACTGTTTCATTGTATAAAACATACTTTCGTTTCATTGTAAACCAACAAGGTATTTTTTTTATAACATATAGAAAATTGCAACAAAATGTGAACTATTTTCATACGGATTTAGGTCAAAAGACACTTTGAAATGTACAGAATGCAACGTCATATTTAACAATACGAAATTAGCTTCCATAATTTGCTAAAAAAACACCAAATATTACGAAAAATTCTTACTTTTTTGTAGCAATATCCGTTATGTGTCACCTGAGACGTCCTCTCCCAAGCGGCGCGCTCGCAAACTGGGCGGGTGTGGGGGGGGCCTGAGCATGTCCTTTCTTGCTATAGTGCATTATCTGGCAACGTCGTGTTTTGGAAATATCGCAAAGTTTCATTGTGTACGATTGTTTCAATGTTGGACAGGTGACCCTATGTTTTTTATTCATATTACAAATGTTTAATTATATTGTCTGATAAATAAGCTTTGTTAATTTTACTGTTTAAAGTTTTTATTTTTTTATAACAAATTAAACATATTTGGTCATCTTTCTCCCTTGTAGTAATAAGGGAGAAAGATGAAAAAATATGTTTAATTTGTTACTTAAAATGATTAAAGACTGATATAATTATAAATCTTGTTTGATTTGAAAAATTTTAAAAGTTATCAGTTCCGGAATTCCGGAATTAGATATCCAGTATTGGAACTCAGTTCCGGAATTGAGAACCTTGCGATATTGCATGCCCTAGTACTTACCCGTCCATTGATGATTTAATTTATTTACGGCTTCGCTCGCTTAATAACCGCGTTAAACATGTACCTACTTACATACTATGATAAGATGTTTCACCCATTACGCAAAAAAGACTCCGTGAAAAATAGTAGACAACTTCTATTATTCCTCATTTTATCATCATGCAAGCGTGGGATGACCTTTAATAGTCTGGACTGGAGATGTCTTCCCCTAACATTTGCGCCGGTAATTCACTTTTAACTCAATCGCTCTTTGCAACACTGCCATCCTATCCTATTCCTGTCGTTCTCTCTCAAGCACTCATAAGAATTTGAAAACTTCTCTTCACTTTCAAATTTTATTTATTCATAAATTCTTAGCAAGACATTACAATAAGATCTTAGGACTAAACTGTATAAAACGCAATGTTTGATCTAGGTACATTTACGGAATATCGCCAAAACCTGATTTGAGTTTCGTTCCGAACACAATGCATAAAACTGTTAGTAGTTGACTGACTTTATTTCTTGGCCAAAACAAAAGTTATGAGTGTGTAAAAGGGTGAGATGGCTAAACTAGACAAATATTAGAACTATATACATCCTTAGGAATTCAATATGGAACTAGAAATCAAATGCAGATCCACCCTTTTCCATTATAATAATGAAAATGATGCTCGAAAGTATAATTCAGTGAAAGCAAAATAATAATTGAATAAGAAGCAATGACAAATGCGAAACGAATGGCATGCTTGACTTCAATGATATTCAAGTTATGTATTCAACCATAGAGTAAAATAAACAATATTGTACACTTAAATACATATTTATTTAATAAGTTGTGTGACAATGTATGGAAGGAGTTTTTAATACATGGAATAATTGACATCCCATACATTGATATGCCATGCATAGAAAATATAACATGACAGTTTGCACACAAGTCTGTATAATACTAATTTTGGTCTAAGTAACTCATAAAAAGAATTTGAGATATTATAGAGACAGATACATTCTAATGCAAGTATAAACTTACCACATGCAAATATGAATTAAAGTAGTTATCCCTTATGATTAAGCTTTGTCTAAAATTCATTATGTTGAATATCTTACCTAATGGGAAGAAATGACAAATCCAATATAAGTAAACAAAGTTCATATAATCTAAGGGTTAGATACAAAATCATATCCTCGGCAATATAATATTGTTAAAAAGTTATTTTACTATTTGCGTCACAATAGGTGGCTATTAAAAATTAAATTGCACTGAAAATATTGTCAATAACTATATAGGTTAAACGTAATTATTAAAATTAAGTACAGTCACGAACAATAAGGAGTGGTTTATGCCAATATAATAGTACAACAGACTATTTCAAAGTTATCATACAAACTGTGCTGTACTAGTTATTACAGAACAATTTTTTTTTACATGTTTTTCTTATTCTTCTTAATTTATGAGAAACCTGTTTTAAAGCAATGATTGAAATAATACAAAATGAGAATTTAAAGCCTCTAGTCATGTAATTTCTTATTATGTTACTTTTCAGAACAATCATTCTTAACAAAACATATCAGAATTAGCACTATATAATCATTACAACAATGCATACTATGATTTTATTCTAAGCATTAAAGATTGTAATTCATACCAGAAAGGTACCATATGCACATTAATTCTATCAATTAATGGAAGCCAAAAGAATATTATTGCTCTTTAGAAAACATTGTATTCATTTAGATTTTAATAAATAGGTACAAAATGTCCAAGAAAATTAATTTCAATACCTAATATAAATGAGAGAACTATAAAATAGCAATTTATAAAATGTTAAATAATTATGTACAGTAGCCAATATCATTGTGATGGTAAAAGCACTTAGTTTACAAGATTAAGACTGGTATTAAATGCAAAAGACCATTAATTATTGCTTGTGGCTGTACAAGTTAATGAAGATACACAATCACACATAATTGCCATTGGTTAATCAACATTTTCACAACAGTACAATACCGGTAATGTTTGTACAACTAGATCTTAGGTAATTTATTGGCTCACACAAATATATTCACAGATGTAACTGTCAGATTGATTTTATGCAATCCTCTTGCTTCCTGGCTTAAGCTGGCAACTGCAATTTCTTTCCTTTCAATACTAGAAATAAAAAATAAAGTTTTGTTATTGCATTAACATAATATTACAGGTTTACTAATTGGATGACATGTAACACTGTAAGGTATCATTAGTATAAAGTCAAGGAAGTATTTGGTCAGTCCTAAGCTCCTGATTTAATTTCTAAGAAGCAGTACAAAGTAGAATGCATACCTTTTGTAATGTAAAGATAGAAGAAGTCACAGTATAGTACAGTTTGCACTACTCCAGAGATAATAGCAATGAGCTCATAGTGATCCTCCACAACATAACGGTATACCTGAAAACAGACAACAGCAATTTAAGTCAGAAAATAAAAAATATTTATTATTGCTGCATATTGTACAGCTGCAGAGCTAGGTTTAACCTCTCAAGCTGCCAAGGACTTAATTTATTACATGTGACTTTCAAACTAATTTATGCAGTTATGTTTTTGTTTTCCATAAAAACTGTTTTGAATTTGATATGAATAGAGTGCAAGTCATGAAGTATGATTATTAGAATCAAGTAAGAATCTAGTTCCCATTGAAACCATGAGTCAAGTCTTACTCACCCAGTTCAGGAGATACAAAGCTCGGTATGATCCAAGGGCAAACAGGTAATGGGATGTAATACTTTCAGCCTCTCCAGTCTTAGATACCAAGAATAACTGCGGCAAGATAGCCACAGACTCCAAGTAAATTGAGAATGTCCATAGTACCTGTAATGATAACAATTATTAATAGCAAGTGATTAGATCAACTGACATAATTAAGAGATACCAACTATGGAGTGATACAGGTATTAGATTTTTAATTTCTTCATTTATCTAAAATTATAGTAGATTTACAATATCCAAGAATAGTATCTACTATGTATAGTATACCTATGAGAATTCCAAAAATAAAAAAATATACTAACCTCCATCACTGTGAATTCATGGTTTATCAACAAAGCCATAATCAGTGTAGGTATCAACAAGAATTCGATCCTGAATGTGTCGTGGTTATGGTCATATGTCGCTTTGAACTTGACATACATCAGGTAAACAGTGGCGTATGAGGCCATAATGAATACCATCTTCATGAACGTATTGTATGCCGAGATGTAATTGGTTAGCAGATCCAAGTATCGCGCCGTGTACACCACGGAGAAAAGTATCTGGGACTTTCCTGATATACCT
The DNA here is from genome assembly GCA_002192655.3 of Mamestra configurata. Lineage (NCBI taxonomy): Eukaryota > Metazoa > Arthropoda > Insecta > Lepidoptera > Noctuidae > Mamestra > Mamestra configurata. The sequence goes on along the minus strand of NDFZ01004964.1, from coordinate 213,827 downwards.
GAAAATTAAACCAAATTGAAAAAGTTTTGATTGCAAAATACACACTATGTGCCGGTTGATCGGATCACTTGGAAGTCGTAATAACTTACCCGCACATGATCTCGTTTTCCAAATTTTGAGTAGTAATATTATAATAGCTAAAAGATGGGATAAATCACCAAGTAAACGGAAAATATTCATTTTTCACAGAAATGCTTATCTCAGTTACGCCGCGTACACTATCATTCAATTCAAGCAAAAATGACGTGGCTGATTGACATGACACAATTGACACAACTTTTTAATTAATTCTTAATACGATTATTTTATATGGTAAGACCAGCCCAACTGAAACCAACAAAGATATTTTTGACAAAAAAGCCTAACCAACTCATGCTATTTACTGAGTAAGTATTCAATGAATCCAAATCATTATAATTGGCGATGCAAAGATTTTGCGGTCGCCTCTAGCGCAAAAATTTTGAAGTTGTCTTAGAACGTTTAGCTTTGACATGATGATAGATCAGGATTACATGAACAAAGCTGTAGCTAATAAATAGAAATACAAAATATTTATATAATTTATTTTCGGGAATAAGTTTTCATTTGTTTCCTAAAGACATAATTATGAAGAAAAAATGGGCCGATTTCACCAGCAATGAGTTTTTGCTCGTCATTTTCAAACTATTTTTCTAACAGTTAGTATAATTATGTCTCGAATTATGTTTAAATTATTTTGTTGTATAGGTGCGCGGCATTGACTCTGCCACCTGTTGTTGCATATTCGAATCTTTTAAGCAAAATATACTTGACATTGACGTTCCTGCACGCTCCGTTTAGGGGAACTTATAAGTCAATGAGGGGAACATGGACGAAGTAAGTAGAATATGCCATCTAGCATCATATTCGAAACTAATAAGTAGAATATACTTGACAATGACAATTCTGTGCTGCACGTTCCCTATACATATATTATACTAGCACTTCGCCCGCGACTTCGTCCGCGCGGATTTAGTAGGTACTCCACAAACTTCAACGCCCCCTCAAACCCTTTTTAAAGGTAAGTTTTGGAAAATTAAGCACTACGATATCCATTCAACGGTCTCAGGATCAGCCTACTATCCACCCAGTTCACCCCGTTCACCCCGCCAGAGGTTGACTATGTAAACATTGTTAGATCTGTTTCAAATTTCCCACTTTTAGCTTGTTCATTCCAATTTCCACGTAAATTGAAGTAAGCAATAATGTCCTCCCCTGAAAAATTCATCAACCCTTTTCGCCCCTTATATTTGTTATTCTTAATTTTTTATCCAAAACATTAATGCCGTGCATTAAGTTTCTCCCCAGTTAGCTCAAACCGCAACATTTTTCTTACTTAGAGCATCGAAAAATCCAAATATTTGTTATTTTTCTTTTTTTATCCAAAACATTAATGCCGTGTTTCAGCTTCATCGGACTAAGCGTTAAGATTCTCCCCAGTTCGCTCAAACCGTAACATTTTTCTTACTTAGACCATTTTTATGCCCGTCGTAACTTTAAAACGAAAGGTCCGATTTGAGTAATTTGAAGTGTAGTTTACATGTACATTATCAACCTTAATTCTAAACAAACAAACTAACTAATCTTTACTCTTTATAATATTAGTTTAGATAGATTAGATATATAATCCTGATGATGTGTCTGTTTGAGTATTATTCGCAAATTATCGGCATTCGATTGAACTGAGTCTATAAAATAATCATTAAAATGTCTTGCTATCATTTTAGGAATATTAAATTTCATAGAATTGGTTACCTCCCAAGTTGCTTTAGACTTGTTAGTGCTAGTTCCTATAAAATAGCTGTTTTGAGCCCTTTGTGTTAATTTGATCACTTTTTAATATCTCTTTGAGAATTATTTGAAAGCCGCTTTTGTATCACTATTTCGCTTTATTCTGTATTGCTATAATAAAGTTCATAATAAAGATCAAATAAGTTCATTGAACTTTATAGAATTTACTGGTGATTGTGGAATACTGAGCATACAAATGATAAAAGCACTCAATACAATTGCAAAAGAACTTGGCCCAAAGGAAATAAATACTAAAAATATTCTGCTTTTAATTTTCAAGATTAGAATCAAAATTTAGGATTCGTTGAATCTCGTGAGTTTGGAGGAATTACGTTACCCAAAAAATTGGGGCGTTTTTCAATTCTATTAGATTAAAACTCCTTTAATTGTATTAGAAGTTTCAACTACCATTACCGAAGTTAATGCAATTATCAATGTCTTCAGAACTGTTCAAAACATTATGCGCGCGTGGATTTCCTTAGCAGAGTTATTTTAGAAATGTATTTATTATACTCTTCAAAGATCTTATACTTACAATCATCAACAAATATATTTCGAAAAAGATTATTACAGGATTTTATGTTGATAAAAAACTCTATGGCCCATAACTCATTAATAGGTACCAACTCTTAACATCTTACACACGTGATAACTTTTAAACGAAATATCCGATTGAGATGAAACAAAAAGTATTTTACTTCTACATAAATACTCTTGATAACATAATGCTTAATTTCGATAAAGATTAATATTACGATACGTATTTAACGTAGTTTTTTTTCTTTAGACGATTTAATAATTATTTTGAACACAAAATGGGTTATTGTGATTAAACCATGATAGCTAGATATATGTTCTCGCGGACTTTTTTGTAGGTCTTAATGGGATCTTCTAACCCGTAGTACATCATTTTGTTCTTTTGTCAATAGTTTTTGCAGCGCACGCAAAAAAAGGTTTTTGATTTTACACCTTGTGTTACGAAATAGCAATTTTATTACGGATCCCTAATTTTGAAAAAAAAAAAAAATAGCCTATAGCCTTCCTCGATAAATGGACTACCCAACACTGAAAGAATCATTCAAATCGGACCAGTAATTCCAGAGATTAGCGCGTTCAAACAAACAAACAAACAAACAAACAAACTCTTCAGCTTTATAATATTAGTATAGATTCACATGTACCTATTTAAAAAAAAAAAAAATAATGTGTTCACTATGCGACACAGTCTAGAGTGGTGTTTATAAAAAAGCATAGTATACAAAAGATAGCGGCCCAAGCGCAATTAAATTCGTGATAAATTTCTATACCTACATTTACAAAAACGTAATCATGCTCACTCATTCGATTCGGAATGACGTATCTTGAAGATGTATTAGGACATTAAAAAAATGCAATTGTTATTAACCAAAGATGTGAAAAGGTGCCATTTAGTTTTTCGTTAATAACTCAAAAGACACAATTACATTTAAGAAATTTGAAAAAGATCCTGAGGAGGATATTTTCAATAAATAAATCGCAACTCCTGAAGTTCTATCTCCATGATTTATTACTGTAATTTAGCACTAAAAATAGGGTTCCGCGCGGCCATTACTGCATGCGCTCGCCCGCTGTAAAGTGAGAACGCCACGGATTTTTTTTTTATACGGATATTTTTTGGACCACGTTTTCAGTTTTTAAACTTTCAAATTTCTTATCGTTTTTGAGGTAATGCCATCTTTTTTCATTTGAATTTTTTTATATGCTAATACATTCTTGAGACAATTTTCTAAACATCATTCCGAATCGAATGAGCTATCGCTCACATTTTCAGAAGCTTTATCAAGAATTAACACGTTTTTGAACTTCTTGGCTAGCCTATAAGTTGTTTTCTTATGTCGTACCGTCTCAGAATATTCCTAAAAGGAGCTATGATAAAGAAGTACAGACGCCAGCACATCAAGCTACAACAATCTGTCATTTTAAAAAAATAGATTTTCAGCTTTATCGCTAAGATAAGGTTGATTGGGAAAATTTTACAGTTTCGGGTAGCTTGATGTGCCATTGGCCAAAAAAATAAAAACTTTCTCTGTGATGTAAATTTTATCGAAAACTGAAAGTGTCGTTCGTGTTAAATAGCTTCAGAATTTTGACACTAGAGGCAATAATATAAACCTACATCATAGAAACCAGCCCCAAGGTCATATTAAATAAGGCGGAATGAGCTCGAACCCTGCCGAAATGGTTGGCCCGTCCTAGCAAAGAACAGAATTCTATGGGAGGGAGACCCTGTTCCCAGCAGATAGACCATATAATTTCAAGCAATGTATACATACTCACGAACCGGGCAATGGTATACTAGAGTAGTCATTTCTGTGGGCATGCAGAAAAACCGCCAAAGATTGAGTCACCATCATGATTTTCGGGGCAGGCTCCGTAGACTACAGCCTCTTCACTCTTGGCCGGAACACGGCTACGAGTACTATCAAAAAGCCTTGTACCCAAAATTGTTTTTAACATCATGTGCCAGGCAGTGACAGATTATTCATTCATTGAGGTTATTATTTTCATTTTCTGTCAAATACCGTGTGGTAAACAGAGGTTATAATAATGACAAAATTTGTAATCATTTGTAGAGTGAAGAATTAATTCTGCATTGATAAAAGTGTAAATTTCGTAATTTGTGTAATTGGGAACCTAAATAATCCAAAATGGTGAGACATAACAATCAGCTGCCGAATAACCTGACGCAGTTACAAAACTTGATCAAGAGAGACCCCGAATCATATAAAGAAGAATTCCATCAACAACTTGCTCACTTCGAAACAACTTTGGAAATTTTCAACTTGAATCCTACTCAATATAACAAAAAACTCGATGAACAAGCCATGTTCTTGGCACAAGTAGCTCAGTGCTATCTCAATGAAATGAAGTTATTTCCCCAGAAAATTGTTGATGTTTTGAAAACACACAACACAGTTCTGCATAACGATATGCGGCTTTCTCTGTGCAAGTGTCTCATTTTATTAAGAAATAAGAATTTTATCACAGCTTTTGATTTATTGGAGTTGTTTTTCTTATTGCTGAAATGCCAAGATAAACATTTAAGAGAGTTTTTGAAAACCCATATCATAACAGATATTAAAAATATGAACATGAAACATAAAGATATGAAGTTTAATTCAACATTACAAAACTTTATGTTCTCAATGTTACAAGATTCTAATCCTAAAGCAGCAAAATTGTCTCTAGATATATTAGTAGAGTTGTATCACAAGAATATTTGGAATGATCAGAAGACAGTTAACATCATTGCTGACATTGGCTGCTTCTCCAAAATAACAAAAGTTATGGTTGCCTCACTGAAATTCTTTCTGGGCAGAGATGAAGAAGAAAAAGAAGAAAATTCAGACAGTGAAGATGAAATAGATCCTAGAGATACAATGATTGCAAATAAATTCAACAAAAAAACTAGAAAAAGGGACAAAATGGTGGAAAAGGTAAAGAAACAGGCAAAGAAAATGAAGAAACGGAAACAAAAGGCTCCAGTTTTTAACTTCTCTGCATTACACCTTATAAACAACCCACAAGGATTTGCTGAAAAGTTGTTTAAGAAATTGGAATCATCCAATGATAGATTTGAAGTTAAATTAATGTTGTTGGATGTTATTTCAAGATTGATAGGGTTACATGACTTATTCTTGTTTAACTACTATCCATTTATTGCAAGATTACTACTACCTCATCAGCGAGAGGTAACTCGCATCTTGTTGTTTGCTGCCCAAGCTTCCCATGAACTTATTCCACCTGAGGTTTTAGAACCAGTCATGAAAGCAATAGCAAATAATTTTATTACCGAGAGGAATTCCACTGATGTCATGGCAGTTGGCTTGAATGCTGTTAGAGAAATATGTGCCAGATGTCCACTTGCTATTGGTGAAGATTTACTTAGAGATTTGGTTCAATACAAAACATACAAAGAGAAATCAGTTATGATGGCTGCAAGATCTTTAATTCAGCTGTACAGACAATCAATGCCAGATATGTTACACAAAAAAGATAGAGGCAGGCCAACAGAAGCATCTGTAGAATTGAAAAACAAAAAGTATGGTGAAACAGAAATCAAGGACTACATACCTGGTTCAGAGGTATTATTGGAGAAAGAAGAAATTAAAGACACAGAAAAAAAGAAATCTAAAAAATCAAATAAAAAGAAAGATGATTCAGATAGTGAAGAATGGGTTGATGTTGCTTCTTCAGATTCTGAAATTAACATAACTGATAGTGAAGATAGTGGTGAAGAAGAAGATGATGCTGCAGAAGATGAAGAAGTAGAGGAAGAGGAAGAGAATGAAGAAGCAAATGTGGAGGATGTCAAAGAGGATGCTGATAATGTAGCAGATAGTAAAAAAGACCCAAACAAGCCTACAAAAGACAGAAAAATTTTGAAGGCTAGGCGAAAATCACTGGATAAGAAAAATATGGAAGAAAAGGTGCAAAATGCACGTGAAATAGCCATGGAAACTATTTTCACTGATGAAGATTTCAAACGTATTGAAGCAGCACAACTTAGAAAGGCTGTAAGTGGCACCAAACGTAAGAGCAACGTAACCGAAGAGGAAGACGAATCTGGAGAGCTTGTACAACTATCAGCTATAGAAAACATTCATAAGAAAAGGAAACATGATAAGGATGCTAGGTTAGATAGTGTTCTAAAGGGACGAGAAGAGCGAGACAAATATGGTTACAAAGATAGAAGGAAGAATATCCACTGCTCTAAAACTAACAGGGAGAAAAGGAAGACCAAGAACTACCAAATGGTTAAACACAAAGCTAAGGGAAAGATCAAGAGGTCTTTTAAAGATAAACAAATTGCATTTAGAAATTACTTAATCAAACAAAAGAAGATGCGTTGATGAATGTACACTTTTTTAACAATAAAATGTTCAAATATAAGTGTGAGAGATTTTATTGTTGTTTTTAACACCTAGAACCTTAAACAAATAGTACACACTTTCGTCCTTATTCATAAAATCTTTATAACTGTTACAATGCTAAAAGGGGTCTTTAAGAAACACCTCGATGTCACAGGAGTCACTGACAGGGTACGACTTTCCATTGTCTGCCGTCGATTTGAGGGGGGAGGGGGAGGGGGAGGTACTCCCCCCTTGAAAGGAAAAGTTCCGGAGCCCCCCCCTTTTCGAGTTTTCGTAATTTTTATTTCTGAGGAAATTTTCCTCAGAATAAGGTACTCACGTCTGAATGGTTTAAGAAAAAATAACCACGAAGGGGGTGGCGGGGTCAGTTCGCTCGCTACGCTCGCTCTCTAGACCCCGCCACCCCCTTCTAACCTAACCTGTCCGAGTCGGGGTGCCCATAGTCCCGAGCTCGCTTCGCTCGCTCCCATGACGAAGGGGATGGGGAGTGGGTTACTACTACTATTTATTTGTTATCTGCCCTAATAGGTACTTTTAAAATAAAAGAAATTATTTTTACTATCATACTAATTTATTAATCAATTTTGTACACATATTGTATGGCTTTAATTAATTCTTCGAAAACATCTTTATGTGCAATTTTTATTTTTCTTCGCCATGAATATTCAATGAGCCAGTCTGTGAAGTTTCCTTTGTAACCATCCCTACCGAACATCACTTTTAGTATGACAACTTAACCGTAGGTAAAACGAAACATACAATGGCGAGAATTCTATATAATCTGTGGTAGGGACTGATATAAATATTGCAAAATAATCGATTTTCAATATTTTTTTTCTCAATAACTAAGAATCTCCGAATGTTGAAACTTTGCAAGTTTGCTTGTAATAATATAAACTTTCTGTAAAAAAAATATCAACCTCCAATTCGACGGCAGGCAATGGAAAATTCAGCCTTCTACATACCACCTGTCATCACCTGTGTCTCAATTTGGCCTGATTCCGAATATATGATTGCGTGCTCGTGTTACGAATTTCAAACTACCTATGTAATTCACCCGCTTGGTCTTATTACGGACATCCGGCAGCTTTTATGCAAAGCACATCTTTAACTAAGTTTAAAAGTCCTAGTTCCTAACACCAAGCAAAATTTTAAATAAAGGTGACTACGATATGTAGGTAATAAACCTTACGAGTTTTTAGCGGGATTTTGTTGAGTGAAATTTAGCGGCTGTTTTAACTATTCGTAAATTGATTCCTAGTGGATATTGTGATGTAAATTGGTGTAGTTTTGTGTCTCAAGTGTGTGGAATAATTGAAACAGGCCCGATCAATACTATAGTAGTCTTTGGGCCCGATCTCGGTTAAAAGTCGATCTGATAATTTTATTGTCGTATTGTATTGACACCTCACTCGAAACTTGCCGAGAAGGCTGAATCGAGATGTTGCCAGATGCTCCAAAAACCATTAGAATGTGTTACATTACATCCGCATTCTAATGCAAAGCACAAGAAACGACGTAAGACTAGTCAATATGGTCAAAAGACTATAACCTTCGGGGTAAATAATAAAAAAAATAGTAAATGAATTTGTCAAATGTGACACTTGTGAGTGTGACATTAAAGTACAATCGTTTGAGATTTTTATTCTGAATTTCTTTTATTGTACTAATTTGCACGTTTATTGAGAAGTTTGTGGTTAACGATTATAAATATTTCACAAAGTCATAATTATGTTAAAACCAAAAGCATTGACTCAAGTACTTAGCCAGGCAAATACAGGTGGAGTTGAAAACACATTGTGGGTGTCATAATATTTACGTTGTGTTTTGGTCGCATTTATTCAATATCAGCCAATGATGGTATTTATATTGATCTATTTCAGGTTGTTGAATCATCAAGGAGCTCTTTTGGCATACTCGGGTTATAATGACAAAGACGCAAGAGTTACAGCAGCAATCGCAAGCAATGTATGGTCAGCGTACGAAAAGCACGGAAGGAACGTTTTCAAAGAAGATAAACTGCATCTGATACTGGTTGACTGTTCGAATGGAAAAATTGCTATAACACAAGTTGCTAATCTGTTACTTTGCCTTTATGCTAAAGAAACTGTTGGATTTGGTATCCTAAAAGAAAAAATAAACGCCATAGCTCAATATCTTGAAGGGCCTTTAAAACAAGTTGCAAGTTCATAACATTTTGAGGTTTTCATATCACTTACTGCTTAAATGTTTTTGTATGTATAAAGTCTATTATATAATATTGATTTAAATATAATAACAATGTGTTTAGCATAACGTGAATTTTATATTAAACTTATTATTAAAAAAGCCATTTCATTTTTTATATATTAAAGAAAATTAGATTTGTTGCATACATTCATAATAGTAGAGATGTGAATAGAGAAGGAGTAGAGTTTCTTGCATTTCCTTCTCTGTGATCTACTTTTCAATATACTAAGTACTAGGTTTATGTTGCCAGCTGACCTACTTCTAAACTAATCCTGTTAATGGTATAATTGAAATAAATGTTTTCTTCACAATATTTGAGGTAACTAATATAATACATAAGTTTCTTGGCTTATCTGTGTATTTAATTAATGATGTACTTCCATCAACATCAACACCTCATGTATGTAGGGTAATATACAATGCAACATAGGATACCCAGGAGCAGGAGCCCTCTGGAACTCTCTAAAACAAATTCGATCGAAAAATAAAAAAATAAGGTGCTACAAAGAAAAAGTTTGTGCCAAAGGGGCCTATATATTCAGTTCTCGCTTCATCCTAAAACTATCCTCGGGCCGGTTCAGATGATACCTTTGCCTAAGCCACATAACATTATCTTCTGGCATACAAAGTTTTTAAATTAATTTTGGCCCGTAGCAGTATTAGCAATGGTCTTAGCCTGAGACCATTTAAAAAAAGCTTTCTTCGCTTCTGACACTGACATTTTGTTTCTGGAGAGTTTTTGGCGGGATTTTGTCGAGTGCAGTTTAGCAGCTGTTTGAAATTATTCGTAAATTGATTCGTTGTGGATTGACGTAAATTGGTGTAGTTTTGTCTCAAGTGAAGGGGTAAGTAATAGATGATGTAACAACAAAATCTCTAATATTTACAACATATAACAACGGAAGCTATTATTTTATCTTATATAACGATTAGTTAATTAATATCGCTCATTTGGAGCGACACTGACACAACTGCAAAAAAATGCGAAACTGACCTAATTACACCAAAATTATCTGCCTGATAATCTACGTTAGGAGTAAAAATGTCACATTTGTAAGTTCAAAAAACGTCCGCTAGAGAGTGAAAAGTCGTTGTTGAAATATATATTCCATTTTGGCGCGCGGATTCCGGAAAAAACCTTAAAACTGGCGTAGTGTATAATTTACAAATTTGCACTTGTGTCACTATCGCTCTAAATCAGCGATATAATAAACGATTAATACAATTTTAAGATAACTAATTTTCATAAGCATAACATAGGTACATTAAATATAAAATCGTTTGATATAACATACTTAAATATATCGTTTGACATACCACTCAAAAGATATAAAAATATAACTAATAACTGATTACCACCTGCGTTCGATGGGACTATTTCTGGGTGGTTTTACCAAAAAAATATCCAATTCGGGGTGTTAACCATAATGACGTTTTTTAATGTATTAAACGTAAGACCAAATGATTTTCTATTACAGAAACGTTATATCAAACAACGTTAAACTAAATAAGTTTTAGAAGAAATAAATGTTATATGTAAAGAAACTATATCAACAGTTGGTATATCTCACGTTGATTATATCTTATGAACGATACTAAAATGAAATTTGACCAAATGAGTTTATCCGTTATGACAAGCACCCCAAAAGAAGCTGAGATTTTATTGTAGTATTGACTACCTCACTCGAAACTTGCCGAGAAGGCCGAATCGATATATTTGTAACCAAATACTCCAAAAACAATTAGAATGTGTTAAATCCGCATTCTAATGCAAAACACAAGAAATGACTAGACAATATGGTCAAAAGACTACAGCCGTACCCTCGGGGTAAATAAAAAAAAAAATATTTCTGACAGTTGCTATTGTCATTTAGACATTTTCATGTTGGCACTTCTGAAGCAAAATTTGTTGTCAAATTGCCGCAAAGTTGTGTGTAGTCTATTGAAGATAATTTTATTATTTTGCTAGCAGATTTTTATCCAAATATTCCGCGATAAGGCTGCACAATGAATTTATCTGACGATAATACATTTGGAAATGGACTTCTTTATGTGGGATTTAATCAAGATCAAGGTAATGGGGCTGATCTAGTTGTTGTTCATTTGCTTGCACTTCATGTACAAATTGGTTTACATTTTTGTTTTGCAATCTTCAGGTTGTTTTGCTTGCGGAACAGAGAATGGATTTCGGGTGTTCAATAGCGACCCACTTAAAGAAAAAGAGCGACAGAATTTCGCTGAAGGCGGTCTATCTTACGTAGAGATGTTATTCAGATGCAATTACATGGCCTTAGTAGGCGGCGGTAAAACCCCTGTGTATCCCCCGAACAGAGTCATAATATGGGACGATTTGAAGAAAGATTCTGCAATATCACTTGACTTCAATAGCCCAGTTAAGGCTGTGAAGCTTCGAAGAGACCGCATTGTTGTTGTGTTGGGTAAAGTTTACTGTTATTTTTGTTTATTGTCAAATTAGTGTAATCAGCTGCTTTTTCATTAACTTGTGCCTATCATTAACATGTTTGTATAAATTGAGTGTAATAGTTTTGCTGCTATTAGAAAGCAAAAGAATTCTTGTCTAATCAAATATTTGATAATAGTATTGTTAAACATTAACTTACAACATGGTTACATATTTCCAAGTATAAATCAAGGTTATTCTTTTGTTTTTTTATCAGCTTAAAAATTGTCACTGCAAAGGCAAGGCAAAGTCCCACTCCATGTCTTTCCAGATACTTTTTTCTTGTCCTACTGCCAACTAGTCTTTGTGGTGAGGATCCAGTTATTTTTTATTCCATTCATAATAAAGAAAACTGATATCATCATCATCATCTCATGCTTATCTGTGTTGAACATTTCACAGAGAACTTGATCAAAGTGTACACATTCACCGCTCAGCCGCAGATGCTGCATGTGTTTGAGACTTGTCAGAACTCCAGAGGGCTCTGTGTTGTGTGCCCCAACAGTAATAATGCTCTGCTGGCATACCCCAGCCGTAAAACTGGACATGTTCAGGTAAATTTAGATGTTTAAATAACTTGTTTGAATAAATTATTTTTGGACTCCATAATATCGATGGTGGTAATTTCAACTGTCATAAGAGATACAAACTGCGTTGTTAGATTTTTAACTATGAGCACTGAGCTTACTTTCGAAATTCAAATAGTGCATTGTATGGCCCTTACGACACGACACTCGAAATTTCCACTGTTGATGTTGATTAATTAAAAAAAAATTAAATTCTCTTACTGTATTGATCATTTAAATAACATAAGGCTTGTAGTAAAAAAAAAAATTCCTTATGTTTCAATGTATTGTTTGTTTACCACATTGTAATAGTCCTACAAATATTTTATGCATTTACCTGTTGCAAAATAGCTTCCCCATATTGGTAATTTGTCAAAAAATGCCACAATAAGAATGAATTGTATAATGAGTAGTAGTTTAGTTAAGTTGGATAAATATTAACTCTTTTTTCAAACTCAAATAGTGCAAACAAAGAACCAACTACTTTTTCTAAACTTATATTATAAAAAGCTAAAATTATAAAAATTTGTAAAAGTTAATCTCTGTAAAAATTATTTTGGTACTTCAAGTACCAAAATAATTATTGAAAATTCATTCGTTGATATAGCTAAGGTATTTCTGAGTGTCATATTATGCCAATTTATGTACAAAAAAAAAATGCTTGGGGATTTCTGGTGGGCGACAGAAGAGCTCAATAAAAACTAAAGATACACAAACCCAGCATTATGTTTATTTTTAACCAGTTGGTAGAGTTAAGCAGTCATGCAGGCCCCAGTACTGCACCGGAGGGGCACTTGATAGCTGCACATGAGGCTCCACTCAGCTGCCTGGCACTGAACGTAGGGGGCACCAGGCTGGCTACGGCCTCCACTAAAGGCACACTTATTAGGGTGTTTGATACAGCCACAGGACAGAAACTTGCTGAACTCAGGAGAGGTGCACATCAGGTAAGATAATACTTTTCTAACGATACTTAAACCTCATTTTCAACTACAGCCTGTATACATCTTGTGGAAGGTGGAAGATCCAAGTTAAATTATTCTGTGCACTTATTTTTGTTTCACTTGTTTTCAGGCTACAATTTACTGCATAAACTTTAATCACTCAAGCACCAACTTATGTGTCACATCAGATCATGGGACAGTTCATGTGTTTAGTCTTGAAGATGAAAAGCTAAACAAGCAATCAAGTTTGGCAACAGTCAATTTCTTGCCGAAATATTTTTCCAGCAATTGGAGTTTTTGCAAATTCACAATTCCTAATGGTCCCCCATGCATCTGTGCATTTGGAGTTGACAAAAGTTCCATTATTGGTGAGTAACTACTACAATAGAGTTTTTGAATTCTTTATTATTCTCTAATAGTTAAGATTATTGTAGTAAATATTATGACTCACACTTGATTTTATATAATTTGTTTACTTTGAAGGTGGCAAAACTTGATATCTAATCTCACTTTTTGTTGCAGTTATCTGTGCTGACGGATCTTATTACAAATACAAGTTTAATGAAAAGGGGGAATGTACAAGAGATGTTTATGCCCAATTCCTGGAGACATCTGAAGACAGATAAACATATTGCACCTCTGAGGGGATGAGATTATAACAAACTGTCACCCGAAAGTGAGTGTATAAGTGAGGTTGTCTCCTGTGAGCTCATATTCGCGATATTTGTTAAATATTTCGTGTGATTTATTAGTGATATATACAACCAGAAATTTATATAAATATTATATTATTCAACATAGATGTAAAGATCATATTATACATACATTATATTTATAAATAAAATAAAACTTGTAATTTCAAGAGTCACTTTGGCTTTAGCCATGCAACTTCGATTCGGAAATATTGCACATATCATTTAACCACTGTTTGTTTATATATGCAGGTACAGTCAGCCACACGTCAGTAGTAACAATACCATAAGCTGACCTCATATTTGACTGTACCCAATTCATTCTGGTTTTGGAGGCAGGCTCATTTATAAACAAGTGTAAGACAATTAGAACATTGGGCTACATTATACCACAATTCTTTCCACAACCAACAAAACACCATTTTAGATAGAAGAGCTTCAATCCTTTAGATTTAGACCTACCGCTTAATTGAGAAGGTGTTCAAGGTGGCTACGATTTGTAGTGACGTGGAGCGAGAGGTGTCATTCGCTCTCTGCCGGGCGTCAATACACTCCTCCCGCTTAGCTACCTCACGCACTGACTCAGTTAAATGGTAGACCTGCATTTTAAATGCTCAAATTTAATTTGGGTATCCACTATGATCGCGAACCCCTTGCGCTCCGCACTTCTGCAACAGGGGCCCTAATATGAAATCTAAAAACGATCGAGATTTTGCTCCAAGAGAGAGACGGAGCTATACATAGCGTATAGCACTATCCCTTTTACGTCGTCGGAATTGGATGGCATTAGCACGTCATAGTACCTGCTCCACATAGTCGATACGTTTGCGTGTGCTACGTTCGCAAACGTATCTACTGTGTGGAGCAGTTGTAGGAACTTGGAGCGCAAGAGGTTCGCGAACATAGTGGATACCCCACCTTAATATTCTCATCTAAAGCTGGGTACTGACCGGTGTTACGGGCCGTAATGTAACATTGAGAGTGTTCAAGCTATAGATGAGGTTATTTTAATCTTAAAATATCATGGTTGTTCCCAATTAGTTGTCTTTCCTGGGCGGTACGTAGACTCGGAATAGACACTGTACTGGTCAATAAGTACAATTTTGCTTATAACACGCAAATGACTTACAGCAAGCAATGAATCACACACGCAATCATTCACTGCACGCAGTAAATAATTATCATGAGTAAATTACAAACTCACTTTCATTCCATGTAAGCTTGCCACAAACAGGTAAACGTCTTTTATATTATTTTTGAGGTAGAAATAAAAATACGATATACATTTTGTAAATTTATAATATGCAAAAAAAAACGTTAAAAATGTAGCCAAAACGAACTAATGTTTCTTTATAATTATTACCATGAAGTGTATGAAAATTTTAAAATAATGTTTATTGGAATGTTGATGTGTTCTTTCTTATGGTGTTAAGTAATATTAACAAACTATTAAATACAGTCTAAGAAAGCTAAACAATGCATTCAATTGATGTTTTAAGTTTGCAAGGAATGTTGTGACTAGCTTTTCAGCTGTGAATCTTTGTCATCTCATTCAGTTTGAGAATTATTTCGAGTTATTGGATTGGTTAAAATTAAAGACTGGATCTTTGATCAATATTTGTTAGTTACTATAATATTATTGTCGCAAAGTTGCGCACTAGAATTAAAGTTAAGCGAGTACTTCTTCATAGAGATACTGTTGTCACAATATCATTTCATGATTTTTTTTCACGATGATATTAACATTGTCAGTAGGTAAGTATGAGTTAAAAAAATATTGTATGAAAATGCAAATGTGCAATTGTGTAATTTGAATCAATATCGTTACTCTTTCCTGTAAAAAGAAATAATTTGTAAAAGAATATGTGATACGAATTGATCGAGTGGTGCAAGCAAGACCAACCAAAGAATGTCAAACATACTTTTGTACATGATTGCCTACATGGATAAATAACTTATGGGACAATATTATTGAGAAATTTATTTCTTGCGTTTATATTTGATTAGCATGATTGCGGTATTCTATGTACTATTAGTGCTACTTCTTCTACCGTGCCTTTCCCTAATTTGTTTACATAAACTTTATACTCTGTATAATAAGTAGGTATTATGCCAAAGTTATTTTTGTTTCATATCTTTGTGATCTCGGCGAAGAATTCTGTCTCTTCGTGATGACTTCCAAATGGATATATTAATAATTGTTTCAATGTACTCTATCATTTATTGCAAAAGTTATTTTTAAATTGGTAGTTCGACGATGCTGTATATTATTATGTAGATAAGTGACAAGGCTCACAACACATTGCTTTAAAAATACTGATTTAAATTATTGTTACAAGTGTTCAGTACGAAAATTGTTAATTTGTGATACTTGATTTCAAGTGCTCGACTTAGGAACATTTTGTTTTGTTAGACATACTTTCGCTGTTTTAACGTACGACATTCGGTGATTAGCAGCTGTAGATTATATTTTTTTAAGAATCATATTATTTTTGTGATGTTTGTTAACCATGCAATGTCCTTTAATTGTAATCAAGTAATTTTTTTAAATAAATTAAGTATATTTTTCTAAATGCATATAATTTTTGCCTACACATTTCTTCGATTTGCAAAATAAAACAGTCATGTCTATCTAATAAATAATTATAATTTATCTTTTCAATACATCTATGAAGGTATCTCTTGGTATTCTGATATTGGCCACACTGCGCATTTTCTTCTTTCCATCTGCTTGCTGTTTTAGCAGTTTCTTTCTTCGAGTGACGTCGCCTCCGTACTGAAATAACGCATGAATACTTTATATATTAGGTTTTCTTTTTAACATATACGAAAATAAATGTTTGCATCTCATCAAGCTTACCAGTTTAGCTGTTACATCCTTTCTGTATGCTTTGAGCGTTTCTCTAGCGAAAACTTTTCCCCCGACAACGGCTTGAATGGCGACCTAAATAAAAACAAGTTTTCATTAAAACTATTCTTTACATAGCGTTTTGGAATTGTGCCTATTTTCTAAATTACACCATTACCTGCACCATCTGCCTCGGTATCATTTCCTTAAGTTTTTCAGTGAGCCTCCTAGCATTATATTCTAGACGACTAGTGTGCACTATAGTCGATAACTCGTCGACTAACATACCGTTGATAAGAATATCCATCTGAAAAGCGTATTTTACTTATAAATATCACAAATTAACAAATAATGTGACCAAACTTCTAACTTTTAAATCTTAATTTTAGCAAAGTATGTGTCATTCAAAGAATACTTAATTAAAATCATACCCTCACTAACGCGCTAGGATGGAACCCGTAATCCTGGTAATCAAAACTGGCAAATCCCGAAGTGATGCTCTTGAGTATGTCGTGGAAGTCGATGACGACTTCGGAGAGTGGCAGTATGTACTGCATCATGGTCATTTTGTCGTCCACTGCGTTTGAAGGGAGGGGAGTCCCTCGCCGGTCTATGCAAAGGGATGTTACTGGTCCGATATACTCTACAGGGGTTATTATTGTTCCTGTAATAAATGGTCAAACAAATTACAACTCTAATGCCTTGAGTTACGGTTGTATGACCACCAATAGGGTTGATCGGAAATGAAATAACTTTATTAATTTCTTACCTATCACAAATGGCTCATAATATTCCTCAATTTGACTAACATCAGGCAGCAGCAAAGGATTCGTAACAATAACTTCTGTACCTTTATATTGTTTTATTGCCTTTGTTCCTTTCACCCTGAAATCATTGTTGTAAAATGTGTATAACTTACATTGCAGGTTTATTTTTCGACTAGCTTTTACCCGCGACTTCGTACGCGCATATGCCGTTTTTTCCTACAGTCTTCCTCATGAATGTGGCTATCATATACAAAAATAATTTTTCAAATCCGACTCGTAATTCCAGATATAGGTGCATTCAAACAAAGAAACTCATTAGCTTTGTTATGTTAGTATAAAAGTATAGATAACATTTAGAATATTTTGTAGTTGTCAAACAACACAATAAATGAGCTAATTTCAAATATAACTTTTAAAACTTACTTGATTTTATAAGGTACAGAAGGAGCAGTCAGTATGGCCTCAGCTTTATATTCTTGTAATAGACGTTGTGTGAATACTTCAAGATGTAGGAGGCCTAAGAAACCAATGCGCCATCCCTGTCCCAGGGCTGGACTGAAAGAAAAATAATTTTAACACAATTAAAAAAAAAATAATCAGAAGGTCAATTCTCGTACTTAGTGTTCAGATTCAAATCGCAATTTTATTGCAGTGACAATCAATGGTAGGGAAATTTGAGGTGTTTTAAAGAGAAGCCTTAAAAATACGAGAATCACCACTTAGGCTGGAAATCATCACATTTTAATAATGTTCACATGTTCTAATTCTTTTTACAATATTGTTTTAGGTAGGTACCTAGAATCAGGTGTGACAGTAACTGCAGAGTCATTCAAGGCCAATTTCTTAATAGCATCGCTGAGTTGAGGATGTTGCAACTGGTCTGCGGGGAAGATGCCTGCATACACCATGTGTTTGACTGGCGGGACGGTCGACACTGACTCATTGTCTGCTACCTCTTTCGCCAGTAATGTATCTCCGACACCGCCGCCGCCTTTTGGGCCACAACCTGAAAATTAAGTCCATCAGGTATCTAAGACCCAAAAATATTATAGGGTGGTCTTAATCTTCCTACTAATATTATAAATGTGAATGTTTACAGATATTTTTGGTAAAAATGGTAATCAATTGGGCCTCTGTGGCTGAATGGATTTGGTTGAAATTTGCAACATGTGTAGACCTTGGTCTTTGTTATAACTAAGGATACCTTTATTTCAGTAGTATGTTGTAATAGTTAAAATCAAAAGCTAGTTGTTTATAGCTTGTAGGTATTGTTTCAGGAGAAGATGTACTAAGATCCAAGTATACTTCATTGAGCTCACTTTTAGTTCTGGTGAGAAGCTTATTAATAACAGAGACGTCATATGAAAATGATGTACCACTCACCTACCATGACAACTTGACCAGCCATAGCTTCTTCGATAGGCTCCTCACTTGGCCTCAACATAGCAAGGAATTTAACTACATGAGGCTTAGAATCAGACTTCCATTTCACTGCTTGACCTACTTGCACCTTACCAGAGTGTATGTATGCCAAACATAGCACCCCCCTGTATTTATCATGCCAGGTGTCAATGATATGGGCTCTAAAATGGCCCTCAGTATCTACAGAAGGTGGAGGTATCCTAGTTATAACTGCTTCTAAGAGCTCTTTGACCCCCCAACCTTTTTTGGCAGAAATACTCATTACACTGTCTGGTTCTATTTTGAATAAAGAATGCAGCTGTGCTTTGACTTTATCAGGGTCAGCTCTTGGTAGGTCCACCTTGTTCAGTGTTGGAATTATGAGTAAGTTGTTTCTTTTGGCCAGTGAGTGCACAGCCACTGTCTGTGCTTGGACACCTTCATTTGCATCTACTAACATTATTACTCCTTGGCATGCTGTTACGCTTCTGACAACCTGCAAAAGGTATTACTATAGAATCAGAACTATACAACTAAGTAAGTGCATAGTATTATTCCATAACCATAAAATTTTAGGTAAGTAAAACATTACATACCTCATTGGAGAAATCAACATGTCCTGGAGTATCTATGAGATTGAGGAGGTAGGTTTCATTATTGTATGTGTAATTCAAGGAAGCAGTCACAGCTTTCACTGTGATGCCTCTTTCTCTTTCAACCTGTAAAAAAGTTTTGTTTAAGTTTCTGCCTGTGGAAGCCTAGTAAGCCAGAATGGAAGTCAAAACTATGCTATTTTTTTTTTCTTATCCCTTTCTACATAATGTTACTTAAGAACTTACTTGCAGTTGGTCCAAAACTTGAGCATTTTCAGCTCCCGGTTTAATCGAACCAGTTATTTCCAGTAGTCTGTCAGCTAGGGTACTTTTACCATGATCAACATGAGCCACAATACTGAAGTTACGGATCTTCTTCACATCAATATTCTTCTCTAGTTTATCTGAACTGTTCAAACGCCGTGATATTATTCTGAAAATGTATAAAATTCTGTTTAATTAATACAACTTCAAGAAAATGTAAAGTTTTTATTTAGGAAACATACCTTGGAAATCCTCGATAGTTAATAGAAAATAGACCTCTTACAGTATATAAGAGCCTAACCATTGTCGATTATATTTGTTTCATTCATGTATAGCAACAGATATAGTTCTTTAATTAATAAATAACACAAATTCGCGTAAATGCAATGGGAGAATTGAGGTTATCTGTCAGTCAACTGTCACTTCATATTTTTGACAATCAGCTGTTTGATTGCGTTCCCAATTACGAAAACAGAATAATTTTTAAATCGTTTGGGGTTTGAAAATCTCTCAAGACTCTCACTTGACTCTCATAGCATAAGCATTGCCATACAACTTGGCAATGCTGCCAGCCTTTTGGGCACATAACCAGTGGTCAGTTATATGGTTTTTATTTTAATAATAATGGTTTTGTGATGACCTAGCTAGATCGATTTATCGCCCCCGTAACCCCCTGCATACTAAATTTCATGAAAACCGTTGGAGCCATTTCCGAGATTCAGATTATATTTATACACTAGCACTTCGAAAATTGAAAAAAGCAATAATGTCCTCCCCTAAAACTTCATCACCCCTTTTCGCCCATTTAGGGGTTTGTTTTCGAAAAATCCAGACATTTGTAATTCTTCTTTTTTTTCCAAATTATTAATGCCGTGTTTCAACTTCATCGGACCAAGTATTATCATTCTCCCCAGTTCGCTCAGACCGCAACATTTTTCTTACTTAGAGCATTTTTATACCAGTCGTAACTTTTAAATGAAAGACCCGATTTGAATAGTTAAAAGTGTAATTTATATGTAGGTACATAAGCAACGTAATATCAAACCATTTAAATGGATAAGTATTACGATACTAATATCAACCAACACTATTTGATTCCACCCGTATTTGAACTTAATAATTTAAACAAAGACTGTTGTTGTGACGTAACTACAATAGTTAGACATATGCCATCGCGGACTTTTTTATGAGCAATCATGAGTACTATTATTATATAGAACACGATTTTATATATCGTCAATAGTTCTCGCATTGCACGCAAAATAATGACTTTTATAGGCAACATTTTAATACCTTGGGTTACATTGTTCCAATTTAGGTAGAGATCTCGTAATTTTTTTGAAAATATAATATAGCCTATGTTACTCGGTGAAGATGTAGCTAGTAGCAGTGTAATGGTGAAAGATTTTTTTAAATCGGTTGAGTTGTTTTTGAGCCAAATCGTAACAAACGAACAAATAAATTTTTCCTCTTTATAATATTAGTTTAGAATATTACCTATTAGTTTAGTAGATTATTAATTATGAATATACAATAAAAGGCCTGCTACACGGTCGGAACCAACCACCGACAGAGGTCACCTTGGTTGGGTCAACCAAATTTTATTTTGTTCTACACGATCATGTGGTTGACACAACTTGTCAGTGTATACTGCGAACCACAGAGTAAAGTAACTACGAACGCAACAGATTACTACGCTACGTCTTGAAATATGGCACCATATCTTTCAAAACATCAAAAAGACATCAAGCTTGGGTCTTTTGGTTTCGGTCTTTATATAATTCGGACCATATCCCATAAACATGGAAGATTGCAGTATAAATCTACAAATTCCGTCAAAATTTCCCGCTCTCGGCGTTCCATTTTGAACTTGACGTCGAATGTCGAGTCGAATGCCAAGCCCAACCGCCAACAGGCGTCCACACGGTCGAGATCCGACTCAATGCCCTCTATTAGTCCTTGGTAGTGAGGGATGCGCTCACGACCAAGGTCGTTGGGTAAACCGACGTCTACACGGTCAATTTTTATGCAAACTCAACCAAGGTGACCTGTGTCGGTGGTTGGTTCCGACCGTGTAGCAGGCCTATAAGACCTTGAACTTGTAAACATTATGGTGCAATAAATATTTTGAATTTGAATTTCCCGGCGGCCAGAATCCCCACGCACCTACCGGACCGAATGACCGCCGCGCGCGTAATTATTTTATCGCGCGAATATTTTTATTTTGCGATATCTTCTAAGATATTTGTTTAAACTATATAGAGTAAAGGACACAAATATTCTATACTAAATTTCCGTTCTAACAAACACATTTATTTAGATATACATAGATTAATATACCATATGGGTTAAATAAGCTGCGCAAAAATTTATTCTTTTTAATTAAAAATTTTAATTGTAAAAGCAGTTATTGTGAGTTATCCGTCGGCGATAGGCATATGTTATTTAATATTGTACTACATAGTTTTGTTCTATCATCAATAGTTTTCGAAGCGCATGCGATGAAAGACATTTTGGGTCAATTTTTTTAACGCCTTGTGTTACATTATTCTAGTTTTAGTAGGGATCCCTAATTATTTCTGGAAATTAATATAGCCTATGTTACTCGATGAAGATGTAGCTATCTATCGGTGAAATAATTTTTAAAATCGGTCGAGTAGTTTTTGAGCCAAATCGTAACAAACAAACAAACAAATCTTTCCTCTTTATAATATTAGTTTAGATAATTATTTCTGGAAATTAATATAGCCTATGTTACTCGATGAAGATGTAGCTATCTATCGGAGAAAGAATTTTTTAAATCGGTCGAGTAGTTTTTGAGCCAAATCGTAACAAACAAACAAATCTTTCCTCTTCATAATATTAGTTTAGATATATAGGTACAAGAATTGCTCGTTTAAAGGTATTACTTAGATAGATAGATATAAAGTAATAGTTCGTCGAGAATTTTAAGTTGTATGTTAATATTTTTTTTGATTTAGGTGAGAAAACGATAAGACAAAAACAAAGGTTGTTAAAAGAGGGGGTGGTAACACGGATTTGAAGTAACCATATTCAGAGCGAAAAGTTGATAGAGGAGCAGAAGCGGCATGCTGAGAAGATCCCCAGAGAAAACAAGATAAGGCAAGGAAGGTGGGGTGGTGAGGGTTCCGTTTTTTAGCGGAAGCACATCCGTAAAAAACAGAACTATCATAGGATCACTCGGTTGTCTGTCCGTCTGTCACAACCAATTTGCTCTGAAACTTCTGGACCGATTCTGTTGAAATTTGGTGTAAATATGAACTTTTCTAACCCAAATACGGAAGCATCACGTAAATAAATAATTTTTAAGAAGGGGCACTTTTGGGCAGAAGCGGATTAAATGTTGCCAGCGCCCTAGGCTAACCCCTCATCTGCGCCACTAAGGTGGTCACGATCAGATGCAGGTGATCCAGGATTTAGCCC
>NDFZ01004964.1:170620-190418 GCA_002192655.3 Mamestra configurata | reverse complement strand
GGGGGGGGGGGGGGTGATTTTTATGTGTTTGGGGAGGGAGTTATTGAAAAAATACGGCTTGACAATTTTAGACCGACCTATGCGTAGTATCGACTTATCGTGAAAGGCAAAAAAAACCAAGAAAATCTCAGATGCGAGAGTAAGCGAAGTGAGCTCGAAAATTTTAGTACCCCGTCTCGAAACAGATAAGATTTTCTCATACATCTCTCATTTACCTACAAATTCATAAATCTATACAAGTTTTTTCGACTTATGCCTAAATATCTGAGAAACAATGATGACAAAGCGAGCGAAGTGAGCTAGAAAAGTTTAAATCTGCCACATTTTTGCATTTGGGGGACATTTTTTTTTTTAACTATAGGTACTTACCATGTTACATATCAAATAAAAGGTCTCGTCGTCAAGGTCTCAAAAGTATTTTTTTCATAATTTTATAGTTTTGAAGTTATTCAAGTAGGTACCTACTTAATTAGATTAAATTACCTATAGGTACTTAGATTACAGGAAAACTCGTTCGGAACCCTTTGCACGCGAGTCCGACTCGCAATTGGCCAGTATTTTTAGAGGGAAACTAAAAAAGAAATAGGTAGGTACCGATCCAAGATTTTGTTTCGTGTATTGATGTTGTAGGCCAACTAGGCATCCCACTAAAATTACTTTATATGGAAAGTTAGTTCTCGATATGTCTATTTCAATGTCGCATGTCGTTAAGATATTATGTCGATGATGGCGATGTAGGTACTTAGTTTAATTAAAAGTCAGGGGTGCAAGTGCATCACCCAGAGCAACGCAAGGGCAACAGCAGACGGGCAGGCTACATGCTATTCTCTGAGGTAAATACTTGTAGTGTAGATACAAGTAGGTATTTTGTTATTATTTATCCTGAAATACGGCATCGTGAGAACGTTTCTTAAGACTTTTGTTGTTGATGTTGTTGTTGTTGTGGACTAAAACGGAAAACTATCATTAATCATAAGAAAAGAAGTTTATTTATTTTTTTCATTTATAAAATAAAACTTAATTAGTACACAACTTAATACCTAAGTAGGTACGGACGGATTACTGTCATGGAATGGACGGATTACTATCACAAAGTAACTTAACTATAAATCTTATACAACTTCTTCAATACTGTGATCTGTAGAGTCTGGGCTTAAGCTTTGCTCATCTGGTTGCTGATGCAGTGCTTTAAGTTGGTTTTCAAGTCCTGTAAAACATTAAAGTGATACTATAAAGTAGACTGATTAAAACTTTAAACAAAGCATAGAAAGAAAAAAGGTGTTTTTTGCGGCAAGCATGACGCATAGGTACCATAATAAAGAAACAAAATTAGTGACTTCTACGTCTTCTACGGGTTGGGAAAATATGTAAGTATCAGATGTGGGCAAGTGGTTCATCACTCAGAATATAATGTGCCAGCATTATGCTGAGCAATGGTTGTTTTGCGATTCTTGTGCGAGACACGCCCGGACCTCGCTACTATTTGGCCGGTTGTTACCTGCCATATAGTGACCCAACACATTTTAAAAAAAATATTGTTTTTTATTCAATACTGATGAAAATTCGTATACAAGGTGAATCAACCGGGGTCTTTCATAACAAAAAAAATGATGCGACGGTCACACATTTAACAGGCATAAGACAGACCTAAAGTAGCGAGGACCGCGGACATGGCCGGCGGGCAAGACCGTAATGATAGCTTTAAATAAACATGCATTCTTACGAGGTGTGTCAGCGTGATTCGGCGCGTACTGTATGAGTAGTCGCAGAACTTTCTCTTCTGAAATCAGTCCAGGACGTCCGGTTACAGCACGAAGAAGCTGCTGGCCAGCTACAACACCTGAGGAAAATAATGTAGGTACCTACCTAATAATATTTTAGACAGAAAAAAAAATGTAAAAGCAGAACCAATACAAAGGATACTCTACCTGGGTTTATTTCTCCAGTATCTAACATTTTCTTAACGTCTACGAAGCGTTTGACGATAGCACTTTGCTCTTGCAGCGCCGTTGTTTGAGCACCTGAAATATGTGTTAGTTAAATTATTGATTTAATCTTCTTGTTATTATAAAAACATAACATTTTATAGTGTTAGGTATATCACCTGTATCGGTGTCAGAAGATTTCGCCAAACATCTGATGGCTTCCTTAAGCGCTTCTAGAGCTTTGTCGTAATTCTGAAAATCAGTCCAACATTAAATAAAGCCTGTCATTGTTAGTTGTTCTTCGTCATGATTATTATGAATTTTCTTAATTGGTAAGATTATTATTAGTTTTTATTATTTTAGCATAATATGTATTTTATTAGCATTATATATATTATTTATAGGTACCTATATTCTTTCCGTTACCAAATTTTATTTTTAATTTTTGTACAGTACCTGTTTAAACTAATATTATAAAGAGGAAAGATTTGTTTGTTTGTTTTTTTCGTGTGTTACAATTTAACTCAAAAAATACTGAACCGATTTTAAAAAAATCTTTCACACAGTAACATAGACTATATTTATTTCCAGAAATAATTAGGGATCTCTACTAAAACTTGAATTATGTAACCAGAGGTGTAAGAAAAATTGTCATAAAATGTATTTCATCGCATGCGCTGCGAAAACTATTGATGATACATTAAAATAATGTACTTACTACATAATTAAACCTACTCATTATCACCTTGAAAAAAATCTGCAAGGCTATATGTCTAACTATTATGGTTAAGTCACAA
Organism: Mamestra configurata; assembly: GCA_002192655.3. Taxonomy (NCBI): domain Eukaryota; kingdom Metazoa; phylum Arthropoda; class Insecta; order Lepidoptera; family Noctuidae; genus Mamestra; species Mamestra configurata. The sequence goes on along the minus strand of NDFZ01004964.1, from coordinate 187,696 downwards.
TTACCGCTTTTTGTTAAATTTAATAATCAAAGCCCAGTTGGAAAGATTCTTATTCATTTAAATGGTTTGATAATTAAGGTTGATTATGTACATATAAATTACACTTTAAATTATTCACCTTTCGTTTAAAAGTTGCGACCGCAACGGGTATAAAAATGCTCTAAGTAAGAAAAATGTTGCGGTTTGAGCGAAGTTGAAACTCGGCATTAATGATTTGGATAAAAAATAAGAATAACAAATATTTGGATTTTTCGAAAATAAACCTCTTAAGGGGCGAAAAGATGTGATGAAGTTTTTAGGAGAGGACATTATTGCTTACTTCAATTTACGTGGAAATTGGAATGAACAAACTAAAAAGTGGGATATTTGAAACAAATCTAATTTTTTTTTACGTCGGTGTGAACGGAGTGAATAAAAGGCTGATCCTGAGACCGTTGAATGAATATAGTAGTGCTTAATTTTCCAAAAGTTACCTTTAAAAAGGGTTAGAGGGGGCGTTGAAGTTTGTGGTGTAGGTACCTACTAAATCCGCCGGACGAAGTGGCGGGCGAAGTGCTAGTAGTCTTTACAACAAAAAGGTTGACTGGAAGAGAATACCTGGATGCATTAAATTCGTCCATGTACCACTATTGTACATATAGTTTAAATAAATATTCGGCAATTTGACGAAGTACGCGCTAAAAACGCTGAGAACTTATAAAGATGCTCCACTAAAATTTAAATTAAAAGAAAAATATCAACCCAAGAAAAATAACTCAGCTCAGAGGGCCAAGTCTAGAGGTGTTTTTGATTTCGACTGAGATGCGAATGTTGTTTGAAAATAGAAGAGTATGCCATCCGATCTACCGAATAAACGTTCTATGAAGGATAAGTTACTCACGTCATACTCATCAACTTCGACTTTAGCGCATTCAGCGTAGAAAGCGGCTAGTTTCCCGTAGGCCTTGGCTCTGGTGTAGAAGTGCAGTATGTGCCGCATGAGGTCGGGCCTGGTGCGCCAGTCGGCGCGGCGCCGCAGGTAGTCGGCGGCCATCAGCTGCGCGCTGCGGTCGCGGGTGGCGGCCGCGAACGTTGCTATGCGGTCCGCGTCGCCTGAACGCATCAGCCAACGCATTGCGCCGGCCTGGAAATAATTGCCTTACGTATTAAACGCATATTTGGCTGATCCACAAGGTCTAGAAATTGTTCCACAATTTGTGTACTTATTAGAACCATTTGAATTTTAAACATGGAATTCTGCAACGTTTAACGATAAAATGTTTACCAGGCTAGGTTAAAATTACTGTATTGTGTTGTGTCGTCCTTTGCCGCAGTGTTAGCCAATCAAAACCCAAAAGCAAAAACAGCTGCGTTTGATTAATGTATCTCGTTCCACGACACGACGCAGTAATGTGTGTGCAGTTTTATACTATCCTGCCGATCAACGTACATTTGGCTAGGTAGTTTACAGTGGAAAACAAATATCAACATCGCGTTGATTGAAATAAACATGCAAAAAAAGTAGTCCCTGAGAGAGTATCTGCGCGGACTACTCGCGGCAACTCCTCTTTGCGTAACACACGCAAAGATGAGTTTTGTTTGGCAGGCAACACTGCGCTTTACAGCACTTCGCGAGGCTGGCATTGCACCATGTCAGTAGTTACCTTGTCTCCCGCATGCGCCAGTCGCTTGGCAGCCTGATGGTACAGCCCGCGGGCCCCCAGCACATCTGCCAGTCGCCTGAGAAGCGCATCCCTGCCAGTGGTACCCGCCGGCGCTGCTAACCTCTCGCTCAGCTCATCAGTTAGCGGTGTGGGAATCTGCTCCATTATGTCTAAAGCTTCTTCGTACTGAAACATGGATTATAGAAGTTTTTGTCGTATGAATCGTTCATTCTTAGCTTTTGTGGAGTCCAAGTTTGTTCTGTAGGTACGACCTTAACTTGGTCTAAATTACGTCCTTGAAATGAATCGAGAATTACATATGTCTGGGCTTTTCGCTTCCTACAAACATGGTTTAGCTGATTTCTATCGCTACTACAAATACATACTATAATCATATAATCCTGTGACTATTTGTAATATTTTAACTCTGATTCATGTTCTTTCTCCTATTATCTTATTTATGAATCACCTTCCCAGCGGTGGCTAGCAACGCAGCAGCATGTGAGTGCTGGTCGGCTAGCCGCAGATGGGCGGCTAACGTATTTGCCAGTTCTGGGTCCACTTTGTCTCCAAGTGCCTCCACTGCTGCGATCATAGCGTTCGTGTCGCCGCTGCTTACTGCCAGTTTTAACGCCATGTGGATTTTACCTGAATGGAGAAGAGATAGAAATTTTGTAGGTAGCTTGGTGGATTTTTAAAGGACATAATGCTGTTTGTAAAGACAGGAAAAATAGTTATTTTGCAATTTTACTACCATTTTTAGTAAAGTGAATCTTTACTCTTCACTAGATTGAATGTTAAATTCGGAATGTGAAATTCGGTAATAAAAACTAATTTTCCGGTTTGCTACGACTTTGATTTGACTTATGTGTCATAAACTCATTAGATAAATAATATGTAAGTCAGGAGGAGCTCGTGGCTAAATAATATCAGATGGAGTCGATCATCAACGCTTGCCGAGGTCGGTCTGTGGATGGGTGACCATTCACTGCATATACCGAAACTTGTAGATTTTGACGGTCATTACGACTTGTCAGAAGCCAGAAAATCTAACACAAGTCTTGCCAAGAGGTACAGTATTATAGAATTAACAACCCAGTTGTGTAAAATACTGGTATTCAGCTGCTTCCGGTTTGACAGGCGACTCCCTGTCCAGATCACAACATAGTTGGGCTAGACAGATTCATTGATCGGTAGTCCTAGAGGTCATTGTGCTGATCAGCGTCACAGTGATAGAAGCAAGAAGACCGGTAACAAACGGAAGATATACCTGCTTTCTGATACAGAGCTATGGCTTGTTCTATCTGTCCGGCGTTCTCGAGTATGGACGCGGCATGCAGCGCGTGAGTGCTGGACGACGAGCCGGCGCGCCACACCAGGCTCCACGCGCTCGCCTCCGCCGCTACGCGGATGGCTGACGACACTGCCCCGCATTTTATGTACATCTGGGGTTATAAACAAATATTACGAAACTAGTTTCTGCAAGAGGCGTGAATAGCAGAGACTATCCCAGGAAAACATAGTTCCGTAATAAAAAATAGCCTATATCCTATTGCAGACTATAATCTATTTCGTGATTAACCTTTTGAACGCCATTGTCACGTATACATGAAAAGCAAGCGCGTGCCCTGTACGCCAAACGTCACAAATATGTGACAAAAGTACGGCGAATTTGTCGCTTGGCGTCGGGGGCACGCCGATGCGTTTATACTCTGGCGTCCAAAAGGTTAAATAACAAACATCCAAACTTTCGCATCTATTTAGTGAGCAAGATAGAAACTCCCACATAAACCCTTCGTTCTTAGGTAAGTTGAGTTCCTTAGGTACTAACCTTTACAGCGCCTTCAGTCTTATCTGGCTGCATTTCGTAATAACGCGCCATTTGATACATCGACGATCGGCTCTTCTGACAGACTTTCTCAGCTTCCTCTGTTCTATCCATATGACACAAGAGTCTAGTCTGCTCGCCAAAGTCATTGGCCCGCGCGTACGCCTCCAATGCACCATCAAGGTCGCCAATGCTCTCTAAGTAGTGCCCCCACCATGTTATGAGATTAGCATCATTCGAATTGGCCACGTACTGCGCTAGTACAGGAGCCTGACCCTGTGCCACAAGCATTCTAGGTACATGTGGAACTAAGGTACCAGCACTCTCAAACAATTTCAATGCAGCGCCTGTTTCTCCATTAGACCACAATACTTTAGCTAGCTTGTGCTGTGCACTCTTTATCAGCAGAATATTTTCTCCTTCGTGACTCCCGTTAGTAATCTCGTTCAGTCCACCTTCCTTGGCTGATATCAATCGTGTGATCAAATCTGGTCTTTGTGCCTCTTTGAATAAGTTTTCAGCTTCTTCGATCATACCGAGATTGACCGCTAACACGGCGACCTTGCAGGTGTCATCCAAATTATTGTCACTCATCACTTTCCGCATCATCAAGGCACCTTTGATGTTGCCCATTTTGCCTAAACAAACAGCGCCGACATCGGGCCGCTTCCGAGCGACGCAAACCTTCGCTAAGCTGTCCCAAATAACCGAGTTCCTGCCACCCGACAGTGTAGTTCCGACGACAACTGCCTTTTCTAAATAGCCAGTTGTCATGTAGTACAGAAAGTCCAACACTTGTTTAACATTAGCGGCGTCAGGTTCACCGGTGTCTTCAAATTCATGTATCAATATCTTTTTAATATTCTGCTGTGCTAAAATAACAACATACGGCGTGTGTAAAGAACACAACATAAAGTCAGTCATGTAATAATCTTCGGAACTTGAACACCAATTTTTATATTCGTGAAGGCTGCCTTCGTGACAGAGAAATAGATGTACGCGGTCCAGATCAGCAGACCTCATATGCACTGCAACAATTCTGGGGTCATTACTGTCCCATATTATGGCTATGGGAACACTTTGATATGGAGGAGTTGAGTTTTCAGAGATGAGCGTATTTGTGATGACGTCATTTGCTACATCCCAGAGATATAACCTGGGGTCTGGTGCTAGGCCAGCATTAGCAATGCTAAGTGAGATATAACGACCAGTGCAATTCACTGACGCTCTCATGACTTCACCGAAGTCTTCAATCATTTGGTAACAATTTTTTGGAGGATATGGCATTCTTAGACCTTTCTTAGTGATTTCAGCTAGTTTGAGTGTACCATCCATTGTTGCAATGACGATGAACTTGCTCGTGTTTGTGACGCCGATGGGCTCACCTTCACCTTCAGTACTTGGCAGTATTCCTAGACTAGTGCCAGATATTGAGTAGCACTCTATGTGAGGATTAACCACCCCCACTAGTACATCATTATAGATGATAAGAACATCTGTCTTCCATGGGAAACTTCGTATGAGTGAAAATTTCGTATCATTGTCTTTGCTGCACATCCAAATCTGAAATTTAAGTAAATTATAACATTTACTTGTGTTCCTTTTTGGAAAAGTCATCTGAACATAATAAATTGTGATAATACTTACTTGAACTTCTTTGCCATCACCTAAAGCAATATACTGGTCTTTAAATGCAAAAGCTCTGATGGTAATTGAGGTATTAATCATTGATGTTATATTGATTTTGTTTGTAAGAGCAATTTCATTTGCAGATTTTTGCACCATATGTATACTAGGTGCGTATCCCCAACACACTGGCTGTTCACGCAGAACAAATGCACTTGTTATGCAGTTGACATGTAGCAATGGATTCATCAATCCCTCAGATCCCCAGCTGACTTCCTTAACAGTGCCTTTGACAGAAGTGCTACTTATTAGTTTCCAATTATTCCTGTGGTCTCTTCTCCAAAGGTACAGGTTCCCTTGTGAAGTACCGCAACAAAGAGTGTCACTCAAATTGCTGTAACTAATACTTGTGAATATATCACCTGCAACTATCTCTTCTTTCTCATTTGGTAGTACATCATTATCACCAGTGTCACTGTCCCAAACCCTGATTAAATTATCTCCAGTTATGACAGCCACATAAAAGTTGCCAGCAAGGACTATACATTGACCATTTCTTGCAGCCATTCTTACATGAGTGTCTGTCATTAAGGAGCCATCATCAGACATAATAAATCTAGTTAAGCTAAGAGCTCCACCAGACTCCCAGGCCACTAGAAGATATATATTGCTAATTATTCCCATAAATATAATGTTTCCAGGAGCATTCAACACCTCAGAACATGCCCCATTAAGGTCTATGTAAAGTATGACTCCATTATCCTGAGCTGCATAGCATGAATGATTATCTGGTTGTGTGCCTTCCCTCATTCTTGCTGTCGTCCTAGGCCGCCACGCAGCCAGAGCATCCAAGGCATTCTCATCTCCAGCAACTGCTGCACGGGCTAATCCTCTGATGGATGTTTCAGAGCTTGGTTGAGGTGTGCAGAACGTAATGTGGGTGATAACATCACCAAGTTGGTGGTGAAATGAAGTAAGTGGAGCACCAGCACTGGATTGCCAACCGGACAGTGAACCTGCAGCATCTGAAGCTAAAAGTCTGCCTCCTCCTAAGCTAAATGATACTGTTGTCAAGGCAGCATTATGGGGTGCCTCTAAGCGAGCCCAAGAGTATTCCAACCAAATGTAAAGCTCCCCCCCATCCCAGCCCACCACAAGTAGCCGTCTTATGGGATGCCATGCAAGAGCAGTCACTTGATTTGAAAACAATATAGGCCAGTCACATCCTTCTAAAGGAAATCCCTGAAATAAAGTCACATCTTATAAGATAAATCGATAGAAATACAATAGAAAAAGTCATTATTGTTTTAAACTTACGTTTTCTTGAAATATAGTGACGAATCCCCCTTTTTCCTGATTATAGGATCCTACAGCCAAAAGGGGTAGAGAAGGGTGCCAGGTACCAACCGTGGATACAACATTACCATCGGTAAAGCTAAGTTTTGTATCAATGTAGAGAGTCATAATAAATTGAGGCGTCGCAAAAGTTTAAATCGTTTTGATCATTTATTTGTCAATGGAGCACTAACTTTTATTGTATGTCAAATATTTCCATATTGCTTTTTAACAATAATATACATTAACCGCCCTTTTTAATAGTGTATAATATGATCGAAACAGACCAAAAACGACAAACACCAACACTAACAGATTGTGTCATTTGTTTTGATTTTTTACGTTTACGTTGCCATGGAGATTGAATGGACTGTGGGTTGGAGTAGACATGCTTGTAGATTTTAAAGTGGTTTACACACTGTACAACAGAAAAAAATAAAAATATGTTCATTTCATTGAAACTTTGGCTTAAGGGAATGAATTTAACTATTTTAATAAGTACATATAAGTAGATGGCTATAGAAATTAAATTTGAAAAGAAAAACAAACACAAACGCGCAGGCGGCGTAGGAACGGCGCACAAACTGGAAATGCACGCATGCAACTCACGAGCGAATCGCTAGCGGCGCATTCGCCAGTTAAAATGACACTGACAGTTTTCGATATAATTTACATCGCAGAGAAATTTTCGAAATCGGCTCCTCCCATTTTATCTTCATAATAATATTATTATGTATTTTGGAAACAAATGAAAACTTATTCCCGAATCTCCATAAGTAGTACATTGAGGAACGCAATAATATATTTGTATTTCTGCATTAGCAACAGCTAACAAAGCTTTTACTAATAAAAGCTAAACATAATGTAATCATGATCCATCATCCAATCTAAGCTAACAATGTGTTATTCTTGGAAAACTTCTAATTTTCGCCGCTAGAGGCGCGCACATATCTTTGAATTGTCATGCAAAAACAAGTTATTAACCATGATATTAGTCGACCTTCTAGTAAAAATATTTAAGGTTCTTGTTTACTAATTTCGAGGTCATAGCAGAGGCACTATTGCCCATTTAGGTCCACTCGTCATGGCTGATCTCGTTTTGGTCAGTTCAAGATGGTTTTCCAACACTAAAAAAAAATACAAACACTTTTTTGACAGTCTGATCAATTTATGATCATGTAGATCAAAATATAATATAAACTATTTACATCTACTAAACCTAAGTATGTACATATTATACAAAAACAAAGTACACTCATCTACAAATGTGTCACTTGTATTATTTGGTTTTGATTTTCGGCGCAAATGCAATTTAAAACCCAAACGCCTTATACAGAGTCCCCAGCTGTCAGTAGCCACCATTTGTAAGTACGAGATGGAAGTAATTTTTAATTGGAATTAAGTATTCTTAATTCTAATGCAAAACACAAGAAACGTAAGACTAGGCAATATGGTCAAAAGACTATAGCCTTCTCTTCAGGATGAATTAAAAAAAATGGGATCAAATGTCAACAAAGAGATAAACTTTGGTGGTGCCTTGCATTACTTTTGTTACTTTATTTTGGCTTAGTTTGGAAGAAATCTATAAATATGTGGTACTTGACATCCGAAAATGATACTCGAGTTCTTTATATTGTTTCACCAGCTGATCAAATTGTAATAGGCAGAAGTGTTGATAACCAGGTGTGTGATTTTGCTATCCCTGATGATCCTTCTATAAGTAGGAAACATGCAACGCTGGCCGTAACGGATAATGGCTTGTTTCTGCAAGACTTGGGCTCAAGATACGGAACTTTTATCAACACAGACAAAGTTGAAGTTAATTCAAACGTTAAATTGAATGAGAATGATGTTGTTAAGTTTGGTAAAATGCAAAGTGTTTGGAAAGTTAATGTTATTAAGCTGATAACATGTACATCGACTTTGAAAGGTGAAAATCTTCAGAATTTGAAATTAACCATATCCAAAATCGGTGGAATGTTGAAAGGAGAGTGGGATGACAGCTGTAACTATCTGACTATGCCTGCAATTACGTTGACAATCAAAGTTGTGCTAGCTTTGGTGCAAGGGTCAAACATTGTCACTGTAGAGTTTTGGAACAAATGCTTTGAAAGTGTTACCAAACTCACGGCATTGCCAGATCCACATGAGTTTTTACCTCAAGTTGTGGAATCTACACTCAACAGAGAAGTTGTGTCATTCCTGCCAGATTCACGACGTAAAGCATTATTTCAAGGGAAAAAGTTTGTATTTTTCTCAAGGCGACAATTTGAGATGTATAAACCAGTTTTGATTAAAAGTGGAGCCTCACCAATGCTCCTAAGTGAGTGTAGGATGACTATTTCTATGCTTTGTGCCTCAGATGTTGTTGTAATACAGTATATTATGACTGGTGTCAGTCAAGAAACTCAATCGCAAAAGAAAACAATCAATGATATTGTTAATCAATTAAAGAATAAAGGTAAACGAGTTGTAGCTGATGCTGAGATTGGTCTTGCAATATTGTACTGCTCAATGGAAAAGTACTGCAATCCTAACTTTAGTTTCACATCTGAAGTAGTGAAACAAACATCAGCTCCTGTAAAGAATTCCAAAGTGTTGGCTCAGGAATCTCAGGACCCAGGAGTTCAACAGACAAGGGAAAATCTCAACATAAATGAAAGTGTGACATCTGAAGAAACTTTTGACAACCACTTCAATAAAAGGAAACTTGGTGAATTTACAAGTGAAGCCCAAGTAAATCCTAGTAAAAAAGTTGCTTCTGCTGGTTTTGCTGTTAATGTAAAAAGTGAAAATACCAAAAGGAGAATTTCTGACAATGATGACCAGTCCCTGAATCCAGCCAAGAAGGTAGCAATTGATAAGGAGAATAGCAGTGATGTGCAAAACCGATCTGAACAAGTTCAAAATGAGGACAGTAATGATATGTTTAATTTTGTGAAAACAGTAGCTACTAACAGTGAAGTTGAAAATAAAGCTAAGAAACTTAATTTATCAAGGCCACAAAAGAGAAAATTAAATGATACTAATGATGAAGAAGACTTATTTAATTTTGTTCAAAATAAGGTTCAAACTAATGATGAATGTGATGTCATGAATAATACTAATACATCTAAACAAAGCCTATTCAATATAAATAAAAAGAAAAAAGATGAAAGTGATGGAACACCTGAAGTATCACATGTCCCGAAAAAAGAAGGACTTACAGTGGAAGAAATATCAGCTATGAGGGGATCAAAATTGAAAGAGCTAATGGAACGTAACTTGACATGCAATACACTGAACCCAGTCAAGAAAGAAAAAGCTGAGGAATTGGAAGAGCAATTGAACAAACTTGATCTATGCACTACAGTTGTCAAAACTTGTAATAATTTGATTGTAAAACGAGAACCACAAATTGTGACTGAAAATAGCTTTGCTTATACCTCTGTTAAGAATTTTAAGACATTCAAGAAAGTATGGCCATTGAAGAGGCAAGTCACTATAATTCAAGCATCTCAAATAAGCTTTGGTGATAATACTGCCGCTTAATTATTAAGGATATAAAAATACTAATTATTCATAATGATTTTTATTCAATTAGGTAAGATGTTATTTTTTACAAAAATGTAAAGAAACTAGATAATAAATATCCAAGAGAGAACTAATCATCGTTTGCTTCTGATTCATCTGACTCTTGATCCTGGTCTTCCTCATCAACATCTTCCAGTTCCACCTTCTCTTCACTGTTGAATAAAAAAAAGATTATATAACACTAGCTTCTGCCAGCGGCTTCATCCTCATGAGAGTCGGAAATTAGAAAAGAACATATTCCCGAAATGAAAAGTATGCTGCTATGGGCCATAATGTAACATTCGCAGCCAGCAAGTTATGTTACGCCTTGGCCTAATATCCAAACAAAACACATCATCATGCATCATGTTCATGCTTATTTCCACATATTGACTGCATGAATACTTGCTTTGTAACATGTTACATTACGCCCTGTAACACTGGTATACCCACCTTTAGCTGTGAAGATGTGAAAAACAAACAGTTACTTTGATGATTATATAAAATTAATGAATTTTCTACAAGAAGTTACAATAGTTGCTAAGAAATGGTTGTTTTCAATACAGCAGGGTTTTTTTAACCACACCATTGTTACATATACATGACAAGCAAGTGTGTGTCCTGTATGCCAAACGTCACAAAAATCACGGCGAATTTTTGGCTTGGCGTCGGCGGCGCCGCCGCGCACGCCGATGCGTTTGTGATCTGGTGTTCAAAATGTTTATCAAAAGTTAGTTGATTTTGATCTTTCGAAGTTTTAAACCAAATTACCTGGGTTTTGGAGCTAACTTCATTTTCTTCAGTTTCACAGTGCCATCAGGAGCTACCCTGACAGTCTTGCCAGGGATTGTGGTCAGTTCATCTTCCAACACCATGTAGTGCTTTGGTCTCTTCTGTGTTAGTTTTGGTGGTTTAATTGTACTGGATGGTCCTAAAGTACAAATATTTTAATTATTTTTCTGTGTGCTTTATTATGAAGGAATAATCTTTAGTAAAGGTACTTACGCAAAGTCAGATATAATGGCAATGACATAGACAATGGCAATTTCAGAGAAATAGATCTAATGTTTGCTTCTCCTCCAGGAAACTTTGTTTTTAGTTGCTCAACTAGGGCCAAAACATTTTCTTTCAGCTTCTCCTTAGGCATGGCAGTATGTCCTATAGTGATAGTGGAAGTTTCTCCTTCACTGAGACGTAAAACAGCAGTACGTAAACCCAATTCAATACTTTTCTTCAAGTTTTTCTCTTCATTTATTCTAACCGGGATGATCATATTGTGTTTTTTGAAGAACATCTTTCCTAACAGATGTGATACATGGTTTAGTACTCTGGTGTCCACCATGATAAAGTCATGCTGAGTTAAGAGTCTGCGTTTTAATTCAAACTGGTCATACTCTACTCTTAGTTGTCTAACTGGGAGTACTGTTTTTACCTGAAACAATATTTTGTTAGTATTCAATAAACAGTCAGTCATTTAATACCTTGACATTAAATTATTTTAATACACACCCCAGTAACACCCTCTTTTCTCAAAATTTCTTCCCAGCGATCAATAGTTGGCTCATGGTCATGTTTTCTTCCCTTCTTTATGTCTGGTGTTACTAAGCAAACTTCTCCTGTCGAAGCAACAGTGCTGTGTGGCAGCAATCTGGAATTTCGAATTGTTATAATTTAAATAACATTATGAAATAAAAAAACATATTCAATAGGTTATTTATGTAACTGCTTTCTTACAGTTTAATATTGCCTCTTGTGTTTTGTATTTTAATACAATGTATTTCTGCGAAAATGGGCTTTTCATCGTCGAAAATTGCATTTTTCTGCTTATCGTGGGTCACTACAACGTCAAGTAATGCACTTAAACAGGAATTAACAATGTTTTCTGTAATACTCTGTGTAGGCATTACATATTTGACTTTCTTCTTCGGTGCAGCAGCAGCAGGTATATCCTCTTTTTTCAGTTCCGCAGGAACTTGTTTCACAGCTTTTATATTTTGTACAGGTGGTGGATTAACCTGTGGTTTTTGCGGTTTGGTTTTTTTATTAAGCTTTTCAACTTTAGTGGCTTTTTTGTTTTTATTGTTTTTCGCCTTCAGCGGCAATTTAGGTTTTACAGCCACCATTTTCATTAATTTATTTTGACTAGCAAATCAAAATATTTTCACTGTTTATTTCTGTGACAACAACTCTAACCTCAAAGAAATTCACACATGTCACTTCATAACCTCAATTTGGCCAAACATCAAATTGACATTGACATTAACATTACCTTTTTCACTCAGAAATGGGTGAGCCATTTGGCGATGCCGATGCAAAGATTACGCGCACGCCTCCAGCGGCGAGATTTAGAAGTTGCGAAAGAACGACACTTGCAGGGTTGCCAACACTAATTTATTAAATTTCACGAAAATCTAAGTCGAAAACTCCAATTCTAAATTCTACTGAATTCGAACAAATCTACTGATTCCCCACAAACTCACCAAATTTTTTTTTTACGAAATAAAACAAATTTTCAAAGATTAAATATTTTTAAAAGTGTGAAAATATTTTTTTTTTTGACACTTTCCATATTTTTGTGACCAACCTTTTTCTCGAAGGAGTAAACTTGACACTGCCGTGCAGTTTTTAATTAGGTACTTCCACCAAGGCGAAGATGGCGGGACGAGCTCCATATCAACCGAAAGGACTGGACCGACATAGCAAATGACAGAGTTGTATGGAAAAAGGAGAAGGAGGCCTTTGCTCGGCAGTGGGACAAAATAGGCTGGATAGATTTCGAACGCATGGATAGGGCGATTAAAAAAATAGAAGAACAGAGTCATTCGCTATCCATGAGTAACATTACAAAAATGTTAAGATAAGTATTTCGATTTCTTGAAGAAGTGTTTTGACTTGGCCCAAATTATCGATATTAAAAATTCCCGCAAAATGCCAATCCCCAATCAATTTGAGATTCCCCTCAGTTCGGGGAATTCCCCACAAGTTCAGTTTTAGAATTTTTGCATCGCCACTATACGATTGCATTAGATTATGTGCAATCCGTGACCTTAGATTGAAGACAGATTAATCATTTAAATTAACTAAAATGTAAAATACGCAAATATCCATACAATTTTCCTTTACCTCTCAATTAGATTGATCATGATTGATCGTGTAAAGTCTCCCATATAGTAGACTAGCTTTTGCCCGCGACTTCGTCTTCGTGGAATAGTTATTTTGGACAGCCATTTTATTTTGTCAAAAAAGCTTATACATATGTTTATTTATTTTTATCAAGTGCCTATTAATACAAAGGTTGGTTTTATCTTCAAAAATGACGGACTCCCATTCAAACTTTCAACCCCCTTTTCACCCTCTTTTTTTTTTTCTTTTTTTTTTTATAAGGATGGGAAATCATCAAATGACTAAGGACATAAGGGCGTGTCAGACTCTTACTGACTAAAACCCATCCGTGTTCCTTCTAAAGCCCTATGCGTTCCAGGGCCGCGGTGACTCTTTCGAACAAATTCCGCAACCCTGGCAGGCTCTGGCCCTAGCGGGCCCCGTCTTTTATGCTGACATCTCTTTGAGGCGCGCGTGAAACACAACGCGCCATCGACCCGGGCCTGGTGGTGATCGGACAGCGAGCCACCCAATGCTCGCCGTCCGTAGGCCCGCGCCTACGGTGGCCGGGGATCGCCCTGCGACTCCCGACGCCCGGGGCGTCTTCTCCTGTAGCGGCGGTTGGGGCGAAGGCCTTGCCTTTCCCTCGCGCGGCCCGCCTCCTCCTTCGCTAGCATTACTGCTTCGCAGAAGGAGGTGACCGCTCCCCAAGCCTCCTCGCTCCGGACCATGTATTCAACCAGGGCCGGACGCGAGAGGTCACCGCCGCCGATCGCCTCGACAAGGACACGGCGTTGCTCAGCCCAAGCAGGGCAGACCTCCACCGTATGCTCCACCGTGTCCTCCGGGCGATCCTCGCAGTGCTGACACCCGGGCGTGTCCTCCCGCTTAATCCGAAACAGGTACCTCCCGAAACAGCCGTGTCCGGTCAGTACCTGCGTCAGGCGGAAGGTGAGGACGCCGTGGCGCCTCTCCAGCCACTCCTCAAAGAGGGGCCTTACCGCCGCAATAGTGGCGTGCCCAGCGCTGGGCCGCGATAGTCGCTGTCTCCATACCGCCATGGTATCCTGCCGGAGCTCCGTCCGCCGCAATTCAATTTGCCGCGGAAGCGGAGTTTCGCCCCGGCGAAGCGCCTCCACGCGCCACGCGTAGACGTGCGCGAGGGCTCTCGCCTCCAGATCCCATGGTGGTAAACCGGCAAGGAGGCTCGCCGCCTCGCCGGAGATCGTGCGGTATCCCCGGGCCAGCCGGATGGCCATGACCCTTTGGGACACGTTGAGCTGGCGGACTGGTCGCCCGTTCAGCGTTAGGGCCCACACAGGGGCCCCATAAAGGGCCATGGACCGCACCTCCGGCAGGAGGCGTTTGGACCCCCTAGATTGGGCAGGAGCCGCTTGAAGGCAGCTCCGGCCCGCTCCAGTCTGGGAGCCAAACGTCGGAAGTGCTCCTCGAAGTTCCACCGGCTTTCGAGAACGAGCCCCAGATATCTGATCGTCGACCCGACGCCGCGCGCCGATGTGAACCCCTCCTACCATCTATCTATCTATCTATTGGGGTATGGTTTCCGCACTCAGTCCTGATGTTGGACCATTGTGCGTGGGCCATGGCGGCCGTCATTCCAACCAGCCGACCTCCCTCCAGAAGCAGATCAGTCCTCCTAAAGAGTTCAGGGTGTCTGTGAGTGAATTTGGTGTTCCTATCGTTTGTCTACGTATATCGGCGACGCCTGTGCACTCAAGGAGCACGTGCGACACCGGTTCCTCCTCCTTCATGCATGCTCTGCACAGAGGACTGTCTGTTATACCTAGTGTGTGGAAATGCTTATTCAGTGAGCAGTGTCCGGTGATGGTCCCCGCCACCATTCGCAGGCTGCCCCTATCCAGTCGCAGAAGGCGCTTGGTAAGTTTATTGTTTAGGAGTGGTATAGCCTCCTTGGACTGCCTGCAGCCTGGTGCCGAGGTCCACCAGCGTTCTGCTTGTGTGTGGGTATGTTCTTGTAGCCACGTGCGTAGCTGGGTGAAAGGGAGTGGCACTATGGGTTTGGGTCCAACAGCCATCGTACCAGACCCCCACCTGGCCAGTTCATCGGCCGCGTCATTTCCTAGTGATCCGCTGTGACCTTTTATCCACAGCAGCGTCACAGTGTTGCGGTTTGTCACCGTGACGCGTTCTAGTGCATTGTGGCATTCTTGTATTTGTTTCGAGGTGGTGTAGTTTCTATTTAGGGATTGGAGAACTGAGGCGCTGTCGGAGAGTATACGAATATGAGTGTCCGTGACTCCCCTGGCTTCTGATAAACGGTATTGAGCTTTCCTAGTGGTCTGGATATTCTAATGTTGAGGTCGCTGGAGTAAACTCCAACTCCGGTTCCGGTACTTGTCTTTGATCCATCAGTGTAGATTCTCAGCTCTTTGGGACCTGAGTGGTCATCCGATTCTTGTGTTAGCACTATGTTGATGCACCATTTCCAAAAGCACTATGCTTTTGGAAATGGTGCATCTTTTGAGCTTTGTCATTGGGTGATGACATCATGGGTTGTCGTTTTACGGCATCTTCCATGATGCGTGTATGTTTGATTCTAGAGTCTTTACCTAAAGTGCCAGCTGTGCTGAGCCTGAAGGCCGCTAGGGCCGCTTCCTCCTGCACTATAAGGTGCAGTGGTGGCAGTCCCAGCATAGCCTGCAGAGCCGCAGTGGGTGCCGTTCTCATACTGCCAGTGATTGCCACACAGGCGAGCCGCTGCAGCTTCTCAAGGTCTTTCTGTGCTGTGCTCAAGTCGGTCCTGGGACCACCAGACAAAGGTGCCATAAGTGATTATCGGTCTGATAACTGTGGTGTATAACCAGTGGGTTGTATTGGGGCTAATACCCCAGTTCCTACCTAGCATGCGTTTGCATTGCCACATGCATATACTGGCTTTTGTGGTGGTGTATTCAGTGTGCTTCGCCCAATTGAACTGCTTGTCCAGATATATGCCCAGGTATTTGGTTTCAGTTGAAAGGCTGAGGGTAGTTCCGAAGAACCGTGGTAATTCTAGTGTTGGTAACTTCCTCTTCTTGGTGAAGAGGACCAGTTCGGTTTTGGCAGGGTTCACTGCTAGCTGATATTCTTTGCACCAGTCCTCTACTATTTTCAAGGCTTGGCGCATGAGGCAAATGAAAACAAAATTAATGAGTTATGTATATTGGGAAGATATGCGTCACATCAGCGTAAAACGGCTACCGCCCAGCATAATGCTGGGACCTAGGACTCGTGTGCGTGCGAGACAGAGCCAGAGTCTTCGTATAGGTACAAATACCTACCTGGATTTAAACACAGTTGAGTATGGATTAGAGACTGACTGTGTTTACCTACTTTTTTAGTTTACATAAATGATTTGCCCCAATTACTTAAAAATCAACCAAAGATGGTGTTATTTGCGGATGACACATCATTAATATTTAAAATAGACCGACGTTCACAAAATCTTGACGACGTCAATAGCTCTATTCATCAGGTCCAAAATTGGTTTACGGCAAACAACTTGGTTTTAAATAAAAAAAAAACTAAATGTATTAGATTTTCTTTACCAAATGTTAAAAGTAGCGAATGTGACATCATATTGAATGGAGAAAAACTGGAGTTCATTAATCAGACGGTTTTCCTAGGTATCACATTGGACGAGAAATTACAATGGGGGCCTCATATAACATCTCTTGCGGGTCGTCTAAGCTCAGCCGCGTATGCTGTTAGAAAGATAAGACAGTTAACAGACGTAGAAACCGCACGTTTGGTCTACTTTAGTTACTTTCACAGCATTATGTCGTACGGTATTTTGCTGTGGGGTCGGGCTGCTGACATTGAATCCATATTTATTTTACAAAAGAGAGCTGTCAGAGCCGTTTATAATCTGCGTCGCCGTGATTCTCTTAGGGAACTTTTTAAAAAGATTAATATTATGACAGTCCCTTGCCAATTCATTTATGAAAATATTATGTATGTGCGGAAAAA
>NDFZ01004964.1:153556-169991 GCA_002192655.3 Mamestra configurata | reverse complement strand
AGATACAGTCTGGTGACAGACAGACGGACAGTGGAGTCTTAGTACATAATAGGGTATTTAGTATTTACCCTTTGGGTACGAAACCCTAAAAAGCTTGTAGAAAAACTGGTATCAGATAATCGACGGTTTAGTTTGAGGAAGTATTTTTTTGCGATTTCGATGTTGGTCGCATAGAAAAATAAATGTATCTGAGCAGTAGAATCTTCCCCTAGAAGGAAAAAGTTAATAAACGAGGACCTTATTTATAGCAAATTAAGTATTATAAAATATTATTTTATGCCAACCTTTTAGCCCTAGCTTTAGTTAAAGCCTCTAAATTCAATTTCTTCTTTTTCCTCGATACAACTAGTGTTGTTTTTTTGTTTTTATTCCCCATGGCATCTGAAACAATTTTTCTTGTTTCGAAAAATATTGTTGTCAATCATCTAAATAAATATTTTACTTACCAAACCAAGATCGTTAGGTCGCACTATAAACTCACTCGACGCCAAGGGTCAGGAGAGGTCACGCGTAGAGAACCGAGCGATACGTCCACTCTCTGAAAGGCCTCGCGGCGGACTGATTTGAAACGATTTATGCTTACAGTTTTATAGTAGTTTTAAAAAACTTGTAATTAATTTAATTTAATTAAATAAGCTGAATGCTGTTTCGTATTTTGTAAAGAAGATATTCTTCTATTATAGTACATCTTTATTTTGTAAAATTATGTAAGATTTATTGGAGTAAATAATGAATTTAGCAACCGCTTTTTCTTGTTAATTTCACTTTGTTTATTGTTTGATTTATCTATGTTAGGAGCTGAAAATCAAAAAAATCTCTGGTAGGTTTTTGCTCAAGGATATGAACAATTAAATAAGTTTGTTTGTTTGTAAATTTTATGACTGGTTTCTGATATTTCAAGCTTCGAAATGACCACTGTGAAGGGAATTTAAAAAACACTGTTCGTTTATCTGGTTAGAATTCACAAAATACTCTATTAATGTAAAAATGTTCTCACCTACATTTTTAGAGTGAAATATTTCCTACAATAATTAGTAATTCACATTTTCGTTAGATACGTTTTATGTGGAGATATAATGGTTTGAAAAGTACGCTTTTTGGGTCGAACAGCCAAAATCGACGTTAACGCTCTTAATGGTTCCAATGTTTGTAAATATGTGAGTACAATTTACCTAAATTTCTTTAGGAAATTAATAAGTTTACCTCTGCTGGTGATACTTTGTTCTTTAAGTAGCATACTCTGGGTGCATCGTCCTCACATAATATTACCTAAATTAATTTTTGTATACCAAATTTTGTAAAATCATTATTTGAAAAGAGTAACTATGGAGTTTCTTGTCCGTTTTCTCCATAAGAATCTACTTTTCCGAATGGACAGTAAAGTCACTTTATTAATGTAACATTATTATTTTACTGAACTGTAAACGATGACGTTCAAAAGTGCCGTTTAATGGCCTAATTGAAATAAACGTTTTGACTTTTGACTTTTACGAAAGGTTTCGGACACAAAACCAGTTTATGAACCTGTTCAAATTGTTCAATCCAAGCGAGTCAGTTCGGCAACTTATACAGAAACTAACGCTTCCGCATTCGCACATCCACATCACACATTTTCAGCTGAGTTATAACGGATTTTTCCGACTTCAAAAAAAGGAAGAGGTTCTCCATTCGGTTGTACCTATGTTTTTTTTTAAATATGTTTGTTACCACATAACTCCGTCATTTATTATGAACCGATTTGAAAAAAAAAATGTGTAAGGATAGGTATTACTTTCCGATTGATCCAATAGAAATTTCAACAAAATCGGTTCAGTAGTTTGGTTTTTAAATAGCGGGAAAAATATGTCATCCAAGTAAACGAAATTGGGTATTATGCTTTATAGGAAAGCAAAATACTTTTCCGTAATGTTGTTAGGTGCGGGGTATCTAACCACTTAAAAAAAATGAAAAAAAAATCCAAATAAAAAAATCACTTCAAAGTATAAAAATCTTTAATTGCGGAAGTCGGTGTTAAAATACGGAGAAACAACGAAAAACACCGACTTCCAAAAATTTTTTTTTTCACTTACGAACATAATATGAAGCTAGTTCATCTGATCGCACTTTTGGCAAGTAGCAATGTTCCGCAGCAAAATACGGGATTGGACTCCCTAGTACATAGATACCTTACTCGAAGAGTTATCAAATGGTGGCAAAAATACAGCCTATGGAGACCTAGCTTCAAATTTGCCATTTATGTTATTTTTCTTACCTATTTCCAAATTTAACATCCTTCCTAGGTGTTATAATTGTTTACACAATATTTCATGTCGAGAATCACCTATTCTGTAGCGGAGTCAATTAACTGAATGTAAGTGAACGTTTCCTGGCCTACCGCCAGACTTCACAGTGGTTAAAGGGCGTGTGTTTATTAGCGGGCGCATTCCTAGATAAAATGCATGCAATAAGCACTTGTTATATTAATGAATGAAGGATATTAGTGATTTTATTGATAGCTCTACAGCTACCAATAAAGTCACAGTAAGGGTCGCTGTAAGTCCTAGGCTTCTATGTACTTACATAGGGCGTAGTAGGTTGACACGATTCGGCTTAAGATCCGGATAGAACATGGACAATAAAACGATGATGTCGTCCTTCGATTTTTAAATTAGGTAGGTATAGGTTACTTTCAGTACAAGTAAACCTACCTTCGGTTCAAATGGTTACATATTGGTGCCTATGATACCTTCTGACAGTAGAAAAACGATACAATCTTGTTGATAGACAGGCAGGCGTAACAGCTTTAGTACAATGACAGTAAATGAAGCATCATTAAACCGTCGTTTGATAAAACTGCGTTTTAAATACGTTTACAAGGTTATTTATCAACTACCTATAAAACTGCAAGCGTCCACTGTTAAACTCAGTCACCTCATCGACCGCTATGAACGATCGTGTGGGAATTTCGCCTAACAACGTTTATCGGGCACATTCCGAACTCAACTTTAGAATTCGAACTGGAATCTAGAAGCATCCTCCCTTAGGCAATTGAAATTGTCTCTGAGCTTTACATTGTGAATCTCGGTATCGAATAGGCCTGCATCATCGCTTACTGTGGGTGTTATGAAAGGTCACCAAAGGGCGCTAAAGGATGTAATTGCGAATTGCGAGGAGGGTGAGCGGCAATATCCATCTGTGAGCGAATGTAGGTAGGTATTCATGTCATCTGCAAACAACATTTTCTTTTTCAGGCGTTGTAATTTAGGGGAGTTGCTGAGGTTCCCATTCAGTAGTCGACGTCAATAGTAGCGAAGTCAATAGTGGGTAGCTCTAAACGTTTATCTTATAGCTTAGACATTTGGGATTTGGCACTGAGATGAGAAAAGAAAAAAAAATAAGTTAGAAATGTATGCTTATGAAGTCAATGAGCCTGATGCTTTATCATAGTGCCATTTTATTTAAAGCCTGGATCAACTGTCCTACTAGTGGGAAAAGAGCTCTCCTCATTTCTTACGCTTCTTTATTGTAGTTTTAAGCACAATATTCCTAGCACAAAATTCAATAAACAATTTTTTACAACTCTTACAACAGGATAAATAACTTGACGAAGCGTTGTAAAATCGTGTTTCCCCGTACCTACAATTAAAGAGGTGCGATATTGCTTTCAGGCTCTGGCAAACATCCAAAACATAACACCTGTCCGGAAGGAAATGCATTTGTGGTCAAATCTTTCTCTGTATTTGCTAGGAATGAGCAAATGTTTTACATTTTAATGGTCTAAAGTGCCTATTGCTCTTAAGGCGCCAGACTGACAAAACGAGCGACTACGGCTCGCACCTACCTATATTGAGGTTTCGGTACTTAGCTACGATGACGTACGATTTTAATAAGAAACCTTTTTGATAAAAAAATGTTTACTTATTATGAATGATAACTGTATCTAGAAGGAACCTAATAAAAATGAACTTGAAGTCTTTATCTCAATGAGAAAAACGTGACAGCGTCTTTATCCCGCGCGACTGGTTAGAGTAGAGTCAATTGCAGGAAATGGTTCATTACCGTAAGCGGCCGCCTGTTAGTAATTATGCACAATAGCTGTCCTAAAAAGTTACGGTCTAACACCTAACTGTTATATGCGGCTTACCCGACCAGCGTTAGCATCATTAGCAACTTTGTACGTCGGAAAATAGGTTTAAGGAATAAATAGAAACCAGAAAGCTTCGTTTGTCTATTCACAGAAAGGACTCAAAATTACAATAGTTGGTACATACTAACAGAAACAAGTAGGTATACGTAGGCAACACAGACACCTATGACCATGACCATGAGACCAAGTATACCATAATATTATACTACCTAGCTGTCATAGTATGCATATCCATCTTCTGAATATACGTGAATTTATGAATCATATTGAAAAATCCGACAACCCCGTAAAGTTTGATCACGAAGGACTGTTTTTATGAATATCTTATACAAATAAAACCTTTTGCCTTCCTAATGCTTGAACTATCTGACGCCAAAAAATGTTTTTCTTCCGTGAGGGAATTGAACCCGAGACCCGTAATCCCAGGTCAGCCAACGCTGACGAGGCTGCGTTGGGATTAAAGGTCTCTTACATGTTATCACCATAATGATTACCATGGGTGGAATCGTCAAGTAAAGACGCCACCTTTTTATTATATTAAGAGGTCTTTAGGTCAAGAGTGAATAGGTTCTAGGCAAGCGTGGTCCATCGTCGACCACATCATCGCTTTCCATCACATTATGATAGTGGTAAAAAAAAAAAAAAGTATATATTAGAGCCCACAGAGATGGCCAGGTCATTGGGACGAAGTATAATGGTAAGTTGGTAACTAAAGCCTTCCTGTTCAGACTTCCGCCAATAAATCGCGAATGCGTAGGTATCTGTATCTACCGACTAGATGCGACCATCGAGATCGTTTATTATGCATGTAGTGCACTATACGTATCGGTGAAACATGAATAGTTGATACCCTATTTGCATAGAATGTATGATGATAACCTTACCTATGATTGAAGGTGAACTGTTCTTAGTTTCGGATACAATAAACACAAATTGGTATAGATTTTATTATTGTGATTGGTAGGTAATGTTGATGTCGCAGTCAACTGGCTTAATCAGTCGTTTAATTGGCTGACTAGCTTTTTCATTGAACGACGCCGGCAGGCTCTGACCCTAGCGGGCCCTGTCTTCTCTGCTGACATCTCTTTGAGGCGCGCGTGAAACACAACGCGCCATCGACCCGGGCCTGGTGGTAATTGGACAGCGAGCCACCCAACGCTCGCCGTCCGCAGGCCCGCGCCTACGGTGGCCGGGGATCGCCCTGCGACTCCCGACGCCCGGTGCGTCTTCTCCTGTAGCGGCGGTTGGGGCGAAGGCCTTGCCTTTCCCTCGCGCGGCCCGCCTCCTCCTTCGCTAGCATTACTGCTTCGCAGAAGGAGGTGACCGTTTCCCAAGCCTCCTCGCTCCGGACCATGGATTCAACCAGGGCCGGACGCGAGAGGTCGCCGCCGCCGATCGCCTCGATGAGGACACGGCGGTGCTCCGCCCAAGCAGGGCAGACTTCCACCGTATGCTCCACTGTGTCCTCCCGCTTAATCCGAAACAGGTACCTCCCAAAACAGCCGTGTCCGGTAAGTACCTGCGTCAGGCGGAAGGTGAGGACGACGTGGTGCCTCTCCAGCCACGCCTCAAAGAGGGGCCTTACCGCCGCAATAGTGGCGTGCCCAGCACTGTTTAGGCCTACACGCGAGAGCAAGCACCTAACTACTTGTAATTTACTAACACTAGGGTAAGAATATTACGGTGGAGCATACGGTGGAGATCTGCCCTGCTTGGGCTGAGCACCGCCGTGTCCTCGTCGAGGCGATCGGCGGCGGCAACCTCTCGCGTCCGGCCCTGGTTGAATCCATGGTCTGGAGCGAGGAGGCTTGGGAAGCGGTCACCTCCTTCTGCGAAGCAGTAATGCTAGCGAAGGAGGAGGCGGGCCGCGCGAGGGAAAGGCAAGGCCTTCGCCCCAACCGCCGCAACAGGAGAAGACGCCCCGGGCGTCGGGAGTCGCAGGGCGATCCCCGGCCACCGTAGGCGCGGGCCTGCGGACGGCGAGCATTGGGTGGCTCGCCGTCCGATCACCACCAGGCCCGGGTCGATGGCGCGTTGTGTTTCACGCGCGCCTCAAAGAGATGTCAGCATAAAAGACGGGCCCGCTAGGGCCAGAGCCTGCCAGGGTTGCAGAATTTGTTCGAAAGAGTCACCGCGGCCCTGGAACGCAAAGAGCTTTAGAAGGAACACGGATGGGTTTTAGTCAGTAAGAGTCTGATAACCCTTCCGCTCCACCCAGAGCGGAAGAAGTCATTTGATGATTTCCCATCCTTAAAAAAAAAAAAAGAAAAGTGTAAGAATATTGTTACTAACAAACTTATGGACTAAGTCTGAAATAAATTATTATTATTATACACAGACTTGGGTCTCATAAGGAATAAGGAACAAGTAGTATTCACAGGACAAAAGGAAGGGTCTATTTAATGGAATAGGCATGATGTCTTATTATAGTTTTCGGATAAATAGGGTTCAAGAAAAACAATGTGTATCTACTTCATGTACATAGGAATGTGAAAATCGGGAACTAGAGATAATAAAAGTTTCTGTTTATTTTGCTTGTTGCATTGTGTATTTGTGTGGGTAAGTAAGCATCATCTTTTGAAACCTTGAACAAAATCAAATTAAATTGATAACCTAGAAAATAAAATCCATAAAACCTGTAAAAGCATTTGACGTCACATATATCTACTTACTACATAATGTATGCTCGTGCCTAAATAAATAGGTCAAGTACATAAATGATACACATCAGATTTTATATAAAGTTACGCTCGTAAAAGTGTCAGACTTTGTGTAGTCATAGGCAAGGTAACATCTGTTTTATTGAGTCCTCTGGGACGCGATCCTTCGGTAAGAACCCAATGCAGTGCGGTTTTCGTCACCTAACGTTTTGAATTATTTAAGTTTAAAGGATTTACGAGAGGAATTAAACCTCACGTCATGAATTTTATATTTTATCTAGCTGAATAAATTGCGTTGTCGAGGTGCAAGTTTACTTTGTTCTGTATATCCTCATTACATTTTCACATTATCGATTGTAGAACAAAGGGAATGTCTTCAGTAAGAGCATTGTTTTCCCGTAAAAATGGTGACAAAAGATTTTTTTATGGAAATGTTGCGTAGTCAGAGTACCTACCGTGGGCGCTCGCAAAGGGCAGCCCCTTCGACTTCATATCCCCGGGCTCTATTTGCTATTGCGTAGTTACAGTCTTGTTCGAGCTTACTATTTATTTAAGAACGTTTGTGGTACGAATACGTAGCAAAAGATTCGTAAATTACAGCGTACCTTTTTAGTACACTACCTTGGTAGCTGTATGTATGTGAGTGGTATAAACATTTGCATGATAAAATTCAGTTTTACTTTCGGTGGATTTATTTAAAATGGGAAATATGAATTTTTCCCATTTACATGACTGATGGTGAACGCTTAAAGTTATATTATGACTCTCGACGTAATCACTGCACATATTGCACATACGGAAATCTGTATGCAATCAATTTAATGTCTGCATTTTACGAACTGCTTTTAGTAATTACTAAATGCAGATGTTAGAACCATTTAGATTTACACTCGCATTTAATTAAATGCGAGTGTAACTTGTGTCGTTTAGAATGTTTAAGTATTCAGTTTTAACTGTGAATACTCATTTACTCATATGTGTATTTAGTCTGCTTGCCGTCCAATGGTAATTTCACGAATACTTTATTATGTTGATTAAACCATCTGTTGAGAGGATAAGTGTATTCTTGACTTATCCCAATTTATTTGAAGTCGGCGAAAAGGCTAAGTACTACCTCAAATAGTCAAAATAATATGTTCCCTTCATTAAACAAATCCTTCCAATAATTGGCACAGATCAAATGTATTTTGGGTAGCCAATTAACAGACACAAATATTCTCTACGAAGTGATTTTGTGTAGAGTGGATGTGACATGTATTACGGGAAAATTGCTTTCCTTTTATGTTGGTTCCTCCCGCGGCATCTTTATGGGAAACATGTATGTAGGTAATTAAGTATTTATATAATTGAGAAAGGAATTACATAAACTAGTAGCTTTTGCCCGCGACTTCGTAGGCGCATATCCCATTTTTTCATGTGGCTATCATACAAAAAGAGAATTTTCCGAATCCGACTGGCAGTTCCAGAGATTGGCGTGTTTAAACAAACAAACTCTTCAGCTTTATAATATTATAGTAATAGTATATAGTAAAGATAGTATATTATAGTATAGATTACTAAATTATTTTGATTTTGTTCCGACTCATGTAAAAAAAGTCCCTTATGTTTTTAAGAATAAATAAAAACCTTGTATGCCACTCCTTGTTTTATTCCGAATTCTGCAAGCAATATCAATACCGAGCAAAACAAGTGCAGGGTATTAGTCTCAGAAGTCAAGGTATATCTCCTATAACGAATGAAGAGAGCTTGTCTGAGTGTAATGCCACAAGCATATGAATAAGAAGAGGAATCCCATGTAGCCCAAATCGATCAGTGGTACCTACTATGGGTATGTGATATCTAGCGATCGTGCATTAAGGGAAAGGGATGATTCTTTGCAGTGACCCTTGTCGTAAGGTTACTCTTACGGCAAGTTTCAAATCATCAAGTTAAGGATCATGTTCGTAAGTAAGAATAATAAGTAAGTAAGATTCATAGATATGCAGATATTATAAAGCAGCATTTGACTACATGGTTGAATACACGCAAAGGTTCCATGTTCCGCTGCTCCGCTGCTCCGCTGCTCCGCCCATACAATAACTAAGAGAAATGTCCCAACTATGAAACAATGTTTGCACGTCTACCACCTATTTGTCATTCGTCACGTTGTTTTTACATTTATCAGAATAGAAAGTAACGTATGACATAATCCCGGCTTATTCCCCTGACTCTTTACACAAAGCACGAAAGAAGGTATTTGGCAGGAGATAAAGTAGTGAGATCTGCGCCGCAGCATTTCCCGCGGGACAGGCCAGTCGAAGCCATATTGTTTGACCGATTTGTTCAATATTTCCAGATAAAAGCATGTCATTCATTAGATCACATCAAAAGCTGTAAACATTTGGAACATTTAAAAAGTAAATGGATGTCAAATAAACATAAAATTTATTCACTATTATACTACTAACATTATTTCTTGGGTTATGCCGGACGCGGATGGCACGAATAGGTCACTAAATAATTTTGTTATGCCGTAGTTTGTCTGCTGTCTAGACCGATTTATCAATTAAATTGTATCGAAAATAAGACACACCTAGATTATAAAAATAAGCTTACAAAGGAAAGCATGGTAAAAATATTTGACAATCCTATCGAGTGTTACTTTGCTCTTACAAATAGAGTGGACGTTACCATTAGTGACGTTATTTTTTATACTCAGTCTTGGTGCTATGTTCTAAGTTTTCATCCAAATAACTAGCAAGTTTTGAGTGAGCTGCTTTGATCAATATATTGCAACTAAGTAATTATTTCAATTAGGCTACGTATTTACAGGCTGATTAAATTGTACAAATTGATCCCTTAGGGTTCAACTAGTTCAATTAAACCTACTTGCAGTTGTAGTGATCTATACTATAGCTGCGGAACCCCTACTCAACGCGCGTCCGAACCGCACTTAGCGGATTTTCGTAGTTGTTTGGACCGTGCTATATTGATAAATCATCGGGCTGGATATCGACAATTACGCAGTATTTCATGATGCTCTGCCTACTTTATTATTAATTTCACACCATTATCGCCTGCAATTGAATGAACAGTGATAAATTACTGTTTTTTGTTTATTATGGAGGAAACATCAAGCTTTATTTCGTGAAAGGAAAAGTATCTACAGATGAACTTTTTAAGTTGTCGTACCTATAGCCATGCTAGTAGCAAGGATGGTACGGTAACTTAAAGCTTCACATACCCCTTTTCTTGTTCTTTCTTACACACTATTGTCTACATTTCTTATTCATTTCTCCTTTCGCAGGTCTGCTGGAAGAAATTTCTTTAAAAATAAGCAGTACCTTTGTACTAATAATTATAATGTTATATCTGATACTATCTCTGTGTGTACCTAAATTGTAAAATAAATAAATAGATATTGCTAAACTCTTATAATTAGGTATGTAGTTAATACAACTTCGATGTTATTTGCTGGACAGAATATCTTTTATTAACAGTTGCTTGGAACTACAATTACAAAAGAATAAATGTGAGAGAAAACAATCAACAATAGTGTATTCTCTTACAGATACACATACACACAAGTGGTAAAAGCGCATTGAGCCAAATGGGATGCCACAGTGACCGGCGGCGGTGGCGGCGAGTGCCCTAGGTATCTTTTAAAACTTAATACGCCATTCCAATCTTTAAACCAGAATTCGTTTCACGCGGCTTGCGGCGGGTTTTCTTTGAGTTCTGAAATGAAAGAATCTTTGATACAATTGTGAATTTATGACCGTTGCAATGTAGTTTTCTACAAGGATCGAGGGAAATAAGCTTTAGTCTGGACGGAAAATAAACATAATTGCTTTAATAAAAGCCGAAGTAGTCGATACTTTGTTAGTACGTTGAAGGCAGAGCTGAGAATCCCCGGGGGTGTGTGTGCCGAGCTCCGGCCGCAAGCTGGCAGCGCCCGGGACGCAGCCGCTCCGACACGACGTCGCTCTCGCTACATCTACGTTATATGAGAACTGTCCTGCGAAATATATCAGCTGTTCTCAACGTGAAATTCAATCGAGAGGTTTCGTAGACTAACTATTTTAAATAGTTTTTTAGTTTTACGTGCAGTTTCAGCACAATTTTCCTTTACAGTCATTCCTTTTAGATTTGATTTGGGTAGTGAATATTATTCCTCTTAGCAAATAAGACTACCACTGGAACCTTATTAAATTAACAAAATGACAGAGTGCGTTTGATTATGAAGTTATGAACAGCTTGAGTATTTATTTATTAAAACTTCATGCAACACAAAGGTAGGCATAATGTCTTAGGCATTCTCTATCAGTCAACCAAGGGTGGTGGTGGTTTAACAATTTATGTATACATTTAATTAACTAGCCCTTAACCTCTGTACCGACTATCTAAAGGTGTTTAAAAGAATCCTAGAAAGTTAAACGTCTACAATAAGGTTTCATCAGAGTTATAACAAAGACTTCTATCGGATAAGGGTGGTGGTCTGGTGTAAAATATTCACGGGCAGCCGGCGGACTGCAGTGATTGCCCTCGGGCTGCGGCACTGTCCCACGCGCTGCTCTAACGGTCTGGCCACGACTGCATGATTGCCACGTGCTTTGGCGAAGCGAAACGCGACCCGTCGGATGGCGCAGTCAGGCACCTACTTAAATAACCGACAAGTGACAATTCATTTATACATTTTCTGCTCTATTAAGATTAATCCACACATATCCGGGACGTGCCCGAGACGTGGAAGGACCATGTTCCGTTCGGCGTTCGAAAAAATAACGGTATTTACATTTTATATGAACTCGTTCACATACATTCGAATCCGGACCATGATTGAATCGTTCGGTCGGCGAAACGTACGTCGGCGAAAAGTTCCATCGGCAAACCACCGAAAAGTGAAACGTATAGTCGGCGAAACGTTCATCGGAGAATCGTGTGTCGGACAATGTTTCACAATCGCGCGGGACGTGTGTAAGTTTACGTTGTGACGGACTTCGGTCCGGCCACGTCCCGGGCACGGCCTAGATATGTGTGGATCAACCTACAAACATCACCTATCGCAAAAATATGAGTCATATAATTTTTGTGATAAAATATGTCGCAATATATGTAAATAGGTCTGTTCGTGTAACATGTCAACTCAACTAGTCGCCCGTATATTTCCCATCCGCTCGGGACATGCTTCATACATTTTGGTGAATTTCTTTGTAGCGTTCGTCGCGACACTCTTCGTTTTCGCTGGTACCAACAACGTCCGTGTCGTCTCCGGGCGGCAAGCCTGTACCCGACGATATTCCGCCGACTCCACCGTACAAGCCTTCCATAAAAATAATATTTGCATACACGTGATTATTATTTACGTTACGTATACCTGTTTTGTTCATATGAGAAAACATTTATGATTAAACATTTTCACTAAATTTTTTGTAGGTAATATTGTATCCCGTCAACCTGCCTGTTTAAAATTAAATTGAGAACCCTAATTCAGGCAAATGTTCGGTTGTTTAGGTGGATCGGAGTAGGGTATGTAGGTAATTATAAATACAATATTGGTTCTTCAGTGTTTTGCCGTACCTATAGATAGCAAATAGGTTTGTTTATATTTGTACCTGACATTAGTACATGACGTATTCGACGTGACAAACATGATTAAAAAAAGTATTTTGATAAGATTTATAAACAGCAAGAAAAAGCCTTTTTCGGATTGTCATTTGCTGGGGAACCGATGACTTTCTGATTTTTTTTGTTCGAATTTCATTTTTCCGAAAACTATTGACCGACATTTTTTTTGTTATATGCATTTTTGACATATTTTTAGATCATCGAAGTATCATGTGTCATAGGTATTATTTTACCGAACTATATTTCGCCGATATACAAAATAACTTTTTGCTATTGGCCGAAGTCTCTTTTGAACTTTTTTCATTTGCCAAATGATTTATTTGCCATATTTTCACCACACCGGAACAAAATTTACGGAATATTCCGGTTACTTGGTAGCATTTTCAATATTAAATTAAATTACAAAATTTTGTGGCTGAAACAAATCGCTGCAAAACCGACTTCACACAGTCTTGTCTTCCCTACCCCCAGAGTGTAATTTAAGCCCGCATAGGCCGCTGTGGGGCCCAAACCCCGCCGGAGCCGTGACAGAAACAATGCTTGCTGCATGTTGCATGCCTGCTTGCATGTTGCATGCTTGTTTGCACGCTTCATGCTTGCTTGCATGCTGCAAGCAAGCATGAAGCGTGCAAACGTAAACAAAAAAAAAAAAGCAAACTTAAACTAATCTGAAATTAGTTCCTGCTGCCTTAATCTATAACGCCAGAGTAATAATTACATTAGTTTTGAAAGCTCTTTCAAATATTAAATTTCACTCAAATTGTCTTTAATTACCATAATACAGTTTTTGTTTATTTTTTCTTTAACGACGTTTTAATTCTTTTTTTCTGGTGTAGTACCTCCAGTGATGGTGCTGACCGTCAGGTAAGCCGCCCAGATCGGGGCCCCATACAGGGCCATCGATCGCACGATCGGAAACAATACATAATGTTATTTCGGCTAAGTGTAACATCGGTAAAAAGGTTTTCGACCAAATGAAACGACGGAGTAACGAAAAAAAACGAATTGATAAATAGGTCAACTGATACAGTGGCAGACGTGACTTTGATGAAGTAAAAAAAAAAATGAAACGATAATAGTTGAAAAGTTTAGGTGAAATGAAATTCGGTCAAATATTTATCGAACTTATGATAGGTAACCCATTTGTTGTATTAGCAATTAGCATGTCAGTTTTATTTACACAAAAAAGATAACACATACATTTTATATTATACGGATTTGAAAGGCGAATTTTAGTTTTAAAAAATCAAAAAAAAAAAATAGTATTTATTCTGGGTGCTCATCAAAAATGCAAATTTAAAAAAAACAGCTGATCGGGTTATGCGCTGGAGGTTCGGCTAACTTATGCTCTACGACGGGGTTCCATTGACTTTTTTATTGAGATTAACTTAGATTATCACCAGAGGTCGGAATTAGGTAGAGTTATTTATGTACTTGAATCGAAATGTTGATATTAATATGGATCTTCCCGGGATTTCTAGTAGACAATCCCGCTACGCCAACAATATTACACAATAAATAATAATAATTTTTCTTTTGTTCTCACAAGCTATGTTGTGAGATCTACAAATGTGTAAACATCGCGCGTATGCGCATTGGAATTTTGCAACTTCGGACATCCGATGTCGTTGATGTAAATTTGGCAACGTTGCGGGTGCAGTGGTTTAAATTGTGTTAAAGTAAATAACTTTTTATTAAATAAATCACGGGATTTTTCTGCTCTTTAAAATTAATATCGGTATTTGAGGCGTTTCCACTTTATTCTTTCGCTGTATGAAATCAGTGTAAGTACATAAATAACTCTACCTAATTCCGACCTCTGATTATCACACACGTTTATCACATATTTTTCTTTCGTGGAACACAATTTAGAGTCAATACTACGCGGCAGGCTTGTTAACTAAACACATAAACACGTTGAAGGCGTCGTAAGAATCTTTTAACGTAGAATGACTTTAAAACTATAAGTCTCGTTTATCGTTGAATTTCTAAAGTGCAGCTCTTTATTAATTATTTACGAATACACTACCTCTTTTATTCCGATAAAGTCTTGAGGGGCCTGCACGATATGTTTGTATGTGCACGTCCAAAAACTTACAGTTGGTGTCAAGATAAAACAATGTAAAGTCACAAAACTTGTTCTCGCATAAAGAGATTTATACGTGCTAGTGGTTTGGGATGAACGGGGTTGGATACGTGATCGTCGTTCCTACCTTTGTGTTTTTATAACGCATACGGACGTATTTATATTGTAAGAGGTAGACACTTCGATACTCGTAAAACGCGACTCATGTGATATTTAGGTCTACTACTATCCATCGATTTTGTGTCCTCCAGACACTAAGTCTCCGAAGAGAGGTCTATACGACGCTAAGGCGTCAGTTACGAATGTCCGGAGCGACTCTTTCTGGACTGAATATTTTACGAAAGCTATTTAAAGACTTACCGCAACGGAGCAGGTGTCCGATTGAAATAATTACAGACAGTTATCATTAACCCTAATGAACGAAGCCATAAATCAAAAAGCAGGTTCTGAGAAGTGTACGTGAGTTACATTTAAGACTAGGTAAGTACTGCTTAAATCAGCAGAATAATACTCGTACCATGGCGATTTTGTTATTAAACGTGTTTTAACGACGTTAAGTTTTATCTGCAATCTTATCTAGCAAGATCACTAAAATTTGTATATTAAAATGTTCACTACAAGGTACACTAGTCCTCGCATTATTTAAGAAATATGACAGCAGAGCGTTACAGCACATCGGAATAATAAAGGAAGAGACGGGCCACGTTTCAATTTTGCCGACCGTCTTTACAATTTCTCAAGCAAAATTATGCAAGAGGTAACCGAGTTGGCAACTGCAACTATGCTACTTGGGCAAGACAAGACGAATAGCAATAAAGACTTATCTGAAAGTGGTTCGAGCAGATAGAAGGCGGATAAATTACCAATACTGCACCAGCGCGCGCCGCCCTCGCAGCATGACGCGCCGGGTTACTTACGTTCAAATTGTAGACAATAAATTCCATATGAAATGCCACCTTGAAATTGTTTTATTGTAATTTAATATGCACGTGTTACTTTACACAATGTTTTTAATTAAATTGTTGTATATTTTTATTTTCGAAACAAAGTGTTAGCTCTGTTCAGTAATATTACATTTCGCTCGGGAATTGGAAAAATGAAACATGAAATCAACTCTGCTAGTCTGTTTGTTTCACAGTTCACTGTGATAAAGCCTTTTCTAAGAGATTGCTCGACGCAGATAGTTGATATTTTGGCAAGTTTATTGTTAGTTTTGACCTCAATATAAATAAATTATGTATAAAAGGTTAAAAGATTTGTAAACGTGGTTTTGAAAACAAAATAAATATTTGTGTGGTATCTTTTAATTAATTGGAATTTATGAGAATTGAACGAGTTTGAAAAAAATATATCGTCGTGTTGTAGTTTTCTTTGTTTTAGTACACAATAGGGATTTAGTTTTGTGGATTGTTAAATATTTACTAAGATTTAGTGATTTTGCATACCTAAATCGGCTTGGAAAAACGAGTTGTTGAATGGTAACAAATAGAATAAGTCAACTGTTAAATGAGTTTCTCACATGCTTCGAATTAGTTTTTTTTATAAACTTGAAGACAGTATAAGAAAACCTACCGTTGCGATTTGCTCTGAGTTCTAAAGAAACAATGTTTTATTCAAGAGATAAGACTGGCCTTTGTGTTACTTGGTAGAAGCTCAAATAAATTATTAAGGACAAGGTAATCACTCCGTTTGCCAAGAAAATACTATGTACAATGAAAAATGCCTTTCAGAGGCTATGGAAAATATATTTTGGATTATTTAAACACATTCTAGGGTATAAAAGAGTGTAGAATGTTCTGGAAACGGAAAACTTACGGAGGAACGTCATGAATGCAGAGTGGCGTGGTGTGGTCGTTACTACAAAGAAGGCGCTCAGCGTCAACCTTATGAACGGGAACTGTTACAAATTTAACACTTGCGACTGGCTTTTAGTTGTGCTGTGCAAGCGTACATGGG
>NDFZ01004964.1:131225-152901 GCA_002192655.3 Mamestra configurata | reverse complement strand
AGTGCCGCACTCACATTCTATTGCGAATGCTTTAAAATTTAAAACACCCAGTCACTAGGGCTATTCGAAAAAATATGAGAAATGTGCCGCTGAATACATTCTGTGGCGTGTAAGTAATACCACCGCGCGTATGAAGGCTTTCGAGATATTTTTAGGTCTTATTCGGATCCACGATAAGTTTCGTCATATATTCCATTCTTATGCCTACGCTATTGTAATGGATAAGAGATAAGCTGCGGATAAGGAGATTCATGTGGCATCATTGAAGATACGAATCTGTCCACATCGATTTTTACTTAGGAGCTGAATGCTGAGTTGGGCATCTTAACCTACGTTTTACCTTAAAAAAAATTAAATGAACTAGAAAAAAGTAAAAATCTTTTGAATGCTTTTATGTTCATCTTTCGGCAAAGGAAATCTTCTATACGGTTTTGAAATCGTATCTACTAAAATAATATAACGCTTAAAAATGTTCTGTACGAAGAGTAGCTTAAAAATGGCCTGTATCATAATCAGAATGATTTAGTAACCTGCCTTTGTACGCTTACATTCACATTCATACTGCTTATATCACCTTCCTATTTACATTTAGGTTCTTTTCCCCGTCAGGTCGAGCGCCGAGCACGAGTTCAACAGCTCTAGGCAAGCGCGTCGTTGGCACTTAATAGCTCCTTAAGAGAGGCACAAGTACTAGGGAACGCTCCACAGTACACATAAACGTGGCGACGGTTTCTTAGACCACTACAAATAAGATTTACTAGAGAGGGCAATTTAAAATCTGTATGAATCCAAAAATATAAGTTATACAACCTTTCAGTTGACAGCTGCCATTCAAGTTTGCAATTACTCGCAAATTGCCCTGAAGTGGGTAAGAATGTTCGTGGCAAACATGGGTTGTGTGCTCCAAACATGTTATCATATCTACAGATACTGTAATCTAATTATAATGGATGAGTAGTCAAATACCATGCAAGTAATTTTGTTTGAATTGTTGACATCCATGATCATTCTTTCATTGTAAACAAACTACTGTAGAATGAGTTTCCATCACCAACAAAATGCTTTAAAACATGTTGAGATTTATTTGTTTTGATTTCTTTGGAAACAGATAAATTGAGCTCAGAGCAAAATGAATGACCTGTTTCAAAATATAATGTATGATAATGTCGGTTTTGACGATAGGAAGGATTTGCATAGTGTGCAAATGTGACATCCTCTATAAGCGTACAAGTGCCATTAAGAACCCGTTAACCCCGGCCGACTGCTGCAACTTACGAGGAAGATAAGCTGTTGATCATCTCTATGAATACTTATACACGTGAACACATTACTTCCATCTTGTTAAAACAATCTGAAATAAAAAATAGGAGCGGTTGAAATTTGGAAATGGAGCGTAAAAAGTACGAATGGTGGAAGAAATAAATCATCATTGAACGCTGTTTTTACTACATAAATCATGTACATACGTTTGTTAAATGTGCTTTCAGGATCATGTGGATTTCTATAAACCAGAAGTGCATTGTTTAAAGTTGTGATATAGGTAGAAGTAGCTCACTAAAACGACGTGGTCTTGTTGTACTGTGCATAGGCTTGCTGGCAACTTGTCAAACTATCATAGCTTCACCAGCCACATTTACACCAAACGTGGTCGGAGGCAAATTATGCTTTGGCACTAATTATTGTAACATGCTCCATTCTGTTAGACGCCATTAGTGTGCAGCATGCCTGCATATATAGAAATCATTTAGACGTGGTTTCAGTTTCCAGTACTAGGTATTAAATTCAGAGCTGAAGTTAAATTTTTAAAAGACTTAAGCATAAAGTTCTTCTTTAAGTGTCTGGGCCGACATGAGGTCGCAAACTTTATTTAATTTCCTGATTGCGCAAACGAAAACCAGCAGGAAAACGGACCGCACCCACATCTGGCTGACTAATGTTGTTTGAACTCGCCTCAAACTACATTATTTATTTTAATGTGTCTTTATTTGAATTTGTAGCCAACGTTACGCGTTACGCTGCATAGGATTAGGTGTGTACCTATTTAAGAATTAAACTTGTGTTATGTTACGAGCAGTTTGCTACGTGTACTGGATGGGAATTACATGCCTCCTGACCGTTATGTTCCTGCTAGAAAATAAGGTGATTTCGACATATTAAAATTGTGTTTCCAATTTTCTAGAATACTAGAACATTTGAATGTTTAATACAAGGAAGATCGCCACTTTGTTCCATTACTTTACGACTTTAAAGTGTCGAACAGTGTAAGAGGAATTCGGAATTAGCTCGGCTATTAGTATTGGAGAACTCATTAATTAACATGTTAGTAAATGCTGACGAAAACAAATATAACCCGAACTGTTATTTTTAGGCAAAGTTTTCAGTTGAATCTTACTTGGCGCGGCGTGAGAATACACTACGAATCTATGTTTGTCTTTCTATTTCTAAACCGTTAGGGAAATCTTTGAACCTAAATAACTAATACTACGGCGTTTTATATTGGACAAGGTTGTACACACAACAAAGGAGTTAAGTGTGCAGGTAACGAATGGTATCTGTGCGTACAAAGGCGGCAGCTGTCGCAGTGTGCGTGATAACTGAGCAACCGTTATTGTGTGCGCTATAATTGATTATACTCAAGACTACACACTCAAAGCGACGACAGAGCCCTGACCACGAAGCCCAAGCAATCTCCGCGAAAATATTCACGGAGAGCGTAAAATTATTTGTTGTACAAAAGCTGGAGCAATCCATACCGTCTGTTGCATTTATGTGTAAGCAAAACTGCAGCAAATTGAATTGGTATTTGTTATATAACAACGGAGCACTTGAATAAGCTCAAAAAGCCGGCGACACTCGCTTCCGATCCGATTTGTGTTGACTAGACGCTGACTACGAGATTAATATTGGTACTGTGTCTGAATGAAGTCCAGTCTTTATGATTGAGTTCATATTACATGCTGATTCAAAATATTTCAATTGAGAAGAAAGGTGAAGATTTTTATTTTAGATTTTATTATGTTATTTTACTTCGGCTCTAACTACATTTAGGGGGCCTTGTCTCTTATACTGGATTCGACTCTAGGTTGTATGTATATTAGAAGTTTTTTGATCTCGGTGGTTAGTTTTCTTAGATACTACACACATTCATATTTACTTTATAACATAATATGTACATACATGGGTGGGGGACCGACTTTATCGAGACTCGTATAAAAAACTTTGGGATTACCTGAAAGTTTTTGGAATGCCTCTATTAATCTCCAAACTGAGACATTTATATGAGTTATAAATTTCTTTTTTATTATAAAAATAATGTGGTGGCGTATTGTGTGGCCACAAACATATTAACTTGGAACTATTCGTATTAATATCGGCTCAGCTGTCATGTTATTTTATCATAGTCTGGTGAAATTAACAAACTATATTTAAGTCCCTAATAACTTAACAGTTAAGTACTTTGATCCAATCGTCAGTTTAGTAAGTTTGAAGTAATTAATGAAAACATTCCTTCCGTTATCCATATCTGGAACAATGCAAAAGTTTGCTGCTAAGTAAGTACGAGAACCCAGTGAGAGCCGCCGGGCAAAGGTTACCTCTGTCCAGCTGTCATAGAACTCCGTCCAATTACACACAGAATAACTGAGATAGTCTAGCCAGAGCTTTGAAAATGAGATATGAAAAATGTGCACTTTCATTTATTCGTGTTTTCATATTCGCGTAGAGTTTATTAGTGGTGCTGGGCGGTCCTTGACGCCGGCTCCAATAAGCACGGACACCTCATGACAGATTAATTATTCCGTTTGCCGCGACTGCCCGACCCCGAGTCACCCAGACATCAACACACCGGAAACGAGTTAGCACATTTCTCTTGCACCGCTGTACTGTCTTTTAAACACTTTTTCCAAACAGATTTTTTAATTCTTTTCTATGAAAAAGGGCCCATGTCCGCGACCTTTTCCCTTTGGAGTCAAATGACTTCGTTTGTAATTTGGGCGTTCTGAGAATTTAAAAGTTTTTCATCCATTTCGGATGCTTATCGCGCAATCTCGATAGGCTGGTATTTTGTTTTCGTTTTATAGTCTCGATGTCGTGTTGTGTTGTATAAGATAAACATTACTCGAATGTGGCAGTTTTGAGGCGAGATGATTATGTGGGATCAATAGAGCACAATAATATAACGTAGTGTAGCGACTAGCGAGCCGCCTAGCCGGCGCTCGAGCTCGCCCGGCCGCCTGCCGCTCAGACTGAGTGTAATTGTAGCCTGTGTCTATTGAATTATAGAGAAGTCAACATTTTAGCCATCCCTCGCGTGGAGCGATTCTATGGGTACGTGTAAACTTTTCAAAAATATGAACGGCAAAGTACGGCTGCTACGTAGCAGGAAATACTAAATAGAAAATACCTGTAAGATTTTTTCGTGTTTTAGTAGCGAACCACAATATAATGTTGCAAGTCTATAAAGAATTGGATAATATTTAAGCTGAGTAAAGCGATCAGTAAGAAATTCGCTAGATCAAGATCCCTTTATCAAAAAAATAAATGATCTGTCGGTGCGATCACTACCTAATGAGATCAGGACCAAAATGAGGCGCTTCTTACGGCATCTAATTCTGGCCAAAACATTAGAATGTTTAGTTTCATTACACATACAGTTCTGCAATTTATTTTGTACAAGTCAATATCAATAGTATTAAATCTAAACAAACAATAGCACGCAGTGCACAAACGAGGCACGTTTCATTTAAATGCATTATGCAGCGCCAATGTTGGGATATGATATAGAAACAATATCAATAAACGGGTGACGCTGGACGACGTGCGCCACATGCAAGCCAGAGTGCAGTGCTGGGATTTTAATACAGATGAATTATCCCATTGACGTGCAGATGGAGGGGAAACGATCATTTTTACAAATCTTTACATAGATATAGATGTACATTGGCTCCTCGTTTAATAACAAGTTGGTAAAGCGCGTTTATTATGACGGAGTGACTGACAGGCGGCAGACCTAACGTATGAGGGTCCCTCGTCGCTCGTTCCCTGGCATAAACTAGTTTCTACTTGTGAGTTCCTCCGCAATGAAGATAAACAGCATTCGCGTAAAATTCTCTTTCATATTGCAAATTATCTGCCTCTGGGCGCGAGTGCTACATACAAATTTCCATAATTTTATTTATATTTATCTGATTTTTCGGTCCCTCATAAATAAGTGTATAATACGTTTGTTTTTAACACTTAATTTGGCACATTGTGTGCCCTAAACAGGTTATGTCGTGTATGCCCTATATATTTATGTCAGATCTGTTCAATGGTATGCCTACACCTAGTACCTATACCTTGATATCAGTCACAGTCAGTCAGTGATTGCTTATATTTTTCGATCGAAACTTTGTAGTCTACCCGTGATTAGTTTCTACTCCCCTGAGAGATGACATCACCGTCAAATCTGTAGGTACAAGAATTTAATTTATATCTGGTATGTAAGTCCGTCATAAAATATGAACCTGAGTTCATTTTAAATACCTACAGACAACATAAAGTTCTCTCCTTTGTAATTAACGGCAGTACTTACGTACATAGACGTGTACGAAAGAGGCTTTGGCCACCGGCCCTCCGCACCCGCATCGGACCCTTTTGGGTTAACTCCGAGAAATTGAGATATGTATTTTTTGTTTAAATACCACTTCGTACTACAATTTAATACGAAATGGAATCCGATTCATTAATTGTACTTACGTATATGTACGTAAATTTTCAATCAGCCGATTGAAAGCGCGAGGTTGAGCCGACGTTATACTCAATTTAAATAGAATTAACGTACGTACGAGTATGAACTGGAAAAGGTATCACTAAATAAAAATAATGTCATCACGTAGACATGTTTCGAACAATGCTATGGCGTAGAGGCGTCTATGAAGAAAATGTCATAAGTCAAAGTCACCTTCTGGCTGTAGTAAGTAAATTAATCTGTTTGAGAGGGCTGTTGGACGTCACGTCGCCGC
The DNA here is from genome assembly GCA_002192655.3 of Mamestra configurata. Taxonomy (NCBI): domain Eukaryota; kingdom Metazoa; phylum Arthropoda; class Insecta; order Lepidoptera; family Noctuidae; genus Mamestra; species Mamestra configurata. Next base: position 146,899 of record NDFZ01004964.1, on the reverse strand, counting down.
ACCTCGTCCCGGGGTGTCGGGAATATAGTGGGTCAAACAATGGTTCTCATGCAAAATGCAAACGTGAGCCACCACGCCGGCCCGGAGCGAATAGCTCCGTCGAACGGAACTGCGCGTATCTACCACTCCACTAAACAAACGCACACCTACTACCACCGCACTTTACTTTTGCCTATTTAAAATTTAAGCGCCACTAGATTTTTTTACTTCCCGCAGGTAATATATTCCCACTCGAGCGCAAAGGAATCGGATCCCTTTAATATTTTATCTGTCCGTGTGAACATAAGGAAACTCCCTTCCGAAAACTTTATGAGCAAAAAATGAGAGTAGCTAATGAGAAGCTCGATGTCCTATTATACTTTTGGCGTGAGCACAAAAAGGGAATGTCAATATTGCGTGCGGGCCGAGATAATGCGAGGCTGTGTAATGATGGAGGCTGCGAGCCGACCGCGCCGCCGCCGCGACCCGCTGCAAGGATTTGTTTAGTAAATTGCTACACTTTGTACAACAAGGTGAATCTGTTTTTCATGTCTTCATCCTTCCCCGTAACGAATGTTATTTTTAACCTTAATATTTCTGCAGTTTATGCTACTCAAACAAATATATATATATTTTTTTACTTTTACTGCACATATTTATTTCTTAATTCATGCAAAGAATATCTCCATGTAAGCATAAAACAAGAAAAGCTAAGCAAGCTACGGAGTTTTAAAAATTTAAATCCATCTAAAATGGGTAGCGTCATCTCGTGTCTGTGTTTATTTATTTACTTATTTTAAATTCTTATGTACACTGCGTGCGAATAAATTCTAACCTATACGCCAGTGTGTACGCCAATGCCGAGACATTGAAATAAGTATTTTCTCATTAGTGAAAATTGGTTCAGCTGTTTTGGGTTGTAAATTAAACAAAGTAGCCTATTTAGTATGTACAAATTATGAAATGGTGCATATTTAGGTTATATTGTTATCTGTTCCACTTTGCATAGGCACATTTAGTCCGACAGAGTATAACATGAAAGAGACAGTATCTACATCAGCTATTTTATTATGAAAAGTGGGTGTGGAGTGGCCGTGTTTCGGTGGAGACATGTTTTAAAACTGCGATAACGTTTCGATGCAGCTGGTTTGTCAGGAGCGTCCACTCGTAAAGGTATTATATAGAACCAAAATGGTGGCGGCGTGCGGCTGCGGCTATCATGAATGTGCAGGTTTGCGTGTGCATAGTGCTTCGTTCATTATGTATGCACGTAACGTTTTATGTATTGTCAAGAGTTGTGCTTTAGGCTGCAACGACGTGCTTCATTCAAAGTAAGAACCGAGCAAGCCGGCTGAGCCGAGATCGTTTGAATGCGTTTGTGAATCAATGATAAATTGGGTGGAGTTTCGGAGTTTGTCGTCGGTACGTTTTGTTATGCAGGTATTAAAGTGATGCATTGTTTAATTATACAATGATTACCATTTCTGAAAAAGTAATAATTAAATAAAAAAACGGGTTGATCGCGTGGTAACTGTGCAGTAATTTAGTATTTTTGTACGACTCTTCCATTTAAAAATAAAATGAATGCACTATATCGTTACAGTTTTCCTCCTTGATATGCGAAGAAAAATGAGCTCCCCAGCACTTATAGCCGTAAACTTTTGTTTTCTAAAATTCCGAGAATTGTCTTTATGTGAGCGTTGAGCGCGGTGCCGTGAGATTTTCGCTCACACTTTCTGAACAACTTTACTACTAAGAATATGTTTGAAGGAACTTCAACATTTGTCTGTTTCCACAGTGTGCTTTAAGAAGATTGAAAAACCTTTTAATCTTAAAAATAATTCTTTCTTATCAGAGGATTTATTTTTTAAACAATAATTAGATATTTTTTTATTTCCTTACTTTATTTACCGCGATAGGAAGGTAGAAAACAATTTAACAGTCACTTGGCTCCCAGAAAAACAAGCTCAACCGCTTCATACCAACAAAATCCGTCCGCGTAAGTAATAATTTATGTATGAAGTACATTAGCCACTTAAACTTTAGTCAAGAAGTAAGAAAACAAATATTTTTAGCTGAGGAGTTATGAAAGTTGAACGTCAGATAAGTTTGGGTACAATGTGTTCTTATTAGCGGTGCGGCGAGGATTGTAACTACTCGATAAGTACGTGACTGAAGTGCGGAGGTGAGGAACAAAGTAAACAAACTGTTATTTGTCTGCACAACACGTACTGCTCACTGAAATGTAAGATGCCTGCAAAAATCACGTATCCTTTACAAATTATTAATGAATGCTGACTAATTAAAGTGTTATATAATAACTACAAACTAAAATTTCAACAACGTGAACCATAAAAGTCCAAAATTAAATAAAAACATTGAATTAACTGGTAGTAGTTGTGGTTGCTACGTCGTAGCATAGCTGGAGCTACGACATAGCACTGTCAGCTACGCCGTAGCACTAACATTTTTTCTCCAGTAGCGGTGTGAAAACACTTTTATATTTTAGTGTGGTTTTCCTCGACTGTAGAGCTATCACTGCGGATTTGTAGGCTCGCGTTTACTTAATTTTCGATGTCCTTTATAGGTCAATTGGCTGTCACGTTATATTCACTTCTCATTTTTTGGACCACAACAGCTACACTTTCATTTCTTTTGAAATAACTTAGTGAGAAGATGACATTTTATATTTTTTATCAGTTGTTTTCTTCTGTATGGTCTGCATGAACACTTAAATAAAAAATACCTTTACTTGTAACATTGCAGGGTAAATATCCCCCTTCTCTTACTCACTAAAAAAGAACAGACAATGATCTCATCGCTGGCAATTTCAGAGCATATTGTATAGATCGTTTAGGTTTTTATCAATTTCCCTTTGGTTTAAGGATGCCAATTTTCTTAAAATACCTATCAAGTTAAGCACGCCACATATAATACTAAGGTATTCCTCATAAATGATCATGAAAAATGTTATAAATAGCATTGTTAAAATAAGCCGTGCAATTGATGATTGTTTCATTCGCGAGTCGAGTGTAGAGCAAACATCACATTAACTACATCTGCTTTTATATCTCTCTCCATTCTCCGCTGGCGTGTTCGCTCTCAAAGAAATGAAAATATTCAATTCGAATCCCCAGTAAACGAAGATCTACGTGAGCTGAGTTTTAAGTGTCCATTAACGTAATAATAATTCGTCTAAGGGGAATTAATTACCTATGCAAAACTTTTTCCATTATGGAGGACCAGCTAGTGTCGACAAAGCAAGCTATTCAGAAGTTAGTCGCTGTCTGAGCTCAGAAACTTAACGTTATTAAGAATTTTAAACAAACTACTTACGTAGCTGATATTCAATGGGAGGATTTGTTATTGACCATTTGTACAAGAGAAGTTTCTGAACAGTGCTGCATCGTTACTTGCTATAAGATCCAGTTAGACACTTTGTTTGCGCTCAGTAAGGAAACTCGTTATGCTGTAGATAATGTTTTTATGTTAGTTCCCGCAAGTGAAAAGATTTTATCTCAATAATTTTAAATGTCGCGTTTGTAAGTAAAAGTTGCAAACTACTAAAAAACCTTTAAATTTATTATTTTTATAATTCCATCAGATTATTGCGGCCAAAGTAATGAGCGTGTCTTGATTCATGGTACTCACTCTCATGCGGTACTTTAGCTATCTTACGTGCTTCGGGAAACATATCGCTCCGTTACGCCTCGTCATTTCCATCGCACGCAGAAGTTACACAGAAATTCGGAATGTTGCCCAAACGATAATAACCGATCAGCATGACCTACTTTACGCCGTATCATTAGTGTTGATTAGAACGTAGGATTGTGGAAAGTGCATTGTGTTTATGACTGAACATTTCAAAACTAAAAATGTAAACTATAAATTGAGTCATCAACATCTATAATATTATTAGCATGGCTGCAGTCCATTTGTCGCAATTGATTACTCGCAGGTTTCATTAGAGGTCTTGGAGGACAAACTCTCCGATTGCGGTAGTTGCCGCACAACTTTCCTGAATCATTAGTTGGCGCCGCAGCTATATTTCTCGGTGCTCGTGACGTGACTGAAATATCTCCGCTTTCCTATTTTTACTTGTACCTGTACGGGTTTAGAAGAGTTTTCATACTCACTTTGCTACGGTACAGATATTTCAAGCCGTGTTTGACATTTTTAGAGGGATTTTTATTTGAGTTATGGCAATTTGTAGGTACTATGTTTGTATATCTGGGTTGTAAATAAATATTGCAGGTGGGTTCCCTCAAACTTACCGTGAATCAGATGGCCGGCAATATAGGTAATAGCAGCGAGGCGCTCGGTTGGCCGATGAGTTACAAGCGCAATTTTGCTGAATAATGAATTTTCCAGACCGCGAGCTGCCCCGTCCTTAGCAGGGAAGGCGTTCGCGTCGTCCTTATACAAATTTACAACATTTAAAATGAAAATTTACTGATTTATATCTGGCTTTAAATTGCAGAGCTCTGTAGATCCTAAACAAAGCACAAGGAGAGGTTTTGTCAAAGTCGTCTGCACGGTTTAAAACGAGTGCAAATTATGTTTGCCGGAAGTTTTCCATTTTGTGTCTTATTACGTGTGTATCTTATGACTGTTATAAAATATTCTGAGCATCTTATGATACCAGAAGACGTAATTTCCTTGTGACGAGGCATTTTACCAACCAGTTCACTGAATAAAAGTTTATTATTATATTTGAGTAGATGTTAATCCTATCTCTTTGGTTAATTTGTCTTTGATAGGTATCGTTACACCAAGCAAATTTATCGTCAGCAACCTTTTCATAAAATTAATTGTTTAAAGATCAAAGTCGATGATGTAAAATTAACTTGGCACAACTTTAGGAAATTCCTAAATCTTTGGAATAATGCTCGTTTAATAAGTTTCGTCACTCGCTTCAAAACAGATTAGACATTCTTTGTAAATTCAATTTTCAGGGTCCCAAGACTAGCCGCTAGCCTCGGTAGGCACGTAAATACTTTGAAGCTGAATCCGCCTCACTCTGTGGTTTCTAATCGGGCTGTGAGGGGATGTCGCAGAGTGCCATTGATAAAAGATTGCTCTTGTAAGCGACGGACGTTGATGCCGCAGTGCAAATCAACGATGCAATAGAGCTTAACGTCAAACGAGGACGTGTGGTTGTCACACAATACTGCACAGCGGTGTGACTTCAGAGAGTTGGACATATTAATTGGACGGGTTTGCGACCAATCCACACGTGTAAAGCCGGGAGTACACGAACAAGCTAGCGTAGTAAGATAGAGGCAGTAGCCGCCTACCGGCTTGACATCGTGTCCCATAAACAGCATTTTAAAGCAAGTTCATTTTATGTTGCAACATCATATTATTATTATGTTACAATTTAAGTAGACGCGTGTTTATTTAAAGTTCATATCTACCGCTCTGTTTTACTAGTGTTTTAAATCTAAGAAAACAACAAAGTAGGTGCAAAGCTCGCAGAAAGAAGAGAGAATTCCAAACGAATATTCTGTCTGTAATTTAGTTACTGACGTAAACAGAGAGTTTAGGAATTCCACTCAAACTTATTATCGGGGGTTGCATACCAGCCGCATGTATTCCAAACATTATTGAACACCTAAGCGGAATGCTCCGAGCGGCCGTTGTTTTGTACAAAGGCTCGTGATATATTACAGGACACAGGTGGATTGATTGAGAGGCATGCGGAGCGATCGCACAGATTGTTTGTATCCCAATAGCTAATATTGCTACAGTACACGAACGCTTCAATGTATTTTGAAACTTTGATACATGTGTTCATCGTTGATAAATGTTGTAAGTATAGCGAAGTGCACAGCGCATCTTTGTCATATCTGAAATTTAATTCCACATGGTTATTCCGCATGGTCATTCCAATGAACAGATTTTCAACAGATTTTTCCGTCGTGGTACGTATATTTTAATTCGCGGAAAGAAGGACGCTGCTATAATTGTTGTGGGGATTAAGAAACCTCAAGTACATCGGATGCATACTAACTAGTGTGGAAATGAACTGAGGATTACTGCCGTAATTGCTAAGTGATAAAAACAACTAATTACAATCAGAGGTGGATGATTAGAAGTTTTAAATCTGTGTGTATATAATAATTACGAAAGACCGTCAATATTTCCAGAGGCTCTGCTAAAGTTACGAAATTGCTTTGAAATTCACCTTAAGATCTAGGAAACCATAAAAACGAAGTTAAACCTACGGCTTTAAATCTGAACGTCGAGAAAATATCGCATAAATTCCACAAGAAGCAAATACGTTTACTTTGCATAATACTTGTATTTAAGTACGAATTATATCCATCGTTTAATTTTTATAAACGAGCAAGTCGTTAGGGATTCAGTTTTATGTGGCTAAGGAATGACATCGTTATTTTCATTTCATTCCTCAGGTACTTGAGGTTTTCCAAGTTGAATATGTATAATCACTGTCTTCTTACGTGAATTATATTTGTATGCCACGTTTTTAATGTGGCCAGGCGTAATAATTATTTTTATAGAAATATTGAATGGGTAATTATGGATTAGCAGTTAAATATTTTGAAGAATGTACCTATGTTAACTACTGCAGCGATTTTTATTTCTATTGTCATTCACTTTGCAGTCTATATTCCTCCAGATCCCGGTCTGGTGCCAGAAGCGCTTTTCTCCTAAGTCTTCATTTTCTGCACAATCGGCGATAAGATTTTTGTCTTCAATATCGAGTTTCAGAATGTCGTGCCAGCATGCAGCTTCTGCTGTCTCTCAGGAGGATTTAGTTCGGAGACGTTCGACCAAGGCGGAGTTTTCTAAACATTTTGAGTTGTTTATTTTGTTACAAAAATGTCTGTTCAGTATAGCGTTTTTTTATTTTCTTCTCTAGTGTAGGTACTTGCCATGTCGCATGCCACCCGGTTATGTCGTAACTACATAATAAATCTTGTTGAATGTACTGTAAAAGCTTGAGATGAGAAGCTGTGAGAAGTTGTAGTTAGAGTTAAAATTACACCCAAAAAGATATCACTGAAAAGGTAGAGGAAGATTTGAATAAATATCACACTATTCTTGCCTTTATAATAGCAATTTTGCAAGTTGTGGCGACTGACGTTCTAAAAGCTAATTCAATTATTCAATTCCAGTGTATATTAGTGGTTGTTCTCGAAATCTGATTTTGTGTTCAAGTCTCACATCGTCGTCGAGGGAAGATGAAATATTCCTAAAATCCGATCCTGAGCCGCAACAAAGTCACTGCTCGCCTACTTGAGACTTTATCCTCTTGTTTTGACCCAAAACATATATCGTAGTTTTTGTGACGGGTCAATGCACGATACCGGGTAATAGTGTGTTTATTCCATTTCGAATAGTTTTTGCTGAATATATATAAGATTAATTACTCAGTTTTATTATAATTTATACTAATTAATAATAAAGCGATTTGGCAGATTGTTACATTGTAAATGAGCATCGTTTTTTGGATGTCAAAGCACCGCAAAATTGAAGCGGAGATTTTCAAGCGAATTTATTCAGCGCTGGCTCGCGTCGCCGTTACAATGGATGTTCTGTCTTTCAACTAAGAATCCAAGGGAGAAGCTTTGCAGACGGTCGGTCGCAAGAAAAGTTAAATTGTATTGAACGGGACTAATGTCCTCGGAAAAAAGAGGAGCTATTTATTATCTGCGTTTATTTATAAGCTGGGATATGAAGGGATGAATGTTCGTGAGCATGTGTCGTGGGTCGCAGCGATGGGTGCCGCATATAGCGCGTCTATATGGGCCATCGCGTTTATAGCCGGCTTCGACCAGAATACTCGACCTTTACTCACAAAGCGTGCAGTACATCGAGCGAATCCATTTAAATGTCTAATAGCATTAACGGGAGCTCTGACCTTTCTCTTACCTACGCGTATTAATGATTTATTGCACAGTGCCATTTATGAATATTCTTATAACTTAAAGGACTGTGCTAGTGTAATGTAAACTAAATTTTAAGTAGTTATATGAACATTTTTGCATAATACAACTTACATAAGAAACAGTTACTTAGAACAAAAATAAATTGAAAAGAAATAGAAACGTAGGTACTCGTATATTCTTCGAACTTTCTATTTTAGATCTAGTATAATTAGAATATTAAACTTGTGACTTTGCCATAAGAGTTTCTAAAGAAGTTACGTAGGTCCACAGTCACATTTCAGAAATCTATATAAAATATCTATGTCACAGAAACAATGTAATTACTCCTATTTTATTCTAGTTTCTTTTCTTCACATACCACTAAAGCGACAAATAAAATTAAGTTAAAGTTATTTGTCACTGAAACTTTGCGAATACTCGTATATTTTACAGTTCTAGCTCGATCTACTCAGCTTAAGTTAACGGAGTGTGAGCTTAATATGAAGACTTTGGTGAATGCAACCTAGTTGGTAGAACAGATCCACTTTTACAAATCTATAGCAAAGGAATAAAACTTCGAAATCCAATTCGTTTTTACTAATTCGATAAATGTCAACATAGCTGTAAATCTGGTAGGAATTTATCTAATTGAAAAGTATTTATTGCCTTTTTATGTTTTGAAAAACTCTCGAAGTAAGTTAAAAGAGCAATAGAAAAGTTACAATCGAACACTTAATAAGCTACATAAAACTCTACGCGCTACGATCCACGCTACGGTCCGTGCTACGCCGTAGCGCTACGATTCGCTTCGTGATTGCTACGCTAAGTCAATTGCTACGACGCGGCGCTACACCGGATGCTGTATCTGGTTGAACAACTTTAAAAAAGAAATAAAGCTTACTCGTTGAAATGCAAACAACTTCTCCATCACGGAATAATATAATCAGTTCCGTGGATGTACATACTGTTATCATAAATTGGAAAAATATTATAAATAACGATCCACTGTAGGTACATTTAATTAAAATAATATTTCATTGGATGAATAAAGTCAAAATGATTTCAGCTTTTACGTAAATGCAAGATTGAAAGTATTATTTTATCGCGGTTAATACATTTATTGAGTCGTCATAAGCTTGTCGTTTATCGCACATACCGATCGGCTTGATTGCTGTAAGCTCTTTTGGGTTCGTATTTTTTAAATCTTTCACTGGATGGATGGATGCCTGTTACTTAATCAAGCCGGAGAGTTGTAATTTGGCACAAAGATAGATTATAGTCTGGATTAGCACATACGATACTTTTTATCCCGATCTATCTGTGTCCTTGAGGTAATTTTTGACATTCACGCGGGCTTTTTGTGTTTTTATTTTCTGTTTAATACATGGTTATTAAGATTATCTGTAAATATGTGAGTACCATTTACTTAAATTTCTTTAGAAAATGAATAAGTTTACCTCTGCTGGTGATACTTTGTTCTTATAAGTAGCATACTCTGGGTGAATCGTCCTCACATAATATTAAATTAATTTTTGTATACCAAATTTTGTAAAATCATTATTTGAAAAGAGTAACCATGGAGTTTCTTGGCCGTTCTTCTCCATAAGAATCTACCTTTCCGAATGGACAGTAGAGTCACTTTATTAATGTAATTTTATTATTTTACTGAACTGAAAATGCTGACGTTCAAAAGTGCCGTTTAATGGCCTAATTGAAATAAACGGTTTGACTTTGACTTTGGCTATTTATCCAGGAAAACTTCCATGTGAACCAAGTCGCTACGGCTAGTAATTTTCATATTCATGCCCATATGTATTAAAGTTATGTTGAAAACTATTCACAGAACACAGGCAGGCGTGGTAAGTTCAAATGTCGCCGGCGACACCGTATTACGTTTTAGGTTACAGCCGCCACACTTTGCAACAGCTGTGCTCGTATTAGTTCCAGACTCGTATTGCAAGCTTAGAAAGAGACGCACAACTTTTTGCGAATCACCAAGAGTTTCGTGTTACGAACGGTGTTTGCTGCAACATAACGTTGGCAGTGCACGCGTTGAAGCTCGTGGCTAAATAATAACAGCCGCACGGGTCGATCTCAAGGTTAAGCAACGCTTGCCGAGGTCAGTCTGTGGATGGATGACCATCTTTACATACCTATTATTTGTAGATCTTTGGCGGTCGTTACGGACTGTCAGAAGTCAGAAAATCTGATACCGGACTTGCCAAGGAGTACGGTGTTACCCAGTTACTGGGTTGTAGAGTTCAGATAGGCAGTCGCTCCGTGTAAAATACTGGATGCTGAATCCGGTTTGACTGGAAGTCGACCCCAATATAGTTGGGAAAAGGCTAGGCAGATGATGATGAACGTTGGCAGCGCACTCTCGACTAGTAATCCCCGAGTGCTCCCGCCATGGACGCACATTAATACAGCCCCACATGGGACTTTATTAACGTGCGCACACCAAAAGCAAGAGAGCAATTACGACGCCTGGATTTTAACTGCGAAGTTCCTAATAGAAAAATTCAATTACACTTTGTCTATGGCAGTCGAACCTTTGACCTCAGCCGCACTTAAGACCGGCGAACCAATCAGATTTGTAGTACACTTAACTGGCAAAGTTTTTGGACTATTTGGATAAAGAAAATAACAGTTGCTCGTTTAGGCGACTCTCCTCAGTGTTCGTTAACAAGCCTCTTTCGTTTAGAGCAATTGAGTCGAGACTCTTCACAGGAAACAGAAGGCATAATAAGCCAGTTGGCCGTTAAAATGTTGCTTACTAAATGCACGAATGTTACACGTTAATACTTAATTAAACTTGCGAACGTGCTAAAATATGTTTAAATATTCATACTCTCATATAATCTCAGTTATATTAATATTGGAAAAGTTTTGATTATATTTGTTGGTATGCGCTGGATTCGTTTGGATATACCCAGGACATTTTCTATTTACATTTGTAAAGACCATTCACTACCCTTATTACAAGTTACGGGCAGAAACATAAGTACTTTAGAAAAAATAGTGTTAGGGTTCCGCACTCGGAGACGTATTGTAGATAGAAAGTTGAAATCAAATTTATACTATTACTTTATAGTAATAGTATAAATTTGAGTAACAAACATCCATCCAAAGATCCCAACTTTAGGATACTTTTTTATCCCGGAAGTATATTCCCTTGAGTTAATTTTAGAGATTCACGCGGGTGGAGCCTTGGGCGGCTAATAACATATAATTTAAAAAAATCACATTTTTTATAAACAAGAAGCGTCATGTTTTCGGTTCTTGGTACGGAACCCTTCATGTGACTCGTACTTCGCCGGTTTTCAACACATCCTCAACCGAACGGTCAACGCGTTGATGAGTATCAAGAGTTTTACCTTCCTACCTGTACCTGTCTGAAAGTTCAAGTGAAACATTAATTAAAAAGAGTTACCTGAACCTGATTAACCTTTTCCTAATTGACCCTTGTTTCATAATGGGAAGGGTCACTTTGTATTCATACGTATCAATTGGATGAACAATTAAGTTTATTAGTTATTTCATTTAATATTAAATTGCCTCGGACTATTGTTCTATAATTGAAGCTTTCACAGATCAAGTTTGATATTATGATTTAATATATCAAAGCTTTACATTGAGGATCAATATAAAATATTGAAGAATCCGATATCATGAATGTAGGACCTTAGGAAGTTCTTAATAACGCAGATGAGTGCAGCGCGAATACCCAGCTGTAGTCGTAGTATAGAGTCAAGCGAGAAAGCCTTTCTGTGTCACCCCTCGCAGCGCGGAAAGCGCCATGCCCTATATTTTCTATGAAAACTGTTTGCGTGCTAAAAGTCCCTTTCACGAACGTTTTCTTCTGAATCTCATGCTGCAGTTTCTTAGAGCAAACGAGGCTGACTTGTGTTCGCATTCACACTGCTCGCAGACAACACACACCACTCCGCATTATTACCTCTGGAACGAGCTCGGAATGAAACACTCTTATGATTAAGTTATTACATTTATTTTAATTTATTCGTGACAAATAATGACAATACCTACATCAATTATTATTTGTAATTACTAAGTATTGAGCGTATGAGTTCTCTCAATTCCTAAATCAGCCAAGCCAACCAGACCTCCCACGTGACCGTACAATCGCGTATGATTCGGCGAATATTTACAATATTCACATAAAACGTGACTTATGTATCAGATGTAAGTATACAGTAATAACGCCATGTACTTAGTTATACACATACATATATATGTCGTTATAAAATACACTGTGTTCCTATACTTTGAACTGGTAAAAGGGATTGCAGTTTCTTTATTGATATTAATTTTGTGTATACTGCAGACTGAGGTTATTGACTATTTATGTCCTCAATGATTTTACTTTGATTAAATTACAACTTTGTAGTATTACTGATTGTATCTAGTGATTGATAAACTGTATCATTATTATTGTATGCAGGTATCGGTCACGTTTTGCTTTGTAGAGAAGGTTAATTATTTGTCTGTAGAGTGCAATTTGCACATGTTTATTTGTGTAATATCTTATACCCGGTTTGCGAGGATTTACTAAATTGTCGCAGATTTTATTTAAGCGATTCCTACTTTAATTCAGATATACTCTGATTGAAATACCTCAAAAACCAAGCATAAGTACAGTTATTGATTGGCATTGAAAGGCAGGAAAGTATTTACATGATAAGAAACACGGATAGAAGCCTCTCACCCTCAGTCTACAGGTACATTGTTTCTGTATTAAAAATGGTATACAGTACTGAGGATCTTGAATTGCCATTATTTTAAATTATTAATCTAGTCGATTTTTTATTACATTATTTTAATTGGTTGCCATTGATAATACCATTGAAAGGTCATTGGATCAATATTACCCGTTCAATAAACAGTAAACTTTATGAATTAATATATACCTCAAAAATATTATTGATCTATTACTTCTGATCGTAATGGAATTTAAAATTCTATGCATTTATTAATTAATTAATTATTAAAAATGTATAAATTCCATAAAAAAATGTTTAGATTTGGCAAATTATAATATGACTGTGGTAATACTTAATAACAATTCAATATAAAAACTATGGTACATTTAAATGTTTAATTAGCAAAATGACACGGACATTCAACTTGACAAAATATATGAAAATAACTACCTGTCAAATTGAGGTTTCATTAAATGCAAACATCTTAAACTGTGGCCACATCGATGTGCTAAACATAACACCGGCTCGGTGTAGACAAAGGTACTTCTCACAATTTGACAGATAGTTTCTGTGATGCCATTTGTGCGTGGAAATGTCTTAATGGTATATAATGTGAATGAAGTGAATACAAAGGTTTCTGGCCAACAGTAAATCAAGTTCTTCATTCAGTATTTAATCCTCGGTTCGCACTCGCCGAACTATTCGAGTAATATGTTTATCTATAACCGACTACCGCCTAACTACTATTTACATAATGCTTAAAAATTTTGACTATTCAGTCGGGTTCCTTAACTCTACGACAAATATTTAATTTTAATGGGTATACTAAACACACAACTTACACATTATGTGTTTTACAAGTACAAGTATCACTACTACGAGAATGCAACGGAAACGATAACTACACGACGAGATACTTTAGTGTTGACGTTACTAACTGTGTTCTACTACATACGAGTATTATACGAGTATGGGACTAGCCGGCTATATGAATAACTGAACCAGCCAAAAACATATTACAAGATCACAGAGACTCCTCAGAATCTGACTTACTGTGTATTGCTCAATAAGTATGCCATCCTTTGTCAATACTATTTACATAATTTATATGTGCTTACAACGAAAAGTACACACACTCAATTCAACATTAAGACAGTACATATTTTGTGCTCGATTTATGTAAAGAGGAAACCTATTTTATTATGAACGTTTAATGTACATTGCTTACTTCTTACGTAGCTAGCTTTGTATCCTGAGCGACGGAACATTACAATTTAAAAAGCAGTAGTATCACTTTCATTTACAAGAATTAAAAAATGAGTAACTATTAGTTTAATTTATATAACGTGACTGATTGTTATTGCATCCATACGTTAGTGCTTACATATTTACAGTAACTGTATTGCTGTGATACACAAAAGCCGCTAAGGTTCTTCTACCGGTTTTATTCGACGTTCACTAATCTAAGTCCGACCTTACAATATACATGCTGTACAAGACGTATAGTAGGTTCTTTATAGAAAGGGTAACTACGCAACACAAGAACAGATGAAACGAATGAAGATGGGTAATATTTCGTAATTTAAAAGTTTGCGCCACGCTCGTGCTGAACAAAACTGAGAGCACACTCTGGAATAACTCCACATGTACAAAGAATTACTGCGTTGTCTTTGCACAATGCTCGTGTCTTGTGATGAGTTCTGTTGTGGTGCTCCGGTCTGTATACCCAACGTTACAGAATACACCAACTTTATTTTCTATTTTAAGATGGTTTTATTATTCTCATACTCGTTGTGTTTTTATTATCTCGTATTTATTAAAGTAGTTTTACGTTACTGATTACAAATGTTTTATTTAAATGCTTGACACTAGACTAACTTCACATTAATAATGGATGAGAAAGGTATGGGTAAGACAAAGTAGGCGTAGAACATTGGCAGGTATTCATGACCAATTCTGCGGTTTATTTCAACAATAATGCAAACATTGCGAAATAAATATAAAATTCTACTTTTAGTCAAATACCCATGTCGTTGTCTCTCAAAGTTGAATCTTATCCTATTGCGATGGTAATCCCGAATAGATTATTAATATTCAATTGACGCGCGTTTATAAGACTTCTTGGTCCTAAGTCACTTTCCTCTATACTATGAACTGCGTCTTAATTACCACAAAACAATAAAACAAGCTGGATATTTTACAAAAATACAAAAGTAATCGTTGGTAGGTTGATCCTCCATCGAGGAAAGCGTATTTTTAAAACCTATTGTTAATTACGTCCCTCTCAAAGTCTATAGAACGGTAAAGGCACGGTCATGATGTGTATTGCACTTATGGGATTACTTGTCCGTACAGACAGAGAGAAGAAATTCTTCTAAATGGTTCAAAACACGCTCTAATCTACGAGTCAAGTCGAGGAAAGCGTTTCAAGGCACATACTTTTAGAAACAATAGGAAGGTGGCGCAGATGGAAAACATAGCTGCGCCACCGTCAGGTAAGGTTACGTCAGATGAGTTGAAATCAGAGCGACCGCTAGAAGCGTAGCCTACGATAAGATTCAGTAATACACAATGAACCTCCTAGAACTAATCCCGAGCGCTCGGCTACCGATACAAAGTACACCGACAAGTACCATCATTGAAATTACCCTATAATGTCTTTACACCGTAACTATGGTATTAATATTACATAAAATTGAAATCAAAGCTCTTAGAGTTCATTAAAAGTTTTACCTGCACTGTATCACCATTTTCGCGAGTAGTCGAGAACACTTTCCACTTGCACAACCCAATTTATACGAAAAGAAGCGACCATCAGAAAATGTTCAGTTGAGCGTATCGCGAGTTAATTGTCGCACACTCCGCCGTTTGCAATAGTAGGAATATGATTCCCATTAGTCTTTTCATGCAGTTGACAGGAGTGGTGCGAGGGCTCCTGTCAGAAGGCGGGGGGCTGTCGGGTGTGACAGGCGAGCGCGAGGCAGCCGCCGCGGCAGAGGTGCGTCGCGGCGTGCAGCAGCGCGGGCGCGCGCGGTGCCGGCAGCACGGGCGACAACGAGCCCGCGCGCGACGCGCTGTC
>NDFZ01004964.1:101662-130624 GCA_002192655.3 Mamestra configurata | reverse complement strand
CCCACCACAACGGTCACGAACCCGATCAGCAGCGCTAGGATTATGTATACCTCCGCGTTTCCTACGGAACATACGGCGTCACATTAGATCACGTTACAACCAGTAATACCAACGTTATGTTTGAGTGAATCTAACCGAGCTGCTTGCGGATCCCCAACGGCTGCCGGCTGCGCCAGAGCGAGTTGATGAGCGTGGGGTCGCCGCGCGTGCGCCAGTCGCGGTATCCTCGCCCTCTGGAATATTGACTGAATCTGCGAAACGTAAGAGTTTTATTAATTTTGTTCTACACCACAAACATTTAATACTACCTACATATAGCTATAATGCCTAAATTAAAACATTACTTAGATATAAAATGCTAAGTATGTCTACATTAATAAAACAATGTCACACCACTGCTTGTAATGAGACAGCAAAGCTGCCGAAGGTGCTTTGATCGCAAAATTGGCGTCAAGCCAAGCCTTCAGTGCTGAAGCTTACTGCTCGTACAAATTGTACTTTGATACTGACTGTAGCAAAAAAGCGAAATTGAATTGTTACCATTTTCCGTCCATAGGATATTTACGTAGCGGTTCGTGCACATATATGCCTAGTGTAAATAAGTGGTTCATGCGAATGCAGTTGTAACTACCGTGATAAATAGGTATTATGAAACTATAGTTACTAAAGCGAATAAAATTTTGTATCATAAATTCAAAAACCAAAGCTGATTATCATGGAAACGGGTATGGATCTGGTAGATGATGCAGTCGATTCTGAATTGCCGAAAAATGTCTTGCTTTTAAATTCGGATGATAGTTTAAAACAATTCAATTTCGCAGCATTTAGGATTCAGTGTTACGTTATTATGGATTATCAGGAATAAATAATAGTAACGTGTTTACAGGAAATATTTGTAGGTTTGGATTCTACTAAATTCTTGTTGTTCTTTACTTTTAGGATTTAATAAAATCGAATATAGTAGATAATATTATTAGCTTAACAAAATAACTTCTATTTTTAGTCGCTAACATCATCAAATGTGGAATTTAAATCAATCGTCCCTGCTTCAATTACCCTACGAACTACTTGTGAGTCAAACGTGCAAAATGTCAACCATGTAATTTTATCGTCATGCAGCGGAACTGTTCACCCATCGGACACAAGTGATGGCTTACACAAATGATCTCTGCCTTTGGCCCCTAATTTATTATAAAGAAAAATTTGTCAAAACACTCTAAATAACAAATGACTTACATTATCTCGTCGCACCGGTATTGTAGCGGATAATAAAATATGAAATAAATATTTATATTTGGATTTTATAGCACATCAAATAAATAAAACAAAATAATAATATTCACAAGTCATTTTTCATTGATAAATCAATATAAAATTCGACAGATTACTGTCGAATTTTATTAAAAGTGTTTGGGCTTTATATAATATGACAGTGATATAACATCACACAATAGTCTTGCTCGCGTACGGGAGCGATCATATCATGTCTCGACAACCTCATCGATTATCATCTATCTGTGAGCACATACTTGAGCTCAATGCCACTTACGGCGCCAGCGTCCCTGTTATCTACATATGTTTATATTTCCACTTACTTATATTACAAGATATTTACAATAAAGTTGATGTTAAGACACTCAGTGACAGAGAAAAGGGGGTTAGAACCATAAAAGTACTTTTATGAGGTACCTGCCGACCTATCGTAAACTACAATGTTCTTATATGATAGATACCTACCCTTTCACTGAACGCGCGTCGAAGCATTTAACCTCAAAAGGCTGTTCGAGAAAATGTGAAAATCTTAGAAAAATATATATCCTACTAAACATTACTCTATTTGGCTGACTTTATAGTCATAATCGTTTCACAAGCCACCTTTTGTAAACAACATTAAATGCAATGGTGGATAAATAAATAATCAGGATAAACTGCCGGAGCAGCGCGTCTCCTGGGTCACACTACCTCCGTTTATTAAGTTTTTCTTTTTAATAACTAATTTAATTTTCAACCGCCTACATTTTGTAACAAGCGGCAGATTTTCTTATTCATGGAGCTTCTGTTCTATCTACCTCCCCTATCTACATCTGAACCCGACGCTGACTGAATGTATTTCTCAAGCGGAGTGGAATTTAAAAGTTGTTCGATAAATGCCTCACGAATCCGCTGCTTTATTTACTGGAGTGAGAAACAAACTCGGGTATTAGATAAGTACTGGAAACAGAGTATGGGCGCGTGATAAAATAGGTTATATTTAAATGTTGCCAACTGTCAACGGAAGCCATAGATGACTTGAAAATTATCGTTAAAATCAATTAAAATACTGTTTCAACTGTAAATCTAGTCTGTAAAAATACTGTTTGATTTTCTACTAACATTTTTAATATTTTTGGTCTACAATTTAGTTTGTTATTAGTTGATCAATTGAAAAATGTCGGTTAGCTGGTAAGGTATAAAAGCCAAGCACAGTGTCTGTCCAGGCACTTTTTGTTTGGCTGCCGACGGGAACACATCTGTACAGAGTTAAGTACCTTTAT
Source organism: Mamestra configurata (assembly GCA_002192655.3). Lineage (NCBI taxonomy): Eukaryota > Metazoa > Arthropoda > Insecta > Lepidoptera > Noctuidae > Mamestra > Mamestra configurata. The sequence continues at coordinate 128,090 of NDFZ01004964.1, read as the reverse complement.
TGTTTTACTGGATTTATTATGTAACTATAAATATGTTGTTTTTTATTGTGAATAATTGTGATTATGGGAATAATGAACTGATTGAATTTGTTTTTGTTTCAATGTTATTTATACCTTGTAATGCTAATAGATATTAAAATACATGAGACTTTGATAAGGTATATGTTACACATATATATGTATATACATATATGTATATATATATAATGATATAAGCTTGTATAGTTGGTTATTGTTGATCTTTGATTTACTATGTTACATATATATACATATATGTATATGTATATATAAGCATAAATAATAAAATACATGAGACTGATAAGTTTGATTAGGTATATGTTACACATATATATGTATATACATATATGTATATATATGTATATAATGATATAAGCTTGTATAGTTATTGTTGATCTTTGATTTACTATGTTACATATATATACATATATGTATATGTATATATATAAGCATAAATATTAAAATACTTTGTTAAGTTTGATTAGGTATATGTAACACTTATATATATATATATATATATACATATAAGTATATATATATATAATGATATAGGCTTGTATAGTTATTGTTGATATACTATGTTGCATATATATACATATATATATGTATATAATGATATAGGCTTATGTTTATATTTAATCTGCTGTGATAAATAAACGGTTAAAATATTCCTTGTAGTTTCCCTCACTATAACCCACTATGTTTTAACGACTTTCAGTTGAAGTAAATAAATATATATAACATTATATATATATACCTTTTTAACATCAGAAGTGGGATTCTCCTTTCATCACATTTACTAATAATACCCCGTGTTTCAGGATGGACGCTGAGACAATTGGTAGTCTTCTTAAAGCTATCCGAGATGCTGTGTCTACGACACAACAGAAGGACGATGACATCGCTTTGCCGGTGTTCGATCCGGATAAAAACGACTGTGGAGCGAAGAGTTGGTGTGACAGCATCGAGACTCTCCGGGCAGATTTGAAGTGGAGCAGTATCAGGACAGCAGCTAAAGCCGGTAAGGCCCTAAAAGGATCTGCCTTGATGTGGTTTGAATCATGGGAACCAACTGATGGTAGATCCTGGGAAAAATTTCGTACAGACATCATCGATGCTTTTCCCGAAAAGAAAAACTTATCTGAGAAACTCAGCAAGGCAGTTTTATACACATCTGATGCGGCAGATTCTTACAGTGAATACAGTAGAGAAAAAATTCGATTACTTCGTAATACAAAAATTTCTTTTACTGATGACCAATTAATGGAATTAGTTTGTGGAGGAATTTCTGATGTTGACGTTAAGATGGCTTCACTAAATAGTGGTATCACTTCTACTGCTGCCCTTATATCGCTCCTTTCAATATATGTAAAGGCAAAAAAGAGACCCTTAGGAAATGCTAATGGCGGGCCCTCTGAAACAAAACGACCTAAGTTGAGCGGCGAAAGGAAATGTTTTTTTTGTAACCAGACTGGTCACATACAGTCTCAATGTCCCAAAAATAAACAAAACTTTCGTACACCTATCAGTCAAATCACACAAATACCTAAGCCTAGTGGTCCAAAAGTTTGTACATATTGCAAAAAAATTGGGCACACGGAGTCTGTTTGCTATCATAAACAGAGAGCTGAAACAAGTAATTCTTCATCCATAACTGTAGTACCAAATAAAGAGGTTAATTTTTTAGAAAATCCGAACTGAAATTGACTAGAGTTGTCATAAATGATATTCCAATTGATTGTCTCATAGATACAGGAGCAAATTGTAGTCTGATAAAAGAATCAATTGCAAGAAGATTAGGCTGCCATTTTACACCACTATCATTTTACTTGAATGGTATAGGTCAAAATAAAATACATGTGTTTGCTTTAATTACCGTGCTAGTTAAATTCGAAGCAGTTTGTTTAGAGTTAGATATATATGTTGTTAGAGACTATGATTTTCAGTATGATTTATTAATAGGTCGAAACGCTGTTCAATATCAAGACATAGAAATCGTAACAGACTCATTAGGTAGTCGTCTGATTAGGAAGCGTGTTCCAACTAAGACTGAAGTTAATATGATTTCCACTGATACATCTGATTTAATTTAATTAACCTCAAAAATTGATCATTTAGATTTGAAGCTACAAGATAAAATAAGAAACATCTTTCAAAAGTACCCTTCTGTCTTAGATGAAACTACTATCGTAAAAACCGGTGAACTTAGGTTACGATTAATTAAAGATGAAATTGTTAATTATCATCCCTATCGATTGGCGCCGATAGAGAGAGAGAAGGTTAATAAAATAATTCAAGAACTTTTGGTGCAAAACATAATTCGTGAAAGTGACTCTCCTTTTGCAAATCCAGTAATTTTAGTTAAGAAAAAAGACGGCAGCGACAGATTATGTATAGATTATAGAGCCCTAAATAAAATTCTGGATAAAGATCGCTATCCTCTCCCTCTAATCGAAGACCAAATCGATAAGTTAGGTAAAGCAAAGTTCTTCATTTCTATTGATATGAAAAATGGGTTTTATCAGATTCCCGTTGCATCTGACTCTATTAAATACACAGCTTTTGTGACGCCCGATGGTCACTTTGAGTTTATAAGGATGCCGTTTGGTATTTGCAATGGGCCTTCGGTTTTCCAAAGGGCTATCACAAAAGCTGTGCAGCATTTGAAATTTCTTCTAGTTTATATAGACGATATCTTAATTCCATTTTCAACAATAGAAGAAGGCCTCCACTACTTAGATGAAACGGTTCAGGCATTATGCAGTTCAGGATTTACTATAAATATAAAAAAATGTAAATTCTTTGTTCAAAGTATAGAATACTTAGGGAGAATTATAACACAGGAAGGTATTAGGCCCAGTGAGACTAAGATAGCTGATTTAGTGAACTCCCCTGTCCCTAAAAACATTAAGCAAGTAAGGCAGTTTATGGGTCTGGCTAGTTACTTCCGGAAATTTATTCCCAATTTCGCAACTCAAACTGAACCAATAACCAAATTAACAAAAAGTAACCAAACATGGGAGTGGGGAATGGAACAGGATACGGCTAGAAATTATGTTCTAAAACATTTGTCAAGTAAACCATTATTAACTGTATTTGATCCTTGTTTACCAACTGAACTTTATACAGATGCTAGTTCTTTGGGCTATGGGGCTATATTAGTACAAAGAACTGATAATATAAAAGTCGTAGCTTATTTTAGTAGGAGAACGTCACCTGCAGAATCCAAATATTGTTCGTACGACCTAGAAACGTTGGCTATATATAACGCTTTAAAACATTTTAGAGTATACCTTCTAGGTATTACATTTAAGATTTTTACCGACTGTAATTCCATTAAAAGCACAATGAATAAAAAAGATTTAGCTCCCCGCGTTGCCCGTTGGTGGACGTTTTTACAAGATTTTAATTTTGAGATCATTTATAAAAAAGGTAGATACATAGGACATGTAGACTATCTTAGCCGCAATCCTGTGGAAGACTCCATTCCTGCTGTTGCATCAGTATCTAGCTCCTTGTCACCACAGACTGCCACTATACAAACCAATAGTAAATCCCTAAAGTTGTCCAGCAAGGTTAATTTGATTGAAGAACCACTATCTTGGTTAGAAATTGCTCAACAAAATGATTTAGAAACCCAAAATTTAATAGCCCAAGTTATAGCTGGTGAATTAGACGAAAATCAATATTTATTTCAAAATAATTTATTGTTTTACAAAGTACAACCTAACGAACCTAAATTATATGTGCCAAAAAGATCCAGATTCAGTCTTCTAAAATTATTCCATGATGAAAACTGCCATGTAGGTTTTACCAAAACGTTCAAAAAACTTTGCGAACATTTTTGGTTTCCTCGCATGTCCAATTTTGTTAGAAAATATTTAAAACACTGTCTAATATGTGTGGAACGGAAAGGTCATTCTGGACCAAAACAAGGATACTTGCATCCCATTGATAAAACCCCTATCCCCTTTCATACGATACATCTAGATTGTACAGGTCCATTCACACAAACAAGTGAGGGATATAAACACATTTTACTTTTAGTCGACGGGTTTACCAAATTTTGTTTACTTAAACCACTCAAAACTCTTAACTCTATCGAACTAGTGCCTATTATAAGGGAAACTATTACTATATTTGGAACCCCGTCTGTGGTTATCACAGATAGAGGTACTAATTTCAGTTCTAACCAAATTCGTTCCTTATTTAGAGAGTTACAAGTAGAACATCATATGGTTGCTACGGGCACACCAAGAGGCAATGGACAGGTAGAGAGATATGTCGCTACAGTGATTGATATGCTAAATACTACTTGTAATGGCTCGTCAGATTGGCCAAGCGGGTTGTGGAAGGTACAACAGTCTATTAACACAACTATTCAGAGTTCTACGGGTTTCACACCTATTCGTTTGCTTATAGGGTGTAATGCTAATATCCCCTCTATCCAAGCTCATTTGAATGACTTAAATATTCCCGAAGATAATATAGATGTGAGGGCAGATCGTGAACTAGCTTATCAACGTCTGTGTTCTGAGGCAAATAAATTTAAAACTCGATTTGATACAGTAAGGCGAGATAATAATGTTTTTGATGTTGGAAATACAGTTTATGTAAACCAAGACCATAGGCGACATGATAAATTAAGTCCCAGATTTAAAGGTCCTTATGAGATAACAGCTATCTTACCTAATGATAGGTACTCTCTAAGGGGAATAGGAAATTTAAGAAATATAACTGTAGCTAAAGATAAATTGAGAATATGGTCGGGAGAATGGATTGATGATGTTGAATAATGTAACTTTTGTGTGATTCATGTGAAATATTATATTATATTGTATCTATATAAAAATGATGTATGAAATGTCAGATGTGACAAAATAAAATGAGAAAATAAAAATTTAGTTGGAACTGCTGAAGTTAGTTACTTTGTTCAAGCCCGTCTCATGTGCAGCAGGTGAGGGGCTTAGATTGATGTCAAAGTACTGACCGTTGTTATTTTGTCCTTTTGATATGCTAAATTGGACTATAACAATGAATAATATGTATTAGCATTAAGTTTCCTTACAAATGTAATAAGTGATAATTAGTTTTAAGTCTTTATTTNTTAGATATATATGTTGTTAGAGACTATGATTTTCAGTATGATTTATTAATAGGTCGAAACGCTGTTCAATATCAAGACATAGAAATCGTAACAGACTCATTAGGTAGTCGTCTGATTAGGAAGCGTGTTCCAACTAAGACTGAAGTTAATATGATTTCCACTGATACATCTGATTTAATTTAATTAACCTCAAAAATTGATCATTTAGATTTGAAGCTACAAGATAAAATAAGAAACATCTTTCAAAAGTACCCTTCTGTCTTAGATGAAACTACTATCGTAAAAACCGGTGAACTTAGGTTACGATTAATTAAAGATGAAATTGTTAATTATCATCCCTATCGATTGGCGCCGATAGAGAGAGAGAAGGTTAATAAAATAATTCAAGAACTTTTGGTGCAAAACATAATTCGTGAAAGTGACTCTCCTTTTGCAAATCCAGTAATTTTAGTTAAGAAAAAAGACGGCAGCGACAGATTATGTATAGATTATAGAGCCCTAAATAAAATTCTGGATAAAGATCGCTATCCTCTCCCTCTAATCGAAGACCAAATCGATAAGTTAGGTAAAGCAAAGTTCTTCATTTCTATTGATATGAAAAATGGGTTTTATCAGATTCCCGTTGCATCTGACTCTATTAAATACACAGCTTTTGTGACGCCCGATGGTCACTTTGAGTTTATAAGGATGCCGTTTGGTATTTGCAATGGGCCTTCGGTTTTCCAAAGGGCTATCACAAAAGCTGTGCAGCATTTGAAATTTCTTCTAGTTTATATAGACGATATCTTAATTCCATTTTCAACAATAGAAGAAGGCCTCCACTACTTAGATGAAACGGTTCAGGCATTATGCAGTTCAGGATTTACTATAAATATAAAAAAATGTAAATTCTTTGTTCAAAGTATAGAATACTTAGGGAGAATTATAACACAGGAAGGTATTAGGCCCAGTGAGACTAAGATAGCTGATTTAGTGAACTCCCCTGTCCCTAAAAACATTAAGCAAGTAAGGCAGTTTATGGGTCTGGCTAGTTACTTCCGGAAATTTATTCCCAATTTCGCAACTCAAACTGAACCAATAACCAAATTAACAAAAAGTAACCAAACATGGGAGTGGGGAATGGAACAGGATACGGCTAGAAATTATGTTCTAAAACATTTGTCAAGTAAACCATTATTAACTGTATTTGATCCTTGTTTACCAACTGAACTTTATACAGATGCTAGTTCTTTGGGCTATGGGGCTATATTAGTACAAAGAACTGATAATATAAAAGTCGTAGCTTATTTTAGTAGGAGAACGTCACCTGCAGAATCCAAATATTGTTCGTACGACCTAGAAACGTTGGCTATATATAACGCTTTAAAACATTTTAGAGTATACCTTCTAGGTATTACATTTAAGATTTTTACCGACTGTAATTCCATTAAAAGCACAATGAATAAAAAAGATTTAGCTCCCCGCGTTGCCCGTTGGTGGACGTTTTTACAAGATTTTAATTTTGAGATCATTTATAAAAAAGGTAGATACATAGGACATGTAGACTATCTTAGCCGCAATCCTGTGGAAGACTCCATTCCTGCTGTTGCATCAGTATCTAGCTCCTTGTCACCACAGACTGCCACTATACAAACCAATAGTAAATCCCTAAAGTTGTCCAGCAAGGTTAATTTGATTGAAGAACCACTATCTTGGTTAGAAATTGCTCAACAAAATGATTTAGAAACCCAAAATTTAATAGCCCAAGTTATAGCTGGTGAATTAGACGAAAATCAATATTTATTTCAAAATAATTTATTGTTTTACAAAGTACAACCTAACGAACCTAAATTATATGTGCCAAAAAGATCCAGATTCAGTCTTCTAAAATTATTCCATGATGAAAACTGCCATGTAGGTTTTACCAAAACGTTCAAAAAACTTTGCGAACATTTTTGGTTTCCTCGCATGTCCAATTTTGTTAGAAAATATTTAAAACACTGTCTAATATGTGTGGAACGGAAAGGTCATTCTGGACCAAAACAAGGATACTTGCATCCCATTGATAAAACCCCTATCCCCTTTCATACGATACATCTAGATTGTACAGGTCCATTCACACAAACAAGTGAGGGATATAAACACATTTTACTTTTAGTCGACGGGTTTACCAAATTTTGTTTACTTAAACCACTCAAAACTCTTAACTCTATCGAACTAGTGCCTATTATAAGGGAAACTATTACTATATTTGGAACCCCGTCTGTGGTTATCACAGATAGAGGTACTAATTTCAGTTCTAACCAAATTCGTTCCTTATTTAGAGAGTTACAAGTAGAACATCATATGGTTGCTACGGGCACACCAAGAGGCAATGGACAGGTAGAGAGATATGTCGCTACAGTGATTGATATGCTAAATACTACTTGTAATGGCTCGTCAGATTGGCCAAGCGGGTTGTGGAAGGTACAACAGTCTATTAACACAACTATTCAGAGTTCTACGGGTTTCACACCTATTCGTTTGCTTATAGGGTGTAATGCTAATATCCCCTCTATCCAAGCTCATTTGAATGACTTAAATATTCCCGAAGATAATATAGATGTGAGGGCAGATCGTGAACTAGCTTATCAACGTCTGTGTTCTGAGGCAAATAAATTTAAAACTCGATTTGATACAGTAAGGCGAGATAATAATGTTTTTGATGTTGGAAATACAGTTTATGTAAACCAAGACCACAGGCGACATGATAAATTAAGTCCCAGATTTAAAGGTCCTTATGAGATAACAGCTATCTTACCTAATGATAGGTACTCTCTAAGGGGAATAGGAAATTTAAGAAATATAACTGTAGCTAAAGATAAATTGAGAATATGGTCGGGAGAATGGATTGATGATGTTGAATAATGTAACTTTTGTGTGATTCATGTGAAATATTATATTATATTGTATCTATATAAAAATGATGTATGAAATGTCAGATGTGACAAAATAAAATGAGAAAATAAAAATTTAGTTGGAACTGCTGAAGTTAGTTACTTTGTTCAAGCCCGTCTCATGTGCAGCAGGTGAGGGGCTTAGATTGATGTCAAAGTACTGACCGTTGTTATTTTGTCCTTTTGATATGCTAAATTGGACTATAACAATGAATAATATGTATTAGCATTAAGTTTCCTTACAAATGTAATAAGTGATAATTAGTTTTAAGTCTTTATTTATGTAGTCCGAGAGCGAACTACAAGTCAGTATGGCCGTGATAAAATAGGTTATATTTAAATGTTGCCAACTGTCAACGGAAGCCATAGATGACTTGAAAATTATCGTTAAAATCAATTAAAATACTGTTTCAACTGTAAATCTAGTCTGTAAAAATACTGTTTGATTTTCTACTAACATTTTTAATATTTTTGGTCTACAATTTAGTTTGTTATTAGTTGATCAATTGAAAAATGTCGGTTAGCTGGTAAGGTATAAAAGCCAAGCACAGTGTCTGTCCAGGCACTTTTTGTTTGGCTGCCGACGGGAACACATCTGTACAGAGTTAAGTACCTTTATTGTTTTACTGGATTTATTATGTAACTATAAATATGTTGTTTTTTATTGTGAATAATTGTGATTATGGGAATAATGAACTGATTGAATTTGTTTTTGTTTCAATGTTATTTATACCTTGTAATGCTAATAGATATTAAAATACATGAGACTTTGATAAGGTATATGTTACACATATATATGTATATACATATATGTATATATATATAATGATATAAGCTTGTATAGTTGGTTATTGTTGATCTTTGATTTACTATGTTACATATATATACATATATGTATATGTATATATAAGCATAAATAATAAAATACATGAGACTGATAAGTTTGATTAGGTATATGTTACACATATATATGTATATACATATATGTATATATATGTATATAATGATATAAGCTTGTATAGTTATTGTTGATCTTTGATTTACTATGTTACATATATATACATATATGTATATGTATATATATAAGCATAAATATTAAAATACTTTGTTAAGTTTGATTAGGTATATGTAACACTTATATATATATATATATATATACATATAAGTATATATATATATAATGATATAGGCTTGTATAGTTATTGTTGATATACTATGTTGCATATATATACATATATATATGTATATAATGATATAGGCTTATGTTTATATTTAATCTGCTGTGATAAATAAACGGTTAAAATATTCCTTGTAGTTTCCCTCACTATAACCCACTATGTTTTAACGACTTTCAGTTGAAGTAAATAAATATATATAACATTATATATATATACCTTTTTAACACGCGCATCTGCGGTACACGTAACCGTCAACCTCACTTTCGTTCGTAAAACTTACAATAATAAAAAAATGCAATATCCTATACAGGAATAAGTATTACTTATACTTACCACAATGGCCACACATATCACCTTACTTGAGAAGTTGGTTACATAAATAGGGTTTAGTGTAGTGGCATCAGTTGTGTGGTGGATTCATGTTACAGGGTTATTTTATAGGATCCCGTGAGAGCTTTGAAACAATCGATAGCAGACCCTGTCACTAGTTTTAAGTTATTGGTGCATCGGTCTCAACTTGATACTATCTCCCTACATTTGTAATAGTAACTCAAGGATATGGAACGGGAATATTTAGTACGCCACCAGTTCTGAAGTAGTGAGCTTTAAGTGTCAGAATCGTCTTTCGTTGCATGAAGACTAGACAAGTTAAGTTCGTTAAGTATTCATGCATGTTCTTGATGTGTTTAATTTCATTAAACGTCCTTAGTTTTAGTACGTAGTCATTGCGGTGTGAATTCATAAATTAATTAGCGGGCGTTAAAATTACAATATTTTTGTTAAGCTGGCATTCATTTAACATAGCTCATTAAGATTATCCTTTGCATATTACAGTGAAAGATTACTCTGTTTCATTGGAATTGCAATTTTAATTGTGTTATTTGATTGCGATAATTATGTTGCAAGCAGTTTGGAATTTAACGCTCAGGCTGGTTTAACGGTCTCATAAACATTTGATGCGCAGTAGTGGTTGTAGAGCTTTGTGCTCATCTTTTGTTATTAAATAGGATCAGATTAATACTAAGATTATTTTAATATGCTTCACTAATTTCAGATTGCTTACTGGAATACCTTTTGCCGTGATTGAAGGCTTACAGGGCTTGTGAATTTGCATTATTACCTATTCTACGACTGAGTTTCAAACAAAGATAGCTAATGTGCCCAATTTACATCGCAGCGGACTGGCCACTCCCTTATTAACGATACAATACTGTGCTGATTAATGAATCACAATGATGTGAGTTTACGCAGTTAATTTGTTCTACGCTTATAGTTTATATCAGCTACAGTGGAGATGAAAACAGATAAGGGAGACCACAGACGACTGATAATAATCGGTGCTCAATCTTTTCTTGGCAAACATTTTATCAACGTTCGATCTAGTACTTTAACCTGGATTACAAAATATCGCCGAACTAGAGTCCGACTCTGATTAAAATCTGTGAGAGAATGTTACATTTCGATGGGTCATCGGAGAAACCTACAAAAACAAATTTCTCGAAGTGGGTTGGTTAAATTGTGGCTGCGAAAAGTGTGTCGTCAGCGATCTCCCTCAAGCTCTCCCCGTGCATTTTGTGATTGTGTTTTATTACCTCCAGCTTAAATGGCCTAATCGATTAGCAAAAAGGGTATTACAATGGGGCAATAAATAGTTGGATTCGTTTTAGTATCCACAACGTCATTAGTTAGCGGGCCGCTCCACCTCCACCAATACGGAATGGTGAATTCTGATCTAAAGTACCAGGGATAAATCCCTGTTATCGTATTCACAATTCACATCTGCAACATATCAGCCGTTTTTCCAGATATTGAACGTAATTACCTTATAATGTAACAAAGAAGCCGCTATTTCCTTCGTCCTAAATTTAGAGCTATTTTAAAAGTAATAAGTAGGTTAACGTTGCTTGCTTAAAAATATGTGCTCGAAATTTTTGAAGTAAATAAATACTAGCGACAAATAGAAGGTTCTCACACGTTTACCTCCTAGGAGTACCTACTTTCTGGGAAATCTGAGGTATATACCTATATTCTACTCGTTACCCAAACTGATTTCAATTACACTGAACTTTGTACCGGTCGACCTCCTCTGTGACAAATGAAGGTCGTAATTGCTTTTCCAGGTATAACTATGCCATAAACCTACTTGGGATATGAAAGTTGGGTTAAATGACAATAGCTTAACGGTGGAGGCGTCGCACTGGCGATCAAAGTCGTGAGTTCGTACCCCTGCTTACAAATTATGGTAAACCCAGTCTTAGATTTAAATTTAGTTTAGTTGTTTAATTAACATCGAATTTTAGTTTAGCACTTATTGCACAGATTACATACTATACAGAATCAAAGTTTGAACGTGAATCGCAGGTGCACACATACGCACATACGCATCGCTCATTATCAAGGACTTCAAACGGAATGAAATCTTCAAGGTGCCCCTGCGTGCGAGGCCCATATCTTTCTAAAAGTAAATGTCGATGCTTTGAATAAAGTCTTTAATGTTACATTTTGCTTGAAGTCTAGCGCATTTGTGTGCTACTAAGAACCGATAAGAGCCTCTGAAGTATCGATATTCGCGCGTATCTTGTGTCTGGGAGTAAAAACCGCGTAATTTAACGCACGAACCTCGTAACAAGCGTTACGTATGTGTGCAAGTTATGTACGGGAGAAAAGTTCTGTATACTACGTTACCAGTGGAGCTTATTTAAAAAAATAAAACAAGAGATTAGTAATTGATTGGTATGGTACCTTCGAATGCCGCCGACTCCGGCCGGCGGCGCGGTGGAATGCGGCACTCCGGGAGGGACCTGCGCGCCTCCCTGCACGCCGCCCTGCACACTGCCTTGCGGGGCGCACACACAACACCCTGTGCATACAATGTAACACTTAAACTGTAGTTAAAGATAAACCAACACTGAAAACTTAGAAATGTAAAGTTCGTATTGTGCTGAAACTCGTCTTCATATTTTTAGAGCAATAAAATATATAATTTTTCATGTTTAGTTTGTTCCGCCTTAAAACATTTAAATAGTACGACACATATTGGAACACATGTGTATACATGTTAATCGCATGCATACATTCCAAAAAAACTGGGATTAGCAAACAAATTGTTGAATATTGTATCGTAAATTCACACATCCGAAAACTAAACGGAATTGTGGTAACGTAATCGGTTTTAGGGTTCCGTAGTCAACAAAGATCCCTTATAGTTTCGCCATGCCCGCTGCCTATCTGGCAGTCTGTCTGTCTACGGTTTAGCTCAGAGACGATTAGCACTAGAAAGTAGTTGCGGATTTTTTTCGAAAGAGTCACCGCGGTCCTGGAACGCAAAGGGCATTATGAGGAACACGGATGGGTTTTAGGTAGTAACAGTCTGACACGGAAGGAGATATTTGATGATTACCCATCCACAAAAAAAAAACTAGCAAGTTAGATTTTGGTATGGATATGAATCACACCGACTAAGTCGTAAAATAAAATCTAGAAAAAAATTTTTTGCTTACGGTACCGCCCCTATACGTAAAGTGGTGATGATTTTTTTATCGCCCGTCGCATGGTGTGGGGTATTGTTAATAGATCGTTTAAAAATATTGAGGGTATGCGAAAACATCCAAGGATCCGTTTGCGAAATATTAAGCTTTAAGGGTGCCAATTTTTTTAGAGTCGGGTGTCCCCTCCTCTTTCAGCTAAACGGTTGTTTGTGGAGACGTGAAATAAAATATGGTAGAAGCATATTTAAAGAATTTAATATTCGACCAACCTATAAAAAGTACTTGGAGAAGGAAAATTTCGTACAAATTCCTCTTCAGTTACCATCGTCCTATGTGGGCCCCGTTTTTAACAGTTAAACCGTGAACTCAATTAATATAATCATAGAATCAAACAAAAAGCAACAATTTAAGTCGGCTATTGTGACGTGCAACTACGGAACCCTACACTGCGTGTGGCCCGACACGCACTTGGCCGGCTTTTTCATGTTCACTGTACCAATGTGTAAAACTAAAAAAGCCTTTAATACCTCTGAACCACAACACACATTTTATGACAGGCTCGCAAATTGTGAATCCCGTTGACAGCCATCCGCATTGACAGCACAAATAGTGAGGTAAGTAAACAAGTTGTTTAGTCAGAAGTACTGTACAAGTGTGATACGTGCATAAATATTTACATGTTGCCAAACCATGTGTCCCAATTATGTATTCTAACTAATAGTATCAATGCCAACGGGTATTTGTGTGTTCGTTTGTTACCTGTTGACTTCTTAACGGCTGTACGGATTTGGATGAAACTTTACATATAGTTAGACCATGTCCTAGAATAGGACATATGATACTTTTCATCCCGGTAGTATGTTCTCTTTGGACAATGTTCTTATTTCACGCGGGCGAAGCCGCTGGCGGAAGCCAGTTTCTTATCAAGTATAACGACTACCTACTAATATCGACGTCTTTTGGTCTTTCAAATAACAATTTCAATCTACTGGTTGGAATAGTATTTACTAGCACATGATTTTGTCAGCACAAAAGTATGAAATAGTTTCAGTTTTCGTCAAGACATTTTAGAGCTATAGAAACTGATGGCAAAAAATCGTATTACGTCAGTAAAATGGCTTTAGTGAAACCGAATTTCAAGCCAAAATATATGTAGCTGATGGCAAAAAAACAATTTTAGACTAGAATCCTTTGTGCACTTAGCTTTAGTCGTCTGTCAGCTGCGGGTGCAAATTGATATCTATAAAAACGCAGCCTTCTATGGTGATCAAATTCGTCATACGTAACAGATGAATATTATACTAATTAGATGTCAGCACTATGTATCTCATTTTAAGTGAACAGCAGTAATTTTTCCCGATCCTCATAATATACATTGAATAATGGACATTTTATCCAGTTAAAGTATGACTTACATCATTGTTTACAAAGTCACTTGTCCCGCAACAGTTGCCTTTCTCGCGAAGCACCAAAGTTACTTCGTCGAAAACAATCATCAATCACGGATTACACCACTTTCTGACAGCGATGCGATATTGTCACAGTCTTGCCAAATAACACCGTTCTAGCACAACTTTAAAATTGATGTTTTTAAAGGTTGCTTAAAAGTTTTATAGAGATAAAAGTTGAGAGCATTATTGTTTGCGGTTGTCAATCTGGTTTTGGCAAATTATTGAGCGGAACCCAATTTGTGTCGCTCAATTATTTATAAAGTTGACTCGTAACATACCACATGGATCCGTGCAGTATTATCCGTAATTCCCTTTACACAATAAGCCAATACTTTCAGTCTTTGTGCTACAAGATGTTGTTTCATTCGATTATGCTTCAGAGTTAAAGTTTCCCGCAGAAAACAAGTTAAGTACGAAGTCCGAGCTTTGTTTTGTGTTGAAGTGGAGACCGGCCGTCGCGTCGGTTCCGACGACTATATTATGTAGATCGGTTTCTTCATAGAGTTGTTAAGACGACGCCACAGCCCTGTGCGATCGCTATCTAAAGGTAATTACTGCAATTGACGTTATGGGCAGTAAAATTAGAATAATATATGTAGGTACAGCTTGTTATAGTGGTTTCCGCTCGCCAGCAATCACTAAGTAGACATCAATTTAATTTTACAGCGCGAATAAACAGAGCGGTGAACGTTTTATGTGGATGCACGTAAAGCCTGATCTATTCTACGTGTTCCTGCTGAAGTCACTTGGTAGTATTTAAACGGTATTTTACTAAGTATAAAGAGATATTTACGTGGCATGTAAGGCCAGCAATGCCCGGTGGTATTCGAGACTAAGCACTTAAGCACTAGACCTAGGTATCCAGGCTATTTTACAGCGACCGCAGTGAAGCTGCTTGTTGTCCTATTATTAAATGCGATTTATGTTGATTGTATTATTTGCTCTCGAATAAACATATCGATGTAAAACATGAAGCACAGTTATACGCGATTTTGATATGAGTCTTGCGTGGGATAACTTCGAAAGCGAGTTACTGGCACGAATCTAATGACTAAGCAATAAACAATGTAATTATCGTCTTATCTGAACAGTTTTGATCTTACCTAAATAATATTATTTTACTGAAGAATATGAAATTGATTCCAGGAAATATAGGTAAACACAAATATTTACAAAATACGTTAACAACATTTTTCGGTATTACGAAGAAAGCCGTTTAAACATGTTTATTATTCATTTTAAATCTGGAATTCCGATGTGTATAAAACCTGTGTAAATCGAATTCCATGATAAACGACAACGATGTGTTACCATAATAATATTCGAGAAGTAAAAATCAGTGAAACTCTTTTATTAGACCGACGCTAGTATTCAGTGAAATAAAAATATTTCTCGTAAACACCCAAGACAAATAATGACGGAGCACAAACACCGATAGAACTGACTCGTTTGTAGATCAACTTCGTATAATAGTACACATAAAAGGAAATGTACTTTTATGGCAAGATATTATTGACATGGTTTTATTGTATAACAGTGCACTCAAATGTTTACGACCTCTGAAATACTTGATACCATAGGAAAACGTTTAATGTTGATGGTAAAATTAAGACGTGAAAAGTATTTCTTATTTTTAAACGAATGCGATGTTTTACTGAGTTACTGAGTAACAGACTGATTGTGTGACAGACAACGCACAGCTCACACATTTCTACTGACTGTAGAAAGTTGAAATTTGGCATGCAGGTTCCTTGGAGAGTATAGGGGAGCATTAAGAGAGGGTTTCCTGAAATTCCTATGGGAACGGGTTAAAACTGGATATATGCGAGTACGAAGTCGCGGGCAAAAGCTAGTCAAGAATATCAACATGTTTCACTATGGGACCAACCCTGTAATTGTGAAAAATATTTCCATCTGATAGAAACAAATAAAAAAACTCGTTAATTTGCGCCGAGCATGATGCATACCTTAAAAAAAAAAAAACAAAATAAGTAACTTATACATATTGGGAAAATATACGTTACATCTGCGCAAAGTTGATCCCATAACCAACGAATTACGGGGCTTTATGTATAGCCGAAACGTTGAGGCTATTATAACCTTAAACTAATATTAACCACAGGACTTATCTCGATTTCAGCTAAAATCCTGAATTGTAAAGTGTACAAGCGTGTAAGATTGCGATCCTCACAAATACGACGAGGATCAGCATGGCCTACGGCGTAGCAGCGGCTACGCATATCGTAGCAATGACGTGCGTGTAGCGATGACGCGTATCGTAGCAGATAAGTGCGTCGTAGCAATGACGTACTACGCAGTGGCACTGACGTACTACGCCGTAGCTACGAGTATTTTTAGTCGAACACAATTTAATGCGACAACAATGTTTACAATAGACTTGGTCAGATTTTTGTATACTTATAATTGTATAAATTGAATGAACAGTCACGAAAATTGGCGACCCATCCGACCGTGTAAATAGATATTGAATTATCAACATGATGTTACGGTTAAATAATAAATTGCGGCATATTTTAATATTAATTAAGCTCGGCTGGTATTCCTTTATGCATTCCAGTTTTACTATGCAATGCTCGGCTGTAATCAGGGGTGTGTGAAGCGAGAAACGGATTACTTTAGAGAATGGGACGCAGTGTCTGCGTATTTCCTGAGGTAGAAAAAAGCTAGTACTTTTGTCATTCCGATGGCTAAAATAGTTGCGGCTTACGATTGTTCAGTTTACATACTATATAGTCGATGTTACTTAAAGCTAAGCGTTTAGTGACTTGATAGTTAATATAGACAATAGCGTTTTTTCCCATGCCTTCGCACGCGCATATCCAGTTTTTTCCCGTTCCCGTATAGCCTACAGTCTTCCTCATGAATGTGGCTATCATATACAAAAAGAAAAACTACCTTTTCAGATTTATTATATTAGTATAGATCAGGGGTAGCCATCTTGACTAGACCCAAGATTTACTTTTTATTGACGAAGTCCTGCGCGATCTACAAATTTCAAACTTAATTTTAATTTTAAACAGTATAGTTTAGTATGCAAGTATGTAGTATTTTTTATTTTATTAACCCAACCTATTTATATATAATTGCTCAATCCGTTAAACGTATTTACATTTTTTGCCTTGCCGCGATCGACTAGACCAATAGCCGCAATCGACCGGTCGATCGCGATCGACCGGTTGGCTATCCCTGGTATATCAATCAATCAATCAAATATTTTATTTGCATAATACAGGTTGATAAAGGTGTTACAAATAATGTTCGATGGATACACTGTACTATTACCTGATGGTGTGCAAATATCACGACTTTAAGACTCACAAATTAATAATTTCAGTAATGTTATAATAAATTGAAGCTAAATTACACCATCTAAATAACAAATTGAAATGTCAGATTTAGTATACATACAAGGTCATATTGAATTATCATGGAATGTCATTATGATTGACAGATTCATTACATACAGGGTCATATTAAATTATCATAAGACGTTATACTAAATGTCAAATTGATTAAAATATACAGGTCATAATAAATTGTTATAGGATGTCACACATAATTATAATTGAATAAATTATTGTTATACATATAAGCAACATCGATTAAAATACGTAACATNATCGATTAAAATACTTAACACTAGATTACAATATTTTTTTCCTGTAGATACTCTTGGACATCATAGTAACATCTGTCAGTTAGGAATTTGTGTAATTTTGACTTAAACTGTGGAATGGGTAACTTTTTTAAATCGTCAGGCAATTTGTTATATATCAGAGATGCCATACAAAGAACACTCTTATTGACCAAGGCTGTTTTCCCATACGGTATTACTATTTCTAATCTTTTTTGGTCACGTAACTGTCTATAACCGTATACCTATAGATAGTTTAGTATAGATAGCGGTCACAGTGGCCATATATTTGTAGAAGAAAGTTTGAGGAGTCAATCGAGACGCAAAGAGGTACACTATATTGACTAAGAAGATCAAGCGCCGCAACCACCACACTCGTTGGGAATATTGATGACTGAAGAATACTTAGTACACAAGTAAAAAACTGCAACAAAGTACCTATCTGACTTTGACTTTGATTTATTTCCGAGTGAATTACTCAATACCCACAGGAAAAGACGTGTCAGAATTCCTATTCCCGAATTCACAATAATTCAGTGCATTGTCTCCATCACAGTATACAATGGTCTGCTGAAGCATGCCCAGAAATGGGCGAGCACTATAGTAGGGTCGTCAGTATTGACTGATTTACGACGTGGACGGCTTGCCTTAGCGCAGCATAATGAACAGATTACCAAACACACAGACATCCAATTATAATTGGCTGCTCATGATTCAAGTAGCCACAGTTACAGGTATGTTTTATGGACCTGTGTTACATGGATGGATGGACTTCGGGTTTCTTCATTTATATAGTTTTATGAATTGACAATTTTGAGTTACTATAATACGGCATAATGCGTAGATAACCAGACGCACAGACATCCAATTATATTTATAATTAGCTCACGGACTTCGACTAACGACATTCGAGGTTGGTCTGAGCATAGGATTATTCATTACACGCAGAGACTCTTCCGTGCTCAGAAAGCACGTAAAGCTGTCAGCCGTCATTTGTAGATTTTTGATATTCGTTAAGGGTTTTCAGTACTCAGAAAATCTGACACCAGTCTTGCCAAGAAGTATCGTGCAGGTACTGGGTGGGCTTGCAAAAATAATTCAGAATAATTCACAAATTGTTAGTTTCCTAAATTGACAGATTTGAAATGACGTTGTCTTAAAAAATGTACTTATTCAGGCTATTGAGCCTGAATGAAAATTTTAAAACACGAAAAAAAAAATTAAATATTAGTGATAAATATTTGTTATTCCTAGTACCAGGTATTTTAATGAAAAAGTGTCTGGAATTCATTGTAAATATGAGTAGAGGTTTCTTACATATCCAAGGCCTATGTAACCAAGTACCACTGTGTTTGTAGCTCAACGTGGCAGTCTCGGATCTATAAGTGAATATATTATCCGGCCTAATAGAATATGATAATACAAATTCATTAGCATCGTTGTCCTCGGCTTAAAGAGGCGACAACAGGATTATAGCAGGTTTATGGTAACCAGCTTCAATAATGTTTTGTATCTTGGTCATGCTACATTTGTTTATACAAGAGAGGAAGATTTTTATTTTCATAAAATCTTTGAAACGGTCTTTAAACACGGCTTTGAGAATTGCCTTGGTCCATATCTTTTACTCTTCTTTTATTAAAATCATGATGCAATATAAGATATCTAGCTCGCGTCTTACACAATGAGCGCAGAAGACATGACAACAGGAACAAGGGAGCTGCAAGGCACGATGACAGTGCGATGCGCTATTGCACTATATTCGCCCCATTGTTTTCGTTCAAAAGCAATTCAATAGACGCCGTTTATCGCGCTCTGGCACAAATACACCTCTTATGTTTCTATTTGCTCATAGAGAGGGGTGAGAACGACTCTTGAATTATTCATCCGAGTTATTCGTTGCTAGAGGTTAGCAGCAAATCATAATCCTCATAACCTGAGTATGTTGCTCTGCGAAGGTTTACTGACACAAATTATGAGCGCACAAAACAAAGCTGAGGCCCGGTTTAGTAATACGTTACAATGTACCCATTTAATTTATTATTTTCAAAGCTGAAACACGAATTTATGTGACACATTCGAAATGGACAACAACAAAAATATGTCGATTGAGCCACATGAGCTTATTCTCGTTTGCAGTCTACACAAAAAGCGAGGCGGGTTCGGATTTTTCGATAAGACGTTTCAATGATCTCTTGTGTGACCTCTAAAAGAACTGTAGCTTGGTGACATTAAATTTAACATTTTGTAGTTATTAGAGCCTCATATAGTGTGAAACTATATATGGCTGACAGGAACGACGCCTTTTGTTCTAGAATGCGGGCCTTATCACTTGACGCTAAAAATATTATACCTACACGCCAACACATTGTCATGTCATGTATCATGTACAGTCTACATATTGGAATATGGCATATGGTCATTGTTCTCATTAAATGGATTTAGTTTATCAAGTTTGGCGTGTTTATAAGCAAACTACATTGTTGATTTGGAAAGTTGTTTATTTATTCTCTAGCACAATTCGAAACCTTGTTACACTATAATTTATCGCAGGCATCCATTGTAAAGGCTTCATTAATAAGGCTTCATTCGGCTTCATCGTCAATAACATGGAGTAAAGCCAAATTACTTTATTAGAACGTCGGCTATAAGTGATTGTTCGCTTTCTAAAACCGCATATAAAAACCGTAATCCAATAACAGCAGCTCCAAGAACAATAAACATTGGTTCGTTACACAACATCGCAGTTGTCCGTTGATTTAAAATGGCACAAACATGCGTCGTTTTAACTGCGAGACACACGATGTATTTAACAATAATAGACGTGTTCGACGCACTCAGCCACATTTTAAACCGCTACCCTCAATAAAGTTCAGTGTAGACCAAGCAGTTAAGTATTATTGACGTTTTGCAATAGTGCGCCGTGATGTTTTCTTACTCCATGTTTGCGAACTTTGCTCTTCTTATCTTAGAATATATTATTCAAGTCATTGAACATGAATCATGCAGTCGCTTTAGTGACGCAAAAGAAATAGTAAATGTAGGTTTGTATGTATGTGTTGTTATAAAGATGAATCTGATATGCAAATAAGAGTGAATGTATGCATCTAGAATCTATTATTTTAATCGTATGATTCAATCTTGTTATACAAATGTTCAATTCTTTTGTCTAGTCGAATTCGGTTTGCAAGCTGTAACGGAGCCAAATGTCATACTATTATAATATTTCGGAACAAGCATGCCATGCTGCGTCGCGCTCTGCGGTGCGACGTCGGAGAATTTTCTCCAAAATTCCTCTACAAATTGTTAACTTACATCCTTTCAGCAACAATTACGTACAGAGCAGTGAGTTTTCGTAAAACTGGAATGCTCTTATAATCAATCAATAGTAGACACTACTTCTGCTGCCTGTGGAATGTTTTAAAGGAAGCGCTAGGCTACTGGTACAAAAGGCGAATAGTGGCACATTACCGGCGAGTGCTGCGATAGCTGCCAGTGTAAGGAGGGCGGAGCGGCTGCGCGCCATGTCAGCAGGGCATGCCGCGCCGCGTCATCGCCGCGACATGCTCCGCGACGCGCCCCGCACAGCTCCGCAACTGCTGCACCTCTGTGCGCGCTACCTGCAACAACACAACATCACCTCACTCTCACATTCCAAAGGCATTCTGGTTAAAATAAACTTAATTATCAATACAGCCTCAACCTTTCTTCAAAGTAACAGCCACATTAAATATAGTTCTTCAAATTAAACATAAATATCCGGAAACGTTTAGAATGGATTCTCTGATACGCCTGCCGAGTTCTCGGAAGATAAGTTCCCGCCACAACAGGTGGTCAATATTTAATGGTTACTGCTTTGGCTACAATTAATTTGTCAAAGTTGGCCAGGGAGTTCATTTGGAAGGCGAAATAGTGGATTGTCGGCGTAGCTCTGCCACGCGGCGGTTGTCT
The DNA here is from genome assembly GCA_002192655.3 of Mamestra configurata. Lineage (NCBI taxonomy): Eukaryota > Metazoa > Arthropoda > Insecta > Lepidoptera > Noctuidae > Mamestra > Mamestra configurata. The sequence continues at coordinate 106,330 of NDFZ01004964.1, read as the reverse complement.
GCGTATCGACGAGCGCGGCGGCGGTGGCGGTGGAGCGGCCGGCTGGCGGCGCGAGTGGATGCCGGCTCGCGGGCCTGACAAGGGTCATGCTTGCCAAAACATCCGTCCGAATGATATCCGGGGAATTTTTCTATTGTAGATTTATTTGCTTCGCGAACAGAGCTTTATATTGTGGTGATGCGGAAACGTCATGCTTTTATATGTAAATATTTTACCACGCGTGTTTCTTTTTCTTTTTTCGCCCGCCGTCTTGTAGATCGGTTGAAAGATTAAACCCTAATAACAAAAACAACGTGTTGCCTTCCACTTCAAGATTACGATAACACACCCGGAAAACCAGGACGAAACATAAAAGATTGAACCTTGAGGCCCGAAGATTGTAAAAAAAAATCCTAAAACCAATATATATATTTACAACTTTATATATAAGTGCACGCGTTATCTTCGAATGGGCGGAACCTCCTAGAACTTTGTGCATGATAAGTTTCCAATACAAATTCAATTTACAAGCAATTAAGATACACATATCGGCAAAGTTTATGACGGTAATATTTAACAAACTTGATGGTAGTATGTTTATAAATAAGTAAGAAAACCCCTATTGGTAGGTAGGTGACGCTGGGAACTTTTATAAATAACGCGGATGGTGTCGATAACTTCAGCAGGGGACTATTTACAGCTGGCAACTCCTGAAGTGTTCGGAATGTTCACTTTACCGACAACGCCGTACGTATACGAGAGAGGAGAAAATTTTCAGAACACCTTTGTTCAATATGATCAATATTTAACAAATTTTGAGAAAATGTACACACATGTAGTATGTAAATGATGAGAACTTGTTTATTATTATTTAACAACCCAAGAGCACAGCGTCGGATTAATCAAGGCTTAGCGGATGCGAGACGGGCAACAAAGCCAAAAAAAGATAATCTTGTGAATTATGCGTTTAAACGCAGCGCAACATTTTAGCGAAACACGGTGAAATGCCAAGAGAACGAGAATATATTCTTAATAATGTTTTTTTTTTGTAAATGCTGTGTAACTTTCCGGTGAAAAAGAAAATATGATGCTGCAATAAAATAGGCGACACTGTGATGAATGAGGGGCGCGCTCGCGAAACAACAATAGATGTCACGTACTTACGAACTCATAACCATCGATTCCAATTTATGGCACGCGTATTATACCTCGGGGGTGAAAAAGAACACGTCTGTATGACAGGCATGGATATTGACAACTAACATTGATTTGTTGGGACAACTGTGTACTTTATAAATTATATAAAACATAAGGAAATATCAGCAACGACCGTTTTTGGATTCATCATGCCACACAATACAAAATTCAATAACATATTTCTACTTTATTTTATTAGAATGATGCTATAACAGTTCCGTTTTGCGAAAAGGTCACACAGTACTCTCGGGATCCTTTTTGCCAATTTATTTGCGTATTAAAAAGCAATTATGTATCGGGAAACAAGTGATAAAAGAAAGGTTGTAGTTACCTTAGGTACAAGACAGGAGTGGAATCGATATGAAGCGATGGTGGATAAAGGCCAGTGAACATCGTATAAAAAGTACTCTTCTTCATTTTGGAATCGTATTAATAATGCGAAGTAGGAATTGGATCGGATAGATTACACAAAATCTATCATAAGAAAATCTTGCATTCATTAAGAAGACCGTTGCTTCGTAGTCGCTTTAATCTTCTACCATCTTTGAAACCATAGCAGTTCTATAATTGACTGACTAAGCGACAAAACACAGCCAAACTATTGGCGTTCCTTTAAGCAGGTGTAAAGCACCTCTTACGGAGGGTTAACAACTTACCTAATATTTTTAGTAAGTGTTTATTTTGTCTTTAAAATGTGCTTAGTTTAACGCTTTTAGATTCTTGACGGGAAAAACATAGTTAAGAAGATGATCTCTAGTACTTATCCATTCTGATGTTATAAAATGTGTAAGTATATCTGTTTGTCTGTCTGTCTGTCGGTCTATCTGACTGATAACTGTTCACGTCTTAACGGCTGAACGGATTTCTTTGTAACTTGGCACATGGGTATATATCATGGTCGGAAAAGGAAAAAGGTTACTTTTTATTCCGGGAGTCTCTTCCCTTGGAATATTTTTTGACTTTCACGCGGTTAAAGCCACGGGCAGAACTTGTAATTCATATTATTAATTCAATATCTAGACGATAATTCGTTCGCTTGATATAATCTTGGTTTCCTAGTCTCGGAATCACTTTGCTTTACGATACCCACGGGAAACTATCTGATAGATTATTCGAAACGCGGCACGTGTAAGTGGCATGTTACCTATCAAGTATTTATATTTCAAAAAATATTTTGTTAAAATATCGTGGTGAGACGAAGATCTTATAAGATATAATAATTTCATAAAAGAAAAAATGTGTCGTGTCTTCCTAAAGTACTCAACTTAAGAAACATCTTGAATCAAACAAAGAAAGAGACATTGTTATTTATCTGAACCAGTATAAAGATACTTGTGAGGCAATACATCCAAGTGTACGTAACTCGAAAGGACAGAAACACTCACACTTCGGACATCTATTCCATTGTGCCTTTGCATGCATCCATTACTATTCATAGACTTTGGAATTGTCTGAACTTCTTACTCACTATAACCTATGAATTGAATAGGAGAGCTTATTACGCGAACTGAAGATATTTTCTGTTTTAATTGAGCTGCATTTGTATTGGACGAATTCGGCTGGTGGACAGATAGAAAGGAGAATTTGAGTCTCAATAAACCAATACAATTATTATTATGAACCAATCTGCCTAGCCTTTACCAACAGTGTTCGGGTCCGCTTCCAGTCTTACCGACCATATACGAGACCTCTTGGCAACGCTGTAGTCCGATTTTCGTCCGTAACGACTGCCAGAGATCTACTAATTACAGCCAGGATCGGCTGCACCGAGAAGTCCTGCTATGTTAAGATCGTCACCCATCCAAAGACCGACCTCAGCAAGCCTTGCTTAACCTTGAAGATCCGAGAGGCTGTAATTATTTAGCCATGAGCTCCATATCATCTCATTCACGAGCTCACTATCCAATACAATTGTTATCGAAGGCATATATTTATTTCTATCAAAGTGGACATAAGGTAAGATGTTGTTGTTATGAGCAGGGTGTTATTGGCTGTTAAACTCGATCGCCATTAACTGACGTCAGCAGAAGCTAAGGGGCTTAATATTCGTAGCAGATTGGCGATCGTAAATCATAACTAACGCGTCAGTTGCTCTTACTCTGTTTGTGAATTTGTTATGGAACATATGAACAGACTCAAACCGTAAATCCTTTCAAAAAACAATAAAACAAAGCACAATGGAATTCTGTTATAAAAATGCCGTGTGAAATTCAATGACAAAAATCGAGCTATTCAATGCTAGTGGCAGCTCTGAATGTGAGGCTGAGGCCCGATCTATGGCTAGAAGCGGCTTTCGATCCTCAACGATAACTGGCGTTCAGATAACAGGCGAGACAGCAAAGTTCAAAGGTTAAAAGGAATTACACTTTGACTTAAATATTACTTTTAATTCTCATGGCACATGGCTTGAACTTACAAGTAACAGTAATTCTTAGCTCAATTTTTGAAGTTTGAAGTAGATTTTCATGTTTCCCGTCCCAATTTACGATTGGAGGAACAGACAGGCGACGGCTCGCGCATATTTGCGTAGGAAGACATCATGTATAAACTGGCCCAGCGTACAAAGGTACTCACACAATCGCTTTCAGAATGCTTCTACCCTACTTTTACTAATTAATTAAAGTGTACCAGGTAGCCCCAACCTTGACCGAAGGGACAAATAGTTGTAACTAAGATTTTCCAATTTTTTGAACACAGTCATTTACGATTTAATGCTTTTGAAATTAGCAAACAATTTTCAATTTTTCAGTTAAGAAATAAAGGCTTGCTAATTATTCTCCCTGTACAGCGACTAGACACAACCTGAGCTCATGTTTCAAAGAACCGAAATTAGAAACACAATCTAAGGGTTGAAAATTAAAATGAAAGCAAATACAACCCTATATTTATCGAATGTCTAAAGCAAATCTTGCTTATTACCCGGCAAAATGCTGGACAAATTAAAAGATTAGAGAATTCAAAATCAAAAGTGCCTTTCCCTCAGTTTGCATACTAATTTAACATTTTAAAACGCAGCTTCTATTCATATAAGAATTCTATGAAAACTGTTAATTTATGACAAACTCATCATATATTGTATAAACAATACCTATTTCCGTATGATTCCTCTTAATTTTCAGTAACAATTAAGTAAACTACAGTTCGCAGACTGTTTCCTAAAAATCAATTTTAACGGTCACTTGTTAACATTGCGAATCTTTCACACTCATACTTACAATGTCTCTCGTAGTAAAGTATTTTCAAAACTGGATAAAGTTCCTTAGCATTTTTATATATCATCAGCAACACAACCACCGAGATATTATCATTTTCATTTATAATATAAATTAGCACTGCACAGTGATTTATTGCGAAGCTTAATATTTAAGTTTGATGTTGAAGCCAGCCGTGTGAACAGTGGCGAGGGAGCGAGCGGCGAGGGGCGAGCGGAGCGCGCAGGCGGCGGGCGTCGGCGCCACCTGTCGCTGTCGGCGCGCGGTCGGCCGGGCGGTC
>NDFZ01004964.1:0-100931 GCA_002192655.3 Mamestra configurata | reverse complement strand
GCATCCACTTGCACCGTGTCTGCACAGCCACCTCCTAATACACTTCTAATTATTATAGGGATGTGCCTGAACACCTCATCCACAGCACTGCTGCTTGCTCTTAGCAAGCTCGCGACCGCCTTGCGTCCACGGAAGTAACCTACTCATAAAATATGCACGCCACTGAAGATAGAGGAAATTGGAACGGGAAAGTATGTGTCCGCGTGTCTATGGAGCTTGCGAGATACACTGCGTGAGATGTAAATGAATTAATTATAACGACTTGTACTTTTCAGCAGGGTCTACGGAGTAGCGCTCTCGTAGCGGCGCCGTAGTCAATGTTTATCAATTCAAACGTGGTTCGTAAATAGGTGTTTCCACAACGTAGGGAAATGATATTTACATAGTATGCTAGCGGTTACACTGCTCGCTCGAAGAGAGTGGGATATGCTATGCGATTTAAAAGGAAATGGCAACGTAGTGAAAACAGTTTACGTCCGTATTTTGTATATTTAATATAATATATAAGTTGCATTGAGGCGGACATGTCAGCAGCATGTCAGTGAGCCAGTGGTCTTAAAGAACCACGGATTTGGTCCCATTAAACACTAAGAAGTAGACCAAGTCGAAGATAGAAGGACATACTTGACTCGTAGGTAGACATGTGTGGAGAAAGAGGGAGAGAGAAGGAGAAAGAAGGAGAGAGGAGAGAGAGGGGGAAGCCTTTGCCCAACTCTGGGACATATCGGGCTAATTGGGCCGATAGACATTTTTTTTTAATTTCTTCTATTTTAGGGTTCCGTACCTCAAAAGGAAAAAAACGGAACCCTTATAGGATCACTTTCTTGTCCGTCTACCCGTCCGTCCGTCCGCCTGTCTGTCAAGACCCTTTATTTTATTATTATAGGCTAACGTTTGACCACAATCTCGCCTGAAGGAAAGCGATGATGTGGTCGACGATGAAGCACGCTCGCCAAGAAGTAACCTGTTTACTCTGGACTTCTTTCTTATTCTTTTTCCATTTACTTGTTTCATTAATCTATCACTCTCGATTTTTATTTGTGTTTAAAGTGTGCTATATTTTATGTGTTACATATTGATTTGGGATAAAGTGAGTCCTAGAACAGGCTTAATTTCCGGGCAATACGAAATCGCTACGATCAAGATGAGTTTAAAGCTTTGTTCGCATTATCATACAAAACCCGAATTTCCTTCTGCCAATGCTTATCAGGAAAATGTTTTCGAATTTCAATAAGTTTGGAAATTCATATGTGTACTGTGGTATTGTGGTAGTAAAGAAGTAAATTAAGCTACAACTGCTGTTTTTCGTTAAGAATACAAACTATGGATCTACTTACGAGTACCTACACCTATTGATCTTTCAGATTACGTAACGTCAAGTCATGAATGGATGACCGCTTTTTCTAAACACCGAATTTATTTCGTGTCTCGGAGATCGGAGAACACGTTAAACCGGCGGCGGCGGTCTAAAAGACATCGCTCCAGCTGTCATGCGCATATTTATTATGGAATAATGGAATATCAATAGGTAAATGTACTTCGCTCAGGAACCGAACGTTTGTCAAACTAAATAGTCCATACTTCGTCTAGAATTTTTGAAATTTGTATATCAGTCGTTCAATTATATTTTGACAGATGCCTTGCATAAGTGACTATAGGGTTAAGTTCAGAATAGGTACACTACTCTGGAATCTCTCGCACCTTGCCATTGATATACCTATGGAACGTCGGGTCATTCTTATAACAGTCTAGCTCGCAACAAAAGGAACAACGAGTATGTACATAGGCATATATACTAGGCATAGGCATCGTTAGGGCAGACTATTAGGTACTTATTAATAAAATCTCAATAAAATGTTTACTAGCGTAATCTTATTTACCACACATTTTTGAGGATTAATGTTATTAAAGGACTCTAGCTTTATTTCCTCATTTTACGCGTTTTAGTGAAGCAGGGTGTATCAATACGGCGATGTAAAACGGCAGGAGGCACTAGTTATCTGCAACATAGACGTGTATTGTAGTTCCAGCCTCGCAACAAAGATCCGCTTACATGAGTGCTTCTCATCTGGACGATACTTTCAGTATAGAGTTTCTGACGAAAATCTAGCTAGTTTGTAGTAAGTTACTTAAAAATTGTTTTGTTAAATTTAAATTTCGATATTGTATTTGTGAAGCTTATACCTGCGGTTTCGTAAAAGTCGTTATCTTAAGGAAGCATACTCTCGGGATGAAAATCCTATGTCCTATTCCCCGGCACGGTCTACTTGTCTGCTAAGTTTCATCCAAATTCGTACTGCCGCAAAGACGCGAAGATGTTACAAACGGACAGACCGATTTACTTTTGCGTTTATAGTATTAAGGCTCGCCTATAGCCCTGTTTAGTAGCTTAGGCATGAATGTGTAACAAATTGATAGACAGAGTTACCTTCACACTTATAATATTAAACAGTATGGATCTTATCGATCAAGTCATCGACTGGCCATAAAGGTGGAAGCTCTCCGTCAGATCACAGGGATTATCTCAATGGGAGGACGTGATCGGGAAACTTAAAAGTTGTTAAGGCTGGTGCCAACTTCAAACGCCTTGTCACGTTATTTGGTGTAATCAACAACGGTTTTAAGATCTTAGCAGACTAATGACTGCAATTATCAGGTCTGAAACGAAGAGCAATAGACGTCGATCGAATTCTACCTTTTATTTTTACTTATAACGGTTCAGGATATTAATCAATAATTGGCAAAGGAGAAAGGTTTTAGAGTAGAGTAGAGTAGGGACTTCATTTTCCGCACTAAGACTTTGGAGTTTTATATTTATAATATTATATTTGCTAAATATGATTAATATGAAAATGTAGTCACGGCTCTTTGTAGAACCCAATAAGACGTAAATCCACAAAATGTTAACATGGTTAGGCTTATAAAAACGCCATACGAATATAATATTAATCTAAAGGGGATTCGCAGTTCCGGCGAAGAAAACAGTACTTCTACTTAAGTGCAGGAAGGTGAGAGCGGAACCTATTGATCTAGCTCGTGTGTCTGTCTGTTACAGGCTCTGACTTGTGACGCGTTTAATGTTTCAAGTTTAACAAGAAAATAATTGTTCTGCCTTAAGATTATTTGGGCACTGAATAATATGTAAAGCTTATCTAAATAGTACGTCCGATAGTATTTACTATCGGACGTACTATTTAGATAAGCTTATGAAGCTTAGATGTGTGATTTATTTTACTTAGAACTGGATAGGGTGATCCTTACATGTGCAGTCGCCTCATTTGTAATACACAATGCGCTGTACTTACTTTAAGTAATTACTCTCACTAATCAAGCTGTATACTGCGGGCTTTGAGGTTACCCGTGTAAGGCTGGGAGAAGGTCCCACGATCACAGAAATCAGAACGTTCGCTCATTCCAAAGGGTGGGTCACAGCACTTTACCCGTGATAGTTTTATTTTCGGTGTCAGACAATCGCTCTGATTCCGTTTCGTGAGAAAGGTTTATTTTTCCGTTTGGATTTATAGGCTGTGAATCTAGTCCTCGATAGTAAATTATTCTTACAATTTGTTTCCTCGGCCGCTTGTCACAAAGTTTTCTTGGAATTCGAATAACAATGCTCTTTGACAATTTTTTGTAAGTTTCGTAATGCCAAGTATTTCTAAGAATCAATAGAAACTGCGGAAATAGTCTATTATGTTGTCGTAATAGAGGGTGGAATATAATGACTGTCTGAGGTAAAATGCAAGGTATCACACACGGTTGGTTTATAACCGATTGGCTTTCTATAGTATTGATTGGAATTGAAATTGTTTTACAAAAAGTATGGTGAAAAAACGTATATTTGTCTGTACATTTCAGAGGTAAATAAAGGAAAATCGATTTGTATTTTCGGATTGTGTATTATAAATATTTTACTCGTGACCCTAACTACGTGTTATATTGTTTCCATGACGTCATAAGCCATCGACGCGCATCAAGTAGAATGTAAACACATTATACTAACAAGTTATGAACACTTTGCAATCTGATGTGTCATATCGTTTACATTTTTGTACAAAAATGCTTAACGCGTTAAAATTCCATCTTCGCATAACTCACAATGTCTCATTAAGTTGTATGGGCTACGAATAATAAAAGCATTTAAGCGAAGGAAGCTGAAACGTGCCTGAGAAAATTATTAAAACAAAGTTCATTCGTGAAGTCCTTTTTTTGCGAGCAAAACCCTAACGAGCTGATAGTATAAGCACGAATTGGGTATTGTATCATAACAATGTGCAGTTGTAAATTTTAATTTTTGTGCAAGTTGTTCCGCTGTCTATCGAACCGGAGTTGTACACTGAATAAAATTGCTCAAAGACTGCGCTGCACGCTCGCCGAAGCATATGCAAGCGCCGGAGTGCCCCTACTTACTGCATTCACTCACGGAAATAAGCCAGGAACACATCGCATTCCTTTACGACTATCATTTTTTTTGTAACTCCCTAAGCGACGTTTCCAATTTAATTTTATAAGAATTATTTTATTTGAGCTTCCTTTCATGTCGCGGAAATAGGTTTTTCAAAAATAAAATGCTACGACTTTGCGATGTGTTGGTACAGTGAATGTGAAACTGATGATGTGATGCGATATTGAGAGAGTAGGTAATTTCAAATAAAATAACGAGTTCAGTTTTTATTTTACAATTATTTCAATTTTCATTATGGTTTTTGATATATGAATACATTTCATATTATAAAATGAATGGTGGTAAATTTGTCATGAACCATTTAAGACGGAGGTCATAATTCATTTTAAATTAAAACGTACCAAGATCGATCAAGAACTTTTAGGTAGCAAATAATTTAGGAGAACAGAAATCTCTAGGAGAGTCAAAATATTGAACGTTTTATGACAATGGTAATTCAAAACGCATTTCTGGGTCAAAACGCTGGTGGACCGAGCACGGCCGGGCAGACGGCGGACAGCGGAACAAGTTATAAAATAAGCCGCTTGAGGCGTGTAGACGAACCGCTAGCCGGTGCCGATGCCGACAGCGATGTTCGACCCGGCGCGCGGCGCACTGGAGCCACGCCAAGCCTTTCAACCGCTTGCAATATAAATACGTGCTACGCGTGGGTGAACTATTCAATTGCTTCCTAGCTTTGTGTGCGATCATTAGCCTCGATTTATTGTTTATTATCGGACGATACGCAACTGTTTCTACTTGTTTTTAAAACTTTAAAATGGTCTGAATGCTTGTTTACGTTATTGCTACGCTAATGATCGGCAAGTTGAAAAGTTATGCTCGAACAATGTTACTTTTTTTTCTAAAATATCCATATTCCATTAGTTTTGCGTTGGTAGTTGGATAATGAGTGCCTACAACAGATCCGATAACGTCTAAATTAACATAAATGCGTTAATTTAGACAGTATCAGTTAAGCGAATAAACATTTAACACATCTAAATCATTTAGGAAAACAATAATGATTTGCATAATAACCAATTACGATGAATTTTAATCATCGTGTTTATCGGAAATGTTAACGAGATAACGCAAAGGACTTTTAATGCATTTCACAGTTGACCACACAGTGTCAAGAAAGATGATGTCATAGAAACAGTTCTCGTTCAAGGTACATATATCGCGCTAGACACGAGAATGATTATAACTATCGTGTGTATTTGACAATGGCAGTTTCAGTAGACGCTCTCATGTATCGCTAGATATAGATACTTGTACAATATGTAAGCCATACACACGCGCCACTCCTCTCACTTCTAAGTGGTTGATCCCTACCGAAGGCCCAGCTTTTATTATGGCATAATAAAATAAGATAAAATATGATTATGGTTTTATATGATTTTATTACGAGGTTTACACACACTTTGTATGCAGTGTACCTTGTTGGGGTAGACGAAAGTTGGGAGCAAGTTTAGAGCCACGTCCGCTGGGATGAACGCCGCACACCTCCGGTCACAGATACCTGTTATTGACGGCTTTCATAGTTAACATACACCAAGTACACGCGTTACGAGCGAGACTCATTAATATTCGGAATGGATTCACGCTTAAAAGCCGCCCAGGGCATCTTTCTTTTCTTATAATAGCCAAATGTTTTATGGTTCCGTAATGTGTAAGTCCTGTTAACATTGTAACGTGTAACTTCTGAGTAAGGCCTCGCGGTAATTTGAAGAGGGGTTAGGTAATTTTTTGAAGTCTTTTTAATCAGCTTTTTTTGAAATTCTCTCGGCTGTCACATTAAAATTCGAATCTTATGATAAATATTTCAATTAAATAAAACACTCGAGTATTAGGGATTATGTTTTTATTTACCTCCGATCGTAAATCTACATTAATTTTTATTGAACTTTTCGTAACAATTGTTAACCTGCTTTGTTAATCAAACCTGCCAAAATCTAGGAAGGCACTACTCACAAATTTTCTTCTTTACGCATTCAATATAAAATAATGATTCTGTTTCCATGAAATAAACTCAGAGCAAATAACAATTTAATGGTGTTATTTGACAGAAACTAGAGCACTTCGCAAAGAAAGTAAACGCCGAACTTACTACTTAATAGAAACAGAGGAACTTCATTAATTAATAAGAGAATGAGACAAAACTAATTGCCGGCGAGGCTTCGTGGATATAACGTTAAATCAAAATTTATTTTTCGGGAAATCATAATTTGTGGGTTCAAAATGAGTGAAATATTTTTATTAGAGAAAAATGGACCTCGCCGATGTATTTTAATCTATTAAAATGTTTGAAGCTTGTACAAGACGGCAAGCTCGCAGATAAAGCTTGGCAAAGAAGCGCTTAATTAAAAGTATACAATAATAAAGGAGCTCTGAAAGGCGGCCGGCGCCGCTCGCGTGTTACATTCAATGTAAATCCGATTACCGGTAAATAACTCGAGATCCCTTCAATATTAGTTAATACTGATACATAAAACAGCCAGTAAATAACCGAAACAAGACTGAAATACGCAAACAGACTTCCTTTTATTTATTTATTCGGATGAAACAGCGAACTTATTAATAAAATCACGAGTTACTAGTGCGAAAGCGCTGAAAAATATGTGTAATATTATAAGTTTATCATCGGAACGTTCCATATGTTGCCGCGGAAACTCCTTCGGGAGGACAGCAACAGGAAACTAGCGGCAATAATAATATATTCAAGCCGCATACTTCATATTTTTATGTTTATAACATGTCGGATTTTTTAGTTTCGGCGCAATACTTTCACTTGAAAAGTACGTGTCGAGGTATTTATGGAAAGAATATGAAAAGAACTGTTTCACAGGAAGGTGAGTCGAACTGCTTCCTTTAGCTGTTTTGAACCGAGAATTCCAACTGTAAAGTTGTGCGCGATGAATGAGGATATATCTCGAAGTTATTCTTGTTTATGGGAAGTTCTCGTACAGATTCGTTTCCCGAGCATTCGGATCTGTAATAAACCGTTTACTTGAACTTAAACGCACACTTATTTTGCTCGTCTTTGTAGGTTGAAACTTTGAGACAGTATACTTATTTTCGTGTTTCCGACGTTTACGACGAAGATATCTGTCACGTCACGCTGATAATACCCGGAGGGGTTGGCAGTGAAGTAATGTCACACGCTACCTGTGCCCGGGTATTTGCGACCGATTGTAATAGGAGGAGAGCTTATCGCAATGCCGGGTTACTACCCAAAACCCAGAAACCCTTTTCCAGACCAGGTAATCGAACCCACATCATCCTGGGTCAGAGATGAAAAGTATTGCGTGTTTACACTTGAACCGGGACCCGACACTGCTGCTTTTTACTAATGTAGGTCATGTGGTGATACTGCTACGGTTGAACTCTTCCCCACGGAAACTTAGTTACTTCTGAACTCTGAAGAGGGGAAACATTCATGTTATAACAACTACTTACAATAGAGGGCAATCAACAGTAAGGTCCGATTAATAGACCTTGGGGAGGAAGGTAGCACGTAGTGGGCACGTGCTGCCGTACTCCACGAGGGTGTTGGGGGAAATGACTTCGTGTCCCTTAGGTCTAGTGCAAGGTGTACACTGATTTGGAATCCTATATTATTTGCTGACGATGGTTACTGTTTATGGTACTGTTTGGTTTACCCTCTGCTTGAATGAAAAAATATCACCCCCTTAAAATGTTCGCTATAATAAACACAACTAAAGGCAGATTTGAAGTATATCTTAAAGCAAAACTATCTGGTAAGTGAACAGAAAAGTTTTCCTGACACACCACAACTACTGAGAAAGTAAAATTTCAACACAAACACGTTCGAACCAAAAAGGTCCGAAATAATAAAGTTAACTAGCTCTCAATTAGAGTGGTTTATTAATACGGGCGTTAGAACAAATTGCGTTATCTCCAGCGATAAGTGATCACCTCTCACCTCAGTTACAGACGCAAGTGAACCGCGCTGAGATGATTCAATGATCTCGATCCAATAACGCCAACTGAGCCTCACTATAACCGCGTTACCCTCATGCCTATGAGCTACGGGAATTGTATTAATCTTCATACATGAAAGCGTTTGTATGCATCGACGTAAAACTAATAATTTAATGGTTCATAAAGAAATCAAACGTTTAACCATGAACTTAAAAGTTTTCTGTAAAAATATCTTTGGCAATATGATTGTCGATAATTTATCCATCCCACGACGCCTGAATCCATTACAGCAAAAAATAGGGCTAAACTATTTTTATCCGTTTTATTCAGGGCTAACAAACACATAATGATATACTATGTTGTCCCAAAAATGAAGTGTATTACAGTATCCATGGCACCACATAATTACTCTTAAACAAAGTAAGCAATATGATAACCAACCATGCACCCCATATAACCATTTCATTACGCAAATCGTTTTTGTTATCTGCTACGAAGCGTAGCATTTGTATCACTACGGCGCGGCGTAGCGCTGCGGAGCTACGGCGCTACGAGCGTAGCGCGGTGCTACGTGCACTCAATGAAGTAGCAATTACGTACGGTTCCCGAGCTTGTTATCAATAAAAGAGGGATCATTTGTTTCTATTAATGAGCCCGGACTTGATTTATGTTAGTTGGGCCAACTAGCAGAATGAAATACAGCTGTAAACTATACGTATTGCATTACGTCTTCGAGAGATTAATTGCTTGTTTTTCTAGTAAAGCGATTCATATTAATATTAATTTAGAAGATTCATTCGAATTTGGACGCTGATATCTGCTTTAAAAGATAACTTCACCTATTTTTCTCGACCTTTGCAGAAAAGTTACTTATCCGGGTTTGTTAAAAGAAAATTGCCTTTTAAGGTACATTTTATATTGTAGGTGGATCAATTACCGTGAAAGTTCCGCAACTGTAAAAGAGACTAAGTTTTAATAGTATGAAGTTATCAGTGTACCAGTGGGCTTTACTGTGGATACTGATGTAATCTGTGAAACGCTAGCGCTCCCGGCGAAAAACGCCCACCTTCTTCGGTTGCGAATTTTTTACTTTATTTTCATAGCGTGGGCGGTTTTAGCCAGAAGCATAGAACAAACATTGATCTAAAACGGCTTGAATATACAACTGTCATGGTTATCAGCCCCGAGTAAAACGTGACCTGTAGGTGTACACCCACACTCACGGGCACCGTTCCAATCACAGATAATTTTATCAATGGAACTCAATTACACACGCATGCTCGGATTACAGTAGCTTTGTTATCGTTAGATTGAAGTTGTGAGTTTATTGTACGACCTCAATCAAGTCAACTGATTTAAAAACCAGTGCACCGTGCCAAGGAAATAATTGCAAATCAATTTTAGACACAAAATCGTTGAACAGATTCCATTAGTGGGTTCGTTAACCTAAGATGATCTTTTTACAAAAAGCGATGCCATTATGCGACATAATTGCGCGGGAAATTAATCGTACGAAAAATGTTAGTCGCTTGATTTACCTGTGCCATCTGTCAGTATTAGGTGGCGTTCACACCGGCGCGGGTGGCCGCAGCACCCCGCCTCCCTCCCGCGCCCCGCAAGTTATGGTCCACCGCCCGTCTTGGCAAGCATTCGGCTTTGCGGAATTTAAATATTTCCACGCTGTACTTACCCTAAGTGGCCGGAATATTAGGTTACATTTGTGTTAATTTAATAATATGTGCTTTAGATATGCTCGTCTTTTTAATGCAATTTGTTGATGTACATACATTGTATGACGTCCTTATTTAAATAAAAGGTTTTCTCTCCATCGATGAAATATAAGCTGAATCCGTTATCCAGAGACAACATTTCTATTCTGTTAAGTAACGAAAAAAAATCTTGTAATGTTTTTCCGGCATTGGAAGAAATACTTGTCCAGTCTACCCATTTATATTCAAGTCAAGTCTATCATAAGTTTCGAACATGAAATTCCTCTAGGCGCCCATGATTGCTGACGCTGCGTTTTTTTTTATAAAATATACATTATACCATGAACCAGCCAATACGGTAATATAAACCTGAAACTGCATATATGCGTTAATATGCAAAATATTGCCTCGGGTTTGTCCGATATTCGGCAATGTAATCAAAATGAATTAATATGTCAGCAAACAGAAACTCGCTCGAACAGCTTATCCCTTGGCTTTATGTATCATAATATTTATTTTAGTATAGTACTCAGTGTGCAAAGCCAGGGATATTTTATCATCGCCAGTCAATATACTATATTACCTCAGATTCCGGCTCGGAATGGTAATGCATAGGGTATGTTTAGAGTTTACTGGCAGATTTCGTTTTTGTACTGATCGGAAAGTAAAGGGAAAACCAAGGATTTTACCTTCAACAGTGAATAATGTATCCTGGGGGGAGTTCGGTGAGGATTCTTTCACACTAGGTGTGTCATTTTTAAACTTTGTAAAGCTTCAGCGACCGACGTGATTGGATGTTGTTCGTACTGCTCGCCGAGTCCAGCAAAATCGAAAAAAAAAACTAATATTAAAAATGCGAAAGTGAGTTTGTTTGTTTGTTATCTTCGCGTCTTAAAGGTTGAACAAATTTGAATGAAACTTGGTACACGGGTAGATCGGTCCAGGATACTTTAATCCGGGAGTAAATAATCTCATGGGATAATTAACGACTTACATGCGAGCGAAACTGCGGGCGTAGCTAGTTCATAATAATTTCAAAATGTTTTAGCCAGCGACTATTCCTTAAACAGTACAGTAACACACAGACGTTGACCAGAATGTACTTACGAGAATCACAATGCAGTGCAACCTTCTCCAGATTTTAATCTCGTAGATGGCTAACCTTTACTTTGCGGTTACTTCCATTCTCTTTTATCCTTCACCGCTAGTAGCGCAAGCTGTTGCATCACAAATACTCGTAACTTGCCATATAAAATGGAATATTTTAACAAAGTAACTTATTGCTTTTGAAATTGGAAAATATGAAAACAGGCCGCAAAAATTTTATGCCTAACAAAATACGCAATAGAATGTTGTCCAATATAACTTTGATAAGTTGTTGACAATTCAAGTCTGAAAATTATCAATGACTCTACTATGATGGCAAACGACAGCATAAATAATACAAAAACTGGATACTTTAACATATTTGTAAAATAACATGTAGCGTAATCACCTCTTCAGTTAAAAGAATAAATCAAAAATATACCAAGTTTTATAGTATCAATGAGAGAAAGCTTTACTTTGACATCGTATCGAAAGGATCCTTCATATTTGAAACATTGTTTGGTTAACAAGCTACCATTCATAGCTTTATTTTACAGCTGCGACGTAAGACAGCCCGCTGCGGGCTCTAAAAGTTACTTGTAAGCCTGTGCACTGACCCGCCCTGTAACCGACGTGTAAGGGCCGTCATTCACCTGTCACCTTTGCTTCCAAAGCCGGCTAAGTCAATTTGGCCGTGTCTCCCCACGCAAGCAACACGTGGCCCTCAACACACGTATATGGGGGAAGCGAACGGCGAAGGGACTGAGTAGTTAACACGGAAACGGGAAATGTACGCGCCGAAATGGGGAGCCGCACACGCGAGGTGAAGCGTGAGTCCGGCGATTTACGTCACAAGATACTCGACGATACGATACAATAGTGTTTATACAACTCCGGAGTGGCTTCCGGAGAAGAAGCATCCACTTTTCTGTTTTGTATCTTATCTCGTATCACAATGGAATGAACCGATCATTACAAGTAGCACAATCGCCCTCTGCAATAATAAGCTCACAGACATTTGTGATCAGTCACAAATACAAATTGGTCAGACGTGTTGATTTAGTAGTTAATACTACCTTCCAACTGTAACGAGTCCAGTTCGCAAGTGCACATTAGCGGCCTAATATGACAATATAACTTGGATGTTCCGGAATGGCGACCGCAGCATTCGATCCTGTGGCTCGGGATGTGTAGTAATAAGTGAGTGATAACCGCAAGGTCGGGCGCGGCTAATGCGCTAGCTGAATATGTTTCGAGACGTTAATGTGAGACGAAATACTGCCACGGCATCTACGCCGACAATCCGCTTTCATACTTGCATTTAATAACTTTATTTCTTTTCGAATACTTGTTTAGCTTGACAAGTTACCTAAAGACTTAACGTAAAATGTTCACGTTAATCAGATGTGGCGCCTGAAATAGCATGTCTGTTAATTTTTTAAGGTTTTCTATACAGTTGAATTCTAGCCCCTTGCTGTTTTACAAAAACTATGCTGGTGCTTTGCTTCGACGCTATGCTTCTGAAGTACCTATTGTACGCACAAAGGCGTTTGACTCGTCTCGAGTCCTCTCCTCTTAGCCTGTGCTTTATAATTTTAGAACACATTATGTTGCCCCCGATTCTAGAATATTTGGAGTAATATACATTTTTTTTAAAGTTACAAGGGTGAATCGAGAATATCTATGTCAGTGTCCTATATATTGTTACGACCTCACAAATATCTTTCAGACTTCAAAAATGTGCTGTCTACGTGTTCTCTCTTTGTATAACGATGAATTAGCTATTCTGTAGATTTATATGAGAATCGACTTTACTGTCATAGAATGTGACCTTCTATTGTCTACTGTGAAAATAATAATTATTCACCATACCTAAAATGGGCAGATAACAACTGAAAGAACATTAAGCACGTTATTATCATCAAACTGAATAAAATAATTAAGTGTCTTCTTCCAACTTCGAAAATAAAGTAAGAAAATGAATGCCCTTGCTCCGTTCCCTGGCCTTATTTTTAGCTCGCCTGTCGACGAACAGCTTACTTTTGAACAAATAATGAACTTATTTATACCTTTTATTTGCTAAAGAAACAAATTTTTAATTGAAATATTTGGATAGAACCATTGCGTATATTTTTCTATTTTCCTTTCATATACGATTTAAATAGCGTAGGCAATAATGACTTTGACCTTTCAGGAAAATTTTATATCTCATTCATTTAATTTTACAATCACAGCGTTAACATTTTATTTCAACAAAACAACGTTCGCCCAACAAACAACACAATGGTGAAACTGTTGTAACGACAATAGCGGCCTACGGCTTTTCTCTTTTTATGTGGCAAAACCTCATGTTATTATGGTTTACATGAATATTATGCGGTGGAGCGCGGGGACATGGGCGTCGCTAAAACAAACATCGACGAACATTCACATTCACGTTTTCCCGTCGATGCGAGTCGACGTCGAATATCGTAACAATATAAGTCCTGTGGGAAATTTTTCAGTGTTAACAATAAGCTCGTGTTTTATTTCCGACAAGATTCCGGCACTTTGTTGTTGAGGCAATCCGTGTTAATATTAAAATAATGAGAACGTTTTGAAACATGGTGGGCCAAGTGATATTAAGGCACGGACTGAACGAACGTCCGAATTTAAGATTTTGTACACTTTGTTTAAAGGATTTAAATAAAGAGTATCACGTATTCCTATTTTTTGTAGTCGCAAGTATAAATGTAACGCTCGCAGCCAAGCGATTTAAACATTTCTTTGAACGCATGAATATATAAACCACTATGTTTGTATTTTTCAAATAAAACCACTTCTGCAGATTGACTATCCATGCTTTTTGAATGCTTGCTTCTCGTGAACAACCGAATTTTATATGTATAGTAAAGTTTACAGCACCTTGAGACCTTTTAGAAATATTCACATATGAGTGAGAAAGGGCGGACTTACGAACGAGCCACGCCACGAAATTCCGTTTTTGCCTTTCGGCGTGAATATCTAATTAAGCATGTACCTATTCGCTTTCTCGTGTACATGATGTACTTGTAGCCTAACATATAGATATGTATGACGTTCACCCATAGATTAATGTTAATGAGGCACAGTGTGCACCTCCGGAGTGTATTGTAACGCTGTACTGATGTACTCGTGTGACGTGGCAACCGGACCTAGCAGAACGTCACTGGTCTTGAGACGAGAACAATTACTGCTAATTTGACTTTGATCACTCGCAGTTCATTAGAGTATCATTCTTAATAAACAATGAATCCAACCTTCTTATAAAGCGACCCCAATGTACACTTATTAAGGAAAATAAACGAAATAATTACAACAATGGAGTATTGTGCGCCATAGATTAATTTTGAAAACGTTTGGGGGAGCCACAATGTACGTATAACGATTTGTTTTTAGCGGAGTATTGTACAGTTTTTCGAGCAAATATCCGGCTGCCAGGCTTGTCAGTTTTGTTTGATAAACGTTGTTAAGTTAATATCGATCCGAAATACTCATTCTAGCAACCATGATACTGATACGGCTACAATTGGGTCTCCTTTGCTAGGGCAGGGGATATCCAATTGTAGTATCGTATAGGAATTACATGGTTTATGTCGATGTCCGTAGAAACTATCAATGTCACCAGAGAACCATGTAGCACTCAATCGATTTTCACAAATAAGATAAGTTCTTTGCCTAGCGAATATCGCGGGCTCTATTGACAAAATATAAACTGTCCTGTACATGTTGTGATTCTGTCATAGACCAGTGGACCGTTCTCATAGCGAGTAGTTTTGACGTTGACTTTACTGAATGGTCGTCGGCTTAGCATAAGGATTCCATTTTGAAAGGCTCGTAAATCCGGTCAGTACCAAATTTATATTCCTGGCTTCATGCACATATTCAATTCTACGATACTCGGCCCGAACCGATCGACATCTGAATAATCACATGTCAGAGTAAATTGGCGGCACGCTGGACGCAAAGGGTAATCCTCGGGTTTTGGCATATATAGCAACCGGCACAATTAGTATTCATTACGGAATTATATTTATCATTTTATGAACGTTCCCTATGACAAAAAACACGCGTTTTACCGAAGTAGCGAAAGATATGGAAATGGGTCGACCAAATTTATTCTGGGATCATAATTGTTGAAAGATTTCGAGTTTAACCCGGGCTGTGCCCAATGTGCCTTTAAACATGTGTTCAACATTTATTAGGAGGGATGAGATTGTGATAAAACGGTTAATAATTAGGTAAATTAACATGTGAAATACTACCCAAGGAACCATGGCCATTTTAGTAGATTTTAATAACTTTACAGATTAAAAAAAGCAGGTACATTTTAATTTTTAGATTAGGAGCTTGTGCTCTTAGTTTCTTTAAAAAGGTGCACGTACGATAAAACTAATCTATACATATAAAATGCTTTGTCCTGAATGACTGACTGACGGATCAACGCACAGCCTAAACCGCTGATCGTAGAGACCTGAAACTTGGAGGGCGTGTTCTTTGTATGACGTAGGCATCCGAATAGAAAGGATTTTCCGAAATTCTACCCCCTAATCTAGGGGGTGAAAAAGGGGGGCAAAGTTTGTATGGGACAACGTGATTCCTTGGTCCAATCTACTTCAAATTTTGCATAAACCTGATTTAACAGAATTTATGGAAGATGTGTTTCGTATTTTATTGAAATTCATTTAACGGGATTAAAAAGGGGTAGAAATGTATTTTGGCGGTGATTTACTTCGAAGTTGATATCAATAACTCCTTGGTGCTATTGATTTAATTTACATTTTATTTTGACACATGTTTGAAAACTCAATCCGATTTTATTCAAAAAAGGTTGAACTCACTTAAAAACATAAGCAAATACTCTTTAAAATTGTAAAAATATCTGTGTTTGATTTGTTGTGGATAATAATACTTAACTTTCTTTTAGTTTGTCTTAGAATACAACACACCTACCTCAGTATTTCTTTGTAAACAATATTTATTGTTTTTCCTTCGGGAGCTTGAATATCCAGGCTACTCTGTGCGCTTACTTTGGAGCATGCCACATACAACGGCCGCGAAAGAAGCTGCTTTCCCTCAAGTCTATTTCCGCTGCGTGTGACGTAATTTATGGATGGCCCCTAAGGGCAGAAAGATGATGACTATAGTAAAGATTTTTATATTTTATAAGTATTCAAACATTTGAACATAATAATTTATATGTTATAACAAAATTAATAACGTAAAAAAACAATTAAAAATCCTTTCAGAACCATTTTTGACTTCTACGCGAACGAAATCTCGGCAAAAGCTAGTATTAAATAAAACTCGACTCCTAAACTCATGAGTGCCTTTCTGCCGCGCTGTTGTCACGCAATTAGCAGCTATGCAAAAGGTCCAGTTTTTCTGTTCAAACAAAGAAATGGGCAAACAAAGTTTCACAGTTCGTTACCTACATCATTACAGGGTGCAAAACTCTTAATTTGTTGTTCTTTTTTGTCACGCTTATATTTATTTTGCCGGTGGCCAATTAAATATACAGGAGACGGCGTGAAGTTATTTTTTCATCAGTCAAAGGGTCAGGGTTGCGGCTGCCCAGAGGAGATAAGGCTAGGAATGACTCATTTACTGCTGTTACAATATTAACCAGAATTATTATGAAATATCTTAATAAACTTAATTTATGCCATGCTGAAATTTTAATAAAGTCTTAATTAAATTAGAATGGGGGTTCGGCAGGACGTCAAAATGTTAAGAATTCTCCGAAATTGTATTGCTTTTTTATGTTAGTTGTTTTTGGCACCACAAGCCATTCATAAATAATTCGCAGTTGCAAATCTGCCTTGGAGAAATAAAAAAATCTTAGATAATAATCAAAAGCAAAAAATACACCCATCGTTTCACTTTAAATGACATTTCAAATTAATTTTGTAGTTTTCTAGTAGCGTTAACTTGGGCAAACATAAAATCGAATTTGTAAGAATCAAGCAAAACCTAGACACATTTCTCTCGTCGTCGTGGAGTGGGCGTGAACTCGTGACGCTCGCAAGCTCTCTTAGCTCACTGGCTGCGACGGTGCCAATAACTCACGGAGATAAGCATTTTAAGAAATTTCATAAATTCCGAGGATTTGATTTTTTTATCTTTTCCGTTTGCCATCGATTGAGGGCTTAGCGTTTTGTTCTTTTTCTACTGGATCGTGTTATTAGAAAATTTATGGATTCACTGTCAGCTTTTTCCTTAGTGACAAAGTATCCCAAGTTTATTGAAAGATTACTGAAAATACATTAGCAAAATTTGAAACAGTTGAAAATGTGTTTTAAATGATAGCAAATAGAGCAATCTACTCTACAACATCAATGCTCGTCTACGTCCGGGCATTTTCCGGCCAATTACTGAGGTTCGTTTTGCGTAAATTGAAGTTGCGCTCATTAGCAAGCGTACTACTAAGTCATTCATTCATTTTGTAATAAGTAGGAGGCAACTTTCTGTCATAAAATATGACGTTTCGAACCCAGATACCATATTTTCCAATGTAATCAAGGAGAGGCGTATTTCACTGCTCACCCACCTGATTTAATCCCTTAATCGCATCTTACGACACCCACAAGCCAAGATGGGTCAGATCATGTCCGGGACATACGGCGACCTACGTCATTATTATACTCCGCACTGTAATATTCAATTCACTAAAATGTTATGGCAATTCCTATATTCTTTGTTATGGAAACTTTGGAGTTAGATTTAACTCGGTAAGTGTCAATTTCGACGTACTTAGTCGTATGGATAAGCCCGTCTCAGGATGCGATAAGTGCTCCAATGAGTAGTTCAATTTATCACAGTGTCACCGCAGTCTGCTGGGAGTACGTGCACAACACCCTCTCTCGACTCACACAATGTGTGGAGCGGTGAGCGGTGCAGCCATGCAGCGACACTAAATATAATTGATCTCGCGTGTTCCGTGCACAGTCTACGAATAAGTCAGGATTACCACAAATTCGGAATGAAAGTTTTAACAGTGTTATTACTGTGACGGTTTCAAAAAACTATAGTAATAATAACTATTGAAACTAAAACTTCCATGAGAGCATCGATTTTTACCGAAATACCACTTCTTCACTCAACATTTAAAATATGAAAATTTTAAACAGGTCCAGCCGTTCTCATTTCACATTGAAGTAAATATTTAGTAGATACGCTGAAATATATAGCTTCGAACCTGAAGATCGATCAATTTGTAGACATAAAGGTCTATAAACTTAATTAGCTCTCACAGTTCTCTCTCGCCCATGAATTATTGCGTACATTAATCAATGGATGACG
The DNA here is from genome assembly GCA_002192655.3 of Mamestra configurata. Classification (NCBI taxonomy): domain Eukaryota; kingdom Metazoa; phylum Arthropoda; class Insecta; order Lepidoptera; family Noctuidae; genus Mamestra; species Mamestra configurata. Next base: position 82,427 of record NDFZ01004964.1, on the reverse strand, counting down.
GAAACATAATGAGTCCGCTTCCTTTCGCGTCATTATAAGAATTAACTGAAAGAAAACAAGTTACTCTGGCGCCTCGATAACGGAAGACTGACAGGCTATTACGTACAGTTATATATGTTGAAACAGTTACTACTTACGTACCTTATATACTCGTGTATAGGTATACAGCAACGTTGATGTAGGAACCTTGTTTGGTTTAGAGTCCTTGGAGAATTTTCCACCCTGAAAGGAAAAAAAGGGTACGACGTTTTATCACATTTAAATACATGTTGACTTTTAATGGCCTTGCAAACGATATTTGCTGATAGCGCTCAAGAAATTAACTTGATTAATGATCTAACAAAATCATTGTTGTAAGGTTTAAAGTCTGAGGACGTAAATAGTGCTACTAGAGTAGTTATATCTCTCTGTTCATTTAGTAGCTATGAACTCGAAGTCATAGGTCATCTTTGTACATCTACCTACACGACATACGTTCAACGGATAACCTAGTGTACTTTTGTATAAGTAGCTAATCAAAATATTAAAGAATGAATTAAAAACTTAAATTTTTGCCACTGAAAACAACTAATTTGCCGTCCAGACGTCGCAATGTAAACGAACGAGAGGCCTCTCCCTAATTGCTCTCTTGAATGTGATGGAGAAGTCTTATTATATACTTACTTATACACACATCTGTGTATGTGCGGGGACTCACGAATGTACTTAATGTAACGGCTGGGTAACTCGCGACTCGGGCTCGTGATAATTATATCAGCTGTGCACAAAGTGTTCATTAGCACCTCTACTTACTAGATTTTACAGTTGAATAGCAAATGATGTTTACATTACGACGTAATGACGTTTAACAGAATTGTGTGAGAGCGAAACGTCTCCTTTCCTTTGTGAGTCGCACGTCGATTATGTCATTTGCTGTGTTGATTTTGTTACTTTCGCGAACTGTTTTGAGGACTTGATATGATTCTGAATTCCCATATAGCGCATGTTTACAAATAAAATAAGTAAGTAGGGTAGCATACTATACTATAAGCACAGGTTTTATACTTAATACAAAAGGTGTTTTATTTTTTCAAACAATCAATCAAACAATAAACATTCCTCACCCGTTTCTATTACACAACAATAAAACAAAAGATGAAACCTATCACGGACCTTTTTCCTTTCAATTACCAAAGAGAATAATAATATATCAAGGGTTTGTATCGTGTAACACGTTAAAAAAGCACAAATGCCGAGTGTTATATCCCAGATATGACCAGATTCCGGGCGGACGTCTTGTCCGTCACACGGATTCGATGTGCTTTCTGAATTGAATGGCAAAATATGGGGCGGTTAAGGAAGCAGGAACTGAATGCTTTTTAAAGGAATATTATACGGAAAAATACTGAGAGCAGAAATTCACTAACCTATTGATTAATCTAGAATACTAACTCCAACTGCTTCTTATACTATACTATACCATAAATTGTTACGTTTTGTCCCCAAGTTAGGATATATTGCAAGTATTTGCAAGTTAGGGATCGACACAAAATCGGGTTATTAGATTGATATGAAAACTTTGGCGTAACTTGGCTTGGATACTGCGAAGGCCGCATAAGTTCCACCTATGTAAATTATTCACGCGGACGAAGTAGCTAGCTTTACTCGTTTTTCAACTTAGATAACTGTGTGTACGTTATATAATACAATGTACGTTTACGTATAGTTATTTAAAGTTCAAAGCCGCGAATCACAAGTAGTTAGTCGGCGTTTGAGGTAGTTGTTAGTTTACGAACATCCGTGACGTCGACTGTCGCGCGAACACGAGCTTAATTAGCAGCAACAACAACAACACGGATAAGCTTATACATACCAATACCCATCAAAGGCTATAGTCTACTTATTCATATTGGACTGATACGGAAAATTGGCGCTAAGTATTTATGTAGGTAGATATGAATTCTGCTTATTTTTATTTTTTTATTTCTGCTAAGATTGATAAAGATATAGTGGCAGGCGAAATTTTTTTAGACCATTTTTTGAGGTTTGTTTTACATTATATCTTCAAAGTATATCTAAGTAGGTAATTTTCATAATTTTTGTAAATATTGTATAGTTACTAAAGAAAAACCGGCCAAGTGCGTGTCGGCCAACGCGCAGTGTAGGGTTCCGTAGTTGCACGTCACAATTGTCGAATTAAAATGGCGCTATTTGTTTGATTCTATGATTATCAGAAATCGGAGTAGATAGAATATATTTGCCTAATCTGATGGGATTTTACAGGAGGTATTATCAACTCTATGTTACTTACTTCCACGAACATAAGGTAAATTTAGTCTACCTATTCCGATCTCTGATGATTATATTAATTGAGTTCACCGTTTAACGGGTAAAAACGTCAAAAAATGGGCCTACATAGGACGATGGTAACTGAAGAGGAACATCGTTTTCCTTCTCCAAGTACATTTTACAGGTTGGTCGACTACTACTCGTTAACTTGTAAACCTACTTAGCTGTGTTAGTTTTCCTTATAAATTCGTTATATATACACACTTCTATATTATTTTTTTCACGTCTTCACAAACAACCGTTTAGCTGGCATAGGGACACTTGACTCTAAAACAAAAAACATTTTATAGCTTAATATTTCGCAAACGGATCCTTGGATGGAAAAATGGTTTTTGGACACCCTCGATATGTTTATATAGTTGTAAGCTATCCAACGACACACCATGCGATCGACGATAAATAAAAAATCATCGCCACTTTACGTGGAAAACCCTAAGAAAATATTTTTTCAAAATTTGATGTTACGACTTTGTCGGCCTGATTAATACCTATGTATACCCATACCAAATTCCAACTGTCTAGTGCCAAGCATCTCTGAGCCAAACCGCGGGCAGACAGACAGACAGACGGATAAGGCGAAACTATGACGGTTCCTTGTTGACTACAGAACTCTAAAAAGTCGGAACATCCACAAGCTCATACAGCCAGCTAAACGTAATTGAGACGCTCACGACCGTTTTAATTAATGTAAGTACACTCAAAATAACACTTCATTTTTGGCAGCTCAACTATGAGAAAAATGCTCGGTCGCTCCGCAAATACACTACGAGACAGCTGTTCTATAGTATTTTAAGTCAATTTCTGCAACATAAAAAGTTATCTAATTACATGAGCTAAATGTGGTAGATTTTAACGACCATTTTTGACCGCAAATGATATTTCGGAGACAAACTATTTCCACAATAAGTATTTACTCGGGGTCGCGTGTTTAATTAAATTTCCTTTTCTACACGCTCCGGTGTTGCTAATAAATTAAAAGGTTACATTCCCTCGCTATCTGGATAAAGACGAGTATGTGGATATAACGAAGGTAGGTAGTAGTACCACCGTATTTTTATAGTGTATTTTAGAGCCTGCCAGGGTTGCGAAATTTGTTTGAAAGAGTCACTGCGGGCCTTGAAGGCAAAGGGCTTTAGAAGGAATACGGATGGATAAGTCAGTAAGAGTCTGACACGACCTTCCGCTCCACCCAGAGCGGAAGAAGTCATTTGATGATTTCCCATACTTAAAAAAAAGCAATTGAAAAGCGATACAGAATTAGATTTCTTTAAAATGTAAACAAGAACAGCTTTATACACGTATAACTTGTACTCATGCTCAGATGACTAATACCTACATACACATCAAGCAGTAACAATAGATAAAACCAAGTACTTATTACACGTTTTTATGTTCTTGCTAGTATGGAGGCAACAAGCTACGTAAAACGTACTTTTCACAGATTATTCAATTAAATGCAGCCAAATCCTAGCGCGCAACTTTAAATCACATAGTTAGTAATAAGTAGCTACACAGCCAAATGTAACTTCACGTAGGCTGCCGTGGTTTCTATGATATTATGTTTAAACTTCCACTTAGAGCAGCCGGGGTTTGGGCTTAATTAAATACCGGATTCGAGTGAGTTATTCGCTTATGAGAAGGAATAAAGCAGGCTATCGTGCTGTAACACCACATTCCCATCATAGTTCACGTTCGAGCACCATGAGAGATAATTTACATACGAATGCAGCGGCAGACATTACACGCCAGCATCATGTTAGTATTTCAGACAGAGGGCTGGCACCGAGCTTATTTCTATATTTTCAACATTTCGCTGTTCTTGGCATTTCCGGACAGAGAAAAACCGAACAAAACAAAATTTATTCACGCTACTCAACTACCAGCGAATACAGTACAGATACTATAGTGCTTTTTCGGCCGAATAATGTTATTCGTTTTCTCCGCATAGCCTGACAAACAAAACGATTATATGATTATTGTGGAGAAACTGCTTTGTGGTAACTTTTTGTTTTTACTCGACTCCTAATACGGCTGGGTGGGTATTTGTCGGAAGAAAGGGACAGATGAATAACTTTATTACCAGTTGAACTATAAATGTAGGTGCTCATCTTACTACTGTAGGTACCAATCAGAATTATAATAACACCAAAACATAAGTTTTATGATTGCTCATTAGATATTGATTTAGAATCTGTTGGCTGAAGGATGAATAAGTAGGCATGGCTATTTGTAAGTCGTTATTATTCTGGCAAATCAAAGACTTGTTTACCTTTTCCCATTTTGTAATAGGCAGCAGCCAACTTAAATAATTAATTTATACGTAGGTACTTTAAGTACTCCCTGCGTTGTTAATTACTTTTCTTAATTGAACTTTCGTTAACTCCATATTTACCCACCAGTTAGCACGTAGAGCGTCGTGCGTCACAAAATCAAGTCCATGTATTTCGGTTTGATATCGAACGATCGAACGTTATGAAATTCTACAGGAAATTGCATTTTGCGCAAGCGTGAAATTAATTTATTAGCACTGTCAAACAAGCGAAGATACCAGGTAAAATATCTTGCTTTATATAAACACGATTGCACACGGTAAACACGGTCACAAAAAGCGAACAACGTCAAATTGGTCAGCGAAATAGGTTCGATCATTTTCCAAAGATACGGAAACAATGCAATTATGAGATAAAATCAGGATTTAAGGTAACATTTTTATTGAACTGAGCGGATTAGGAGTACCTACGTGCAAAACTTAGGTAGGTATGTGAACTTTATGTGGAATCAAAATACCTAGCTACTTACTTCTTTCTTTTGTAGGGAAACAGATTGGCATTATGTTTTGCAAATAGGTAGATTCCTCCGGTGGTTCGACGAGCTTCGTTTGAAGGGATTACTTACAAGGCTCGCTTCACAAATAGGCCTCGGTTAAGCTGAGATTAACTTTCTAAATCATTCTTTTGCATAAAAAATTACGAACAGATTCGAAACAAAATGTCGGGTTATAAAGTTAGTGTTTATAACATGCGTGTTCATTTAGGTTACTTTTAGTAGCCTAAGAATGCAATATTAGAAAGAAATGAAATATGAGGTACCTACTTATTTATGTAAATAATTATGTAGGTACCTACCAATGTACGATGCAACTGCAATGCACACACGTCATAAATATTTTGCAAATGACACCTACCTTGAACGTGTTATCTTATGAAAAGATAGAGTAGTGACTTCATTCAAGCTGGCAGCCCGCCCACTAGCTAGAAAATTCAGAAGTGTTCAATAAATGTCAATATTGACTTTATAACTAGGTACCCAAAATAGCTTTATGTACATAATTGCATTATTTATTCGAAATCTGCTAACTCTTAATGGAAATTAAGGAAAAAAGCCATTAATTACGAGGCTTAAAAACTCTCCAACAGAATTTCGCAGACATTAAAAGACTCTAATTGCCGGCTGGAGATCCTTTGGCCTCATTCCAAAGCGATGCAGCGGTTGCTCTGTGAAAGATGAAATCAATAGAGTTGTTAACAAAAAGTATGATTAAAAATAAATAACGCTTCGAAAAATGGTTCATATAACTACAGACAGGCAACGCAACGCAAAGTGAACTAATATAATAATACATTATTACTACGGCAAGTTCTTTTTCTAGAACGCGATCTAGGTAGGCGCTACATTAATTGGTCCACAGTTTTGTTCACATAGCCAATGGTGTAGTTTGAGAATATTTATTGTTTAGGTCCCGCCATTCTTTTACCAGGAAGTTCATGGATTGCGACGTTACATCCCATCAATATCCACGCTGCATTGTTTAGGTTTGTAGATCCAGTGGTACTAGTATACAAGTAGATCACACATAGATGTGTGGTACTTAGTAACTAAACATAACATAATAATTTGTAGAATTGTGAATAAGTATCCGTAGATACTTCACATGTCAAGCATTTCTGCTATATCAGGACAAGCAAAAACTTTGAGGTCCGGACAAGTGGGCACTTTCAACTCGTGTTCAGAGGGTAGGTAACCTATACCCTTAACTGAACTGCCACAAACTCGTCAATTTGGTTGCCAGTGTTCGGCTTCCACTCCGGACCCAATTTTCAATCAAAAAGTTTTGCTATAGGTACCTAACTTAAATTCAGTTGATTTCCCGAAGTAAGAACCGGTCGATTGTTGAAGTGAAGGCTTGGGTGAAGAGATCACGAGGTGAGCTGTCATATAATCAAGATGGAATGACAGCTCACTTCGTGATCATGTGACATCTTGGTTGTATGGATTGAAAGCTCACCTCGTGATCACTTCACCCAAGCCTTCACTTCGACATGTTTACAGAATCGACCGGCAGGTCTGGCTGGTTGTTTTTTGCCATGTCAAGGTGACGGTTCGAAGATTTTTCTGTTGAGACGAAATAGCATTTAAAAGTTTATATAATTAATACACAAAATAAAACCTAGAAGCACCGCATTTGGATATTCAGCTAATTTGCCGTCATTTATTGCGATTCATTCCAACACGTTATATAAAATTGCAAGAATTGTTTTCTGAGACGGGACGAATACTTCGATCAAAATTATAGATACCTTTTTTTTTTTTTTTATTTTTTTTTTTATGGATGGGAAATCATCAAATGACTTCTTCCGCTCTGGGCGGAGCGGAAGGGCGTGTCAGACTCTTACTGACTAAAACCCATCCGTGTTCCTTCTAAAGCCCTTTGCGTTCCAGGGCCGCGGTGACTCTTTCGAACAAATTCCGCAACCCTGGCAGGCTCTGGCCCTAGCGGGCCCCGTCTTCTATGCTGACATCTCTTTGAGGCGCGCGTGAAACACAACGCGCCATCGACCCGGGCCTGGTGGTGATCGGACAGCGAGCCACCCAACGCTCGCCGTCCGCAGGCCCGCGCCTACGGTGGCCGGGGATCGCCCTGCGACTCCCGACGCCCGGGGCGTCTTCTCCTGTAGCGGCGGTTGGGGCGAAGGCCTTGCCTTTCCCTCGCGCGGCCCGCCTCCTCCTTCGCTAGCATTACTGCTTCGCAGAAGGAGGTGACCGCTTCCCAAGCCTCCTCGCTCCGGACCATGGATTCAACCAGGGCCGGACGCGAGAGGTTGCCGCCGCCGATCGCCTCGACGAGGACACGGCGGTGCTCAGCCCAAGCAGGGCAGACCTCCACCGTATGCTCCACCGTGTCCTCCGGGCGATCCTCACAGTGCTGACACCCGGGCGTGTCCTCCCGCTTAATCCGAAACAGGTACCTCCCGAAACAGCCGTGTCCGGTAAGTACCTGCGTCAGGCGGAAGGTGAGGACGCCGTGGCGCCTCTCCAGCCACTCCTCAAAGAGGGGCCTTACCGCCGCAATTGTGGCGTGCCCAGCGCTGGGCCGCGATAGTCGCAGTCTCCATACCGCCATAGTATCCTGCCGGAGCTCCGTCCGCCGCGACGCAATTTGCCGTGGCAGCGGAGTTTCGCCCCGGCGAAGCACCTCCACGCGCCACGCGTAAACGTGCGCGAGGGCTCTCGCCTCCAGATCCCATGGCGGTAATCCGGCAAGGAGGCTCGCCGCCTCGCCGGAGACCGTGCGGTATCCCCGAGCCAGCCGGATGGCCATGACCCTTTGGGCCGCGTTGAGCTGGCGGGCTGGTCGCCCCTTCAGCGTTAGGGCCCACACAGGGGCCCCATAAAGGGCCATGGACCGCACGATCCCCGCATAGAGCCTCCGGCAGGAGGCGTTTGGACCCCCTAGATTGGGCAGGAGCCGCTTGAAAGCAGCTCCAGCCCGCTCCAGTCTGGGAGCCAAACGTCGGAAGTGCTCCTCGAAGTTCCACCGGCTGTCGAGAACGAGCCCCAGATACCTGATCGTCGACCCGACGCCGATGTGAACCCCTCCTACCGTTAGTTGGGATCCCGCTGGTGGCCTGTTCCGAGAACCATGAAAGCACATGGCCTCGGACTTGTGCAGGGCCACCTCGAGACCCAATTGCCGGATCCTTCCAACGACTATCGCGACCCCGCGTGTCATCAAGTCGGCCGCCGCCTGATGCGACCTCCCCTGTGCCAGAACTAGCGTATCGTCAGCGTAACAGATCACGCTGACGCCGCTAGGGAGGTCAGCACGCAGCACCCAGTCGTAGCCGATGTCCCACAGGAGCGGCCCCAGAACCGAACCCTGTGGAACACCACACGACATCTCTCGCCGGTTCCACTCACTCCGGTGACCGGGGTAGATGACGGCCCTGTCCGTCAAATAGGCCTCGACCACGCGACGGAGGTAGGTTGGCATCCGGTGATACCGGAGTGCCTCCCCAATGCAACTCCAGGGCAGGGAGTTAAAGGCATTGGCGATGTCAAGAGACACCGCCAAGACGACCCTGCCCCGGGACACCGCATCCCCCGTCGTGAGGGCTCTCACGCGCATGATGGCGTCCACCGTTGAGCGCCCCGTGCGGAAACCGAACTGGTTCTCCGCCAGATTCGGCCCCACCCTCACCAGGTGCCCGACAAGGCGGTTTGCAATTACTCTTTCAAAGAGCTTGCCCACCTCGTCGAGCAGCACGATGGGCCGGTAAGCGGACGGAGAGTCCGCAGGGCGCCCAGGCTTCTTAATGAGGACCAGTTTCCCCGTCTTCCAACGAAGTGGGAACTGGCCTCTCTCCAAGCATGCGCTTAAGAACCCCCTTAGTCGAGGCCCGAGAGCCTCCAAGGCCAGGACCCAGGCTTTCCCAGGTAAGCCGTCGGGTCCTGGGGCGGTATTCTTGGCCTTCAGCCTGTTTACCGCCACTCTCAGGTCTACCTCAGTCACCTCCGGAGCGTTGTCATCATCGTCGCCGTCGTCAGTGTGGTCCGCATCGGGCACCGCAGGTGGCGGAGCCATAGGCGGGGGAGTATGCTCCCCTCGCGAAGGAAACAGAGCGCTCACCACGTCCTCCACCAGCTGGGGCCGGAGACTCTGCGTCAACGGGGGGGCCCAGGTGCGGAGTTTATCGCGCACCATTTTGTAAGGGCGTCCCCACGGATCCCCGTTCAGAGACTCCAGCATCTCCTTACGAGCCAGATCTCTGGCCCGCAGGATCCCCGCTTGGGGAAACTTTGATCGAAATTTTGATCGAAATATTCGTCCCGTCTTCAAATTTCGTCTGTACCTACTAAAAGATAAAATAGAGTTTCCTACAAAAATGTAAGTACCTAAAGATGTTCTTTTTAAATTACGTATAAGTAGGTACAAATGTGCATAAAAAATGATGATCTGCGTTTCTAAGTATCTTAGTCACTATTGGACAATCCACATTTAACCCTTCGACTGCACAAGTTCAGTGCTACCATGGCTTCACATTGACCACGCCACATTTACTTCCTGATACACGACAAATTATGCACCAAATACAAAATTAGATGTAGGTACTTAGTAATTTATTATGTCTTTTCAGATGAGCAAGATAACTTCGTAAAACTACAAACTGGATTGGTTTGGCGTAAAAATGATTTTGATTATATAATAACAATACGTACCTGGGATCTGTTTTTTAACAGTTACTAATCAGTAACACCTACTTTTACTTTTGTGTGTGACTTTACCTATTTTCAAAATCTGATGTGTTTGTGTACCTACCTACTTTGTACCTATTTTAAAATTAATTACTTTGAAGGTATGTAAAGACACTAATAAAACTTTATTTCAACATAAATTAATAAGAAATTCAAATAAATATTTATTTTATGAGTTGATTTTTAATTTCTCCTCAAAAAAACTAGATGAGGTACGTGATACCTATTCTCTATCGTGCCGACAACTCTGATACCAGACACGTTTATGGGCCAATTCTTGTGCTTCTTGTACCTTTTCCATTTTCTCTTCATCAAGAAAAATTTGACTGCAATCATAATCAACTCCTCTGTACCAAACAAAGACATGATTTATTTATTATAACTTTATTGTACACCTCATAACATACACAGGACAAACATTTATAAAAACAAGTGTACAATGAGCGATCGTATCGAAAATAATCTCTTAGGCTCCGCGCAAACGGGCCGCTGACCGCAGCCACCAGTGGCTATCGCGCGCCACTTCGGCTGCCACGAGTGGTCGGTGGCCGCCACTAGCAGTCGGTGGCCGCTACAATTTTAAACTCTCACCTGCTGTACAGTCTCAGGATGGATTCCGAGACGGAAGGTTTGATCACGGTCCTATAATGTGTAACCGACCTAGACGACGTCGACAACGCCTACAGTCCTACACTTATGTGTACACCCACTTTTCTGCGTTTTTAAGTAGAGAGTGGCCGCCACCGGTGGCGTGTCGTGGACACTGAGTCGCGAGTGGAGGCCACTCGCTACATGTGTACGACGATTCCATATAAAACGTGTTAAATTAATGAAAACAGCTTGTCACCAGCCACTGGTGGAGTGGTGGCTGTGGTCGGTGGCCCGTTTGCGCGGAGCGTTACGGACAACCTTTGGGTGGACTGATCGATAGGACATAGGTATATTTAGAGCTGTCAGTGTACAGTAGTATAGTATAGCATTATGTATGGATAATGTTTTTCTCTAAACTCTATTTCACCACACTATAATAAAGCGATACTCACGAAAATAAAATGGTGAGAGAATGACATTTGCACAGCGCTGTCACTGCCCGGTAACGTCCCTGACGTATGTGAACAGCAACCCCCTGACAGGGCACGACGCACGGCCCCTGCACGGTCACGGCCGTGACAGTGCCCGACCAAGTCCCTGCTATGTGTGATTCAACCTTTATGTTCACGAGCTGAGGGGTTTCAAATTTCCTAACTAGGGCTGCCGAATCGGAGAGTAAAATTGGGGAACAGAAAATATATGAATTAAATTTACTCTAAGTTAACTATTCTAGAGACTCCTTTCACGAAAAAAGTTTCGACAGATAGCTTGGTCCAAAAAGGCACCATGTGCGATCTCCTTTACAATACTGACCTAGAGCTGGCCTTCTAGTAAAAACCTACTTACAGGCTTAGGGTGCGTTCATAAAGAAGCAGGTTTTCGGTACATATCGGTGCTGGGAAAAATCTGTCCGTGTCTGTACACACAGGTGTTGACACAGGTTGGTTCGTTACAGACACGGACAGATTTGCCATACAAGTTTTACCTGCACCGATCAGTACCGACCCGTGCCGACCTGTCTGTACCGAAAACCTGCTTCTTTATGCACGCACCCTTATTCATAAATATAATACGAGACTGATTAGAAGATACTAAATTCATAATCTCTACTTATACAAAAGGAGATGGGAAGAAACCGGTCCAAATGGCGTCGGTGAAAATGACCTATATTTTCTTAAAACTTATTGAAAGTGCATCATTTTTTTTATATGGAGCCAAAAAAAATATGCTATACCGATCATTAAAAAAAAGTATATATATCTTCTTATATATAAAATTCTCGTGTCACAATGTTAGTTACCATACTCCTCCGAAACAGCTTGACGGATTTTTATGAAATTTTATATGCATATTCAGTAGGTCTGAGAATCGGCTACTATCTATTTTTCATACCCCTGAGTGATAAGGGTTGTCCACCCCTAACATTTATTTTTAATTTATTGGACAATTTTTGTTTTTTTTTTAATTTTTGTTTAAAGTGGCATTAAAAAATACATACAACCCTAAATTTTCACCCTTTTATCACCAACTCCTATTTTTTAATAGTCATTCTAGTAATTTAATCATTTTTCATCCCGCTCGATAACTGATCAATTACCACTCGACCAGTTATTCTTGACTATTTGTTTGGTAGAACGCGCTAATCCCAAGACCTACTGGTTCGAATTGAAATAATCTTTTAGTGTTGGGAAGTCTATTTATGGAGGAAGGCTATAGGCTATATAACATCACGCTACGATCAATAGGAGCCGAGCATTCAAGAAAAATGTGACGCAGACGAAGTTGCGTGGGTCAGCTAGTATAATTATATAAAAAGTCCTCCTGACCGATTTCGGCCATGGCGGCTAATCTTAACCGAGACTAGCCATCGGCTTGGGACATATTGTAGTGCACAAGTGTGTGTGCAAACACAGGTGCACTCCCTCTTCCATCACTCTCATATTCCATTGGGTCGGTAACCCGACACGACCGGAGAGAGATCTGGCGCAGGACCAACGGCTTAACGTGCTTGCCGAGGCATGGGGATGTAAAAAATGTAAATAATTATTGAGGCTTCAAACGTCGGATAATCAAACTAATCTCGTTTTAAAGCATGTTGTAAAGTGTGTTATTATAAGAGATCGGAATAGGTAGAGTATATTTACCTAATGTACGAGGAAGTAAGTAACATAGAGTTGATAATACCTCCTCTAAAATCCAGGAATAGTTAACATGAAGATTAAATCCCGGGATTTAAGTAATTGCAAATCACTTATTGCGCTTTGAATATATTTGAACTAAATTATTACATTGAAAAAGAAATAAATAATCAAATTATATTAATCTTTTATTTTTTTTTCTCTGAGAGAGTGCCTTGAGGACTTAATTTATTAATTGCACGAATAGCCCTTTTTTGTAAAACAAAAATAGTTTATACGTCGGCGGCACCCTTAATAGAATGCCGTACGATGAAAATAACTGAAATATAAACTAAAGGGGCTGTCTCTAAATCGGTTAAACTACAATTTCTTCTAACGGCGGCGGTGTATGCTGCAGAGCTAAGTTTTTAGACAGACACTGAAGCTTAGCATCCAAAGTTTTGTCTAAGAACACTGTGCTGTCTTCGGGTTTCAACTCTTCACCCTTTATTGACACACAAGTGTTGACTTGCCTAACATGATGCCTAATTTTCTACTCATTAAGTGGAAGATTATTAACTTTAAACCAGTCAACTACAGTGGCTAGGGCCATATTTACTTCGCTAGTGACTAGTTGCTGACGTTATAGTTTAAATAAAAGTGAAGTGTGATCTGCAAATAAAACTATATCATGTTTATCCTTTATTATTGTATGGCAAGTCACTGATATAAATAAGAACTAAAAAAGAACCTAGACTGGGACACTCCCATTCTGACCACAGATCCGGGAGATCTTTTACCGTTCACATCAACTCTCGGCATCCTATTACTCAAGTATGAAGTAAGAAGATCCAGAGAGGCGTCCCGGATGCCGTAGTAGTGCAGTTTCCTGATTAATGTCTCATGTAAAACGCAATCGAATGCCTTGGACAAATCGCAAAACAATGCTCAAAGCATCGTATTTATCTTTCCATGGTTTATGAACGTGTCCTAAAAGTTCAACACCGACTTCAGTTGTTTAACGACCCCTCGAAAAACCAAACTGCTTGCTAAACAGTAAATTATGTTTATTAAAATATCTTTGCATTTGACCTAATAAACGTTTTTCAAAGATTTTGCTAAAAGTGGATGGCACTGAAATAGGTATTTAATTAGTATGGTGTGATGTACTAAGCGATTTAAACAACGGTATTATTTTACTATCTTTCATTAGATCAGGAAACTCACCATGGTCAACACAATTATTAAAAATAACAGCTAGAGTAGGTGCTTACAATGTTTATACTTAGCAACGTCAACAAAATTACCCCAAAGATCCAAGTCTTTTTAATATTTAACGTATTAAAAGTTTAAATTATTACATTACAAGTGACTTAATGAAAATTAAATTCGGAATAACAAACGGGAATCATCATCATCTGCCTAGCCTTTTCCCAATTATATTGGGGTCGGCTTCCAGTCAAACTGGATTCAGCTCAATACCGTAATATACTTGTATTGAGTCAATACCAGTATATTACGTGGAGCGGCTGCCTATCAGACCTCCACAATCCACTAACTGGGTAACACGGTACTTCTAGGCAAGACTGGGGTCAGATTTACTGGCTTCTGACTATCCGTACCTAACGACTGCCTAAGATCTACAAATGACAGCCGGGACCAACGGCTTAACGTGCTTTACATTAACAAATCACAATAGGCTGTTGCGCACACATGTCTGTTTTTGGGCTGGGCACGTCATCTAGGAAGAATACGCTATCCTGCGTTTTTCCACGACTAGATTGGAAATAATGTACAGTCGAATCTTTGGTTATCGCCCTGCGTGGACACGCTTTGGTGACAAAATTCTCTCGGGCAGCCCAAAGATGTGCTAAACAGTTCATATGCATCTCATTATAACGAATGCAACCAACTGTGACCGTTCCGTACTCCAGCACATGTCTGCATACCTCTTTAAGGATTATAATCGTGAAGGTTGCGATTACGTTGATCACTGATGAAGGCATCAGTGATGAAGATCGTTTGCATAATCTTTTTCATGTAACAGTCTTTCTTGTTTTGCTTAAACATAAGGGGAAGAATTCATTTTGCAAAAAGCTATATTTCATTCAGCGATTTCCATGAGCTTTGGTTTTTGAAAAGCACCATATACAACAATAATTTGAGTTTAGTATAATCTCAATATATAGTAGAATCTCAATAGCTCCTTAGACCAGAGCCCAAATATTTCCGTCCCGTACTACTTAATATGATTAAAAACTTTTATCAGTTTGAAATTAATTGTGATATTAATACTACTGTCAACTAATAAACAAATTATTTAAAAACTAAACTCATTTTTTGTATTTTTTTCTCAATTCAAATGCAATCCGAGGTGACGTTTCATCAAAAGGATATTTAGTACAATGAAATCGCTTGTGTAATACACATATTATAATTTAAGAACCAAAAAATCTCAAAAAAACCTTGAACCTTTTAATTTTTTTGAAAAAAAGTTAATTTCCACAATTTTAAGGTCTACTCTCGACCATTTTTATTTCTCTAAGTACTTTTCACTTTTAACAGGACAAAATGTAAGTATTGAATTCTTGTTCTTGTGCCTTCAGCCTTCGCAGACTGCAGACTTTTAACCGACCGATAAATTAGAACGGTTTGGGGTACTAACACGGACACTGGGCCAACAAAACAGTCTAGTTGGTAGTGTGTGCTCAGTCTGCCGACCAAACAATCGGCTAGTGAGCGCGCGGGGGAAAGCGCCGCTGATTACCTAAGCAATTGGCCGATAGTTTCAAGCCTTAGAGGATATCGTGAAGCTCAACTTTTTGTCGGCCGTAACCGTATCGTAGCAATGTGCGCACTTGCGTACCTTTTCATAGTGATTACGATCCCGCAAAAATTACCGGCCCATGAAAAGTCTGCAGACGAGCGCACACTTGCCAATTATTTAGCCGGCCGACTGTGCAGACGGCTTTAGTTCACTCCGCATTTGGCTTTAGTTTACTCGCTTCAAAAGCCGCTTACTACTACTAAACTAGTAAGTGTAATAAATGTGCCGACTGTTCGTTGATGGTTCTGCGCACACACTACCAACTCAACTATTTTTTTTTTGTTGGCCCAGTGTGCGTATAAGCCCCCGATCTGGGTGGCTGACCTGACGGCCAGCACCATCACAGTTCTGCGGAAGCCGCAGAGGGTGATGGCCGTCAAGAGTCATCAGGGGATATCACACGATCTCCTACGAGGCTGCTTGCGCACTGGCCGTATCTCAGCCGTGGGACCTGGAGGCGAAAGTGCTCGCGTCACTGCACTGGTGTCGAGAGGACGCGCTGGCGCGCGGCGAGCTGCGTCGGTCGCAGCTGCGCGAAGTCCTGGTGGCGGCATGGCGGGACAGCTTTCTAACCCTTCCGCCGGCCTCATCACCATCGAGGCCATCCGGCCAGTGCTCGACCTCTGGCTCGGGAGAAGGCACGGCTCCGTCGTTTCGTGCGACGCAGGTCCTCTCGGGGCATGGCTGCTTCGGGACGTTCTTGTGTCGCATAGGCAGGGAGCCGGACGCTCGATGCCACCACTGCGTCGACTGTCGGGAGGACACGGCACGGCATACGCTTGCAGAGTGTGCAGCTTGGGAGGAGCCGCGCCGTGCCCTCATCTCTGTTGTAGGCGGTGACCTCTCGCTGCCGGCCGTAGTCCATGCTATGGTCGGCGGTGAGGAGTCCTGGGACGCGGTGGTCTCCTTCTGCGAGACAGTTATCGCGCAGAAGGAGGCTGCGGAAAGGGAGAAGGAGATCACAACCGCTCTCCCGGCCCGCAGCAGGCGCATCGGGCGTCGGAGGAGGGCATACGCTGCCCTCTTCCGGCCCCCCTAACTGGGTCCAGGGGCGGCGGACTTGGGGATGTCCGTCGTCCCCCATTCATCCGGACCCGAGGTGGCGGCGCGTGGTGTTCCCGTGCGGCCCCTCTTTGACGTAGCGGGGGGAGTCAAACACCTCACTCCCCCTGCCGACGCGAGGTGGCCCGCAGTAGCCGGGGATTGCGGAAGTCGCATACGTTCCCGCGATCCCCGGCGTAGATGGGAGATGGAACATCGGGGTGGTTTTAGTCAGTAAGAGTCTGACAGACCCCTCCGCCCGCCACAGGGCGGAGGACATCCATGAGGATTTTCCCCGACATAAAAAAAAAGTGTGCGTATAAGCACTTAAACACGACGCAAGTTATAGGCCCATGAAAAGTCTGCAGTCTAAAGTCTGCAAGGACTCTTACAACGAGGCTTTCATCAGTCCGCTGAATTTCTGATTATAATTCAAGCATTTCAATGCTAGTCACCTATGTAGGAAATTTACTTTAACTTGTTATTTCTTGCAGGTGCGGACCTTGCGGAGGATGTTGCGGTGGCTGCTGCGGTGGATGCTGCTGCCCTTGCATCACGATCTACACATGTTGTACGAAGATTTGCTAGTGTCACAGAGTTGCGCCTCTTGGCGGAGACGAACCAAGGCGTCTCGGTCGAAGATGGCGCACCGACGCCTTCGATGTTTGTGTTTTCGAAGTATGCACTCCCGTGCCGTTTTGTGGAAATAAACGACTATAAATAAGCGTACTAAATACTTTTCATTTAAAACCCTTCGCAAGAAACCCCGTCATTCCTCGCACTTACATGACGTGAGGCAGCGTCCTCCTCGCACTCACACATAACGGGAGGCAGCGTCCTCCTCGCACTCACACATAACGGGAGACAGCGTCCTCCCCGCACAAGCACAGGATGAAGGTAGCTTCCTCTTTGCACTAAAGCATAACGGAGGCAGCGTTCTATGATGAAGGCAGCGTCCTCCTCGCACTCGCGCAGTACGGAGGCAGCGTCCTCCTTGCACTAACACAGGATCAAGGCAACGTCCTTTTTGCACTAGCACAGGTTCGAGGCAGCGTCCTCCTCGCACTAACACATGACGGAGGCAGCGTCCTCCACGCACTCTCACACGACGGAGGCAGCGCCCTCCTTCAACTAGCACAGGATGGAGGCAGCGTCTTCCTCGCACTAACACATGACGGAGGCAGCGTTCTATGACGAAGGCAGCGTCCTCCTCGCACAGACACATGACGGAGGCAGCGTTCTATGACGAAGGCAGCGTCCTCCTCGCACTGCGTACATTACTGAGGTCGCGTTACTATATTTATTTTTCTTACGTATCAGTGTCCCTGACACTGGCATGGCCACCATCAGGGCTTGAATTTTGAAAACACAAAAATTAGTCGCTAATTAGTCGAATGCATCAGAATGGCGGGTGTATGACTACACATGGTCATGCTATAAGCGTGAGAGCAATGTACGAGCAATGTACCAAATGTACAATTAAGTTTAAGCAATGTACTATTTAAAAGCCACAGTTATTAGAAAATGTATGTGAGCCGCCAACCTGATGTCAGAAAGGCGGGTCTATCCAAAACCTGGACAAATTAGGTACTATTTATCTGAGTTTGAAATGTTCGTTACCATATTAAAAGCATAACCAGATGGTTATGCGGAGGTTAAGAGGAATTAAAAAAATAAAAAATTCTCCACATTTAGAGCCTGTCTGATTTCATTAGCAACTAGTAGCACCTCTTGAAAACGTAATTATATTACAGAAATATGCGATAATTTAAGAGAAAACATCAAATCAATATAAATCTCAAAATCACCAACACAGATCTAAAGATCTTCGCGATGATTAATGTGGCAACCCGATTTCAGGTAGGTACGGTACGGTTAATTAACATTTTTTTTTGGTTTTTTAATGATTTGATGTTCAATCTATGATTGAACTAAATTTAATGTTTTTGAAACAAGTAATCCTTTTAACTAAATTAATTTAGTGAGTTACATTTTTGGAACCGTCTCTACCTCATTATCTTTTATATCCTACATGTCATGATAAACATATCGCTTTACTTACCTAACGGCGGTTGCCCCCATGTTTCCTTTTCCAATTTTTTTTTAGCTTACGTAACTACGACTCTTAGGAAAAATTTAAAGATACCTCATTTGTTAAAATCTATCTCCCATTCAGGCTACAGAAGAACATTATCCTTGGTTCAATTTCGAAGTGTCGGATTAAAAAGGGCATTTAGCATTTCGTGTCGTTTTATGTCCGGACGAGCAGACATTGATAACGACTCGGATGATCTCTCAGGAAGTTTACAATCTAATCACACAGTTCAGTCGGCAGACCGAAAGAAGGAAAAATACCAATAAGGCTCTTGTGGCATTTCGTGTTGAAGGCCTGTGAGATGTCGAAGAAGTCAGCCAAGTGCTTCCCCGTGTTTCTCGCTGGCCTCACTCCTCAGTTGACTGAATTTGGCGAAGCCCGTATCGATGGTCACTAAAATGTCTTTAGCACCTAATTATGCCAGGAACTTATTGTTGAGCTACTGAACCATAATCAAAGAATACGTCGAACGTTTCCGAGATGGGTTGTACGTTAGTTTGCTTCCAAACAATCGGCACTTTTCTAGTCTCAAACTTAACGGGAAATAGTTCAATTGCCGGTATCCCGTCGAGCCCATTAGCTTAGTTCACGTCAAGGTTACGCAGTCAATACCCTACGGACGTCCCTCTGATAGATGCGAAAGTCCGACATATTCGGATTCATCTGGAGAAGCAGACGGCCGCGAGTCAAACAAGTTTGCTTTCTCATCAGCGGAGTGGGCCGGGTCGCTGGCCCACTTCGACAGGTTTCAGCAATGGTGGTAGTGAGGGATAGCAAATGTGCGTTTCATCAGACTTAGCCAGGGGTCAGAATGTTTTACTACCTACCAGCTGGGTATGAAGCAGATTTGTTCACAATTTGACGAATGTGGTCAAACCGAGCGCCCGCATCACGCAAGACGTACCAGCCCAGTAGAAAGCTCTCTTCTCCTAACTTACGTCATTTGGTAGACGACTTTTCTTTCTGCTTACTTACTATCAGCGTTTTCCTTGTGATATTCGAGAAAAACTTAAGTCGAGTTTTAAGATTATTACTTTTAATATTGTTCGTACCTTTTTTTCTAAGGTTATGTTAGGAAAACATTGTATATGGGGTGCGTGCAGAAAACCTCCTCGTGTGCCTGACGGCTGCTGGTTCCTTACGAATGCGTTCGGGGGAAAGAGCAGTTGTCGGGCCGGTGCACCCTGGGCACGGCCAATAGTCTCTCCATGTCGGAGGGGCTATTGTCTGTGGCGGATTTCTGCGGGGGAGGGGGAGCTTTTTGCTCCACGACGGTTCCTCCACGTGTCCCTCTGATTATCAGAGGGCACTGTGGAGGAACGTCTGAGTTGGGGTCGCTCCTGTCCGATCGACAGTCGTCGATTGGCGAAGGATGCGACCAATGCCGCTGCGGTGCAGGCGCACCAAAGCGGCAGTTGCTCTCTCTTCACGGAGCAATCCTGAAGAGAGAGTTCCCGACGGGTCCGCTGAGTCGGGTTGTCCGGACAGCGGACGGAGGCATGTTTAATGCCGCCGTCGGGGGCTCGGCTTAACCGCCCGGCCCAGAGGAAGGATACCTCTAAGATAAAAAACCCCCAATCCTAAGCTCTGAAGCGCGGTGAGAGGATGCATGGCTGGAGGGAGTCCAGTCGTTAGCGCTTCCCCTGCAGAGCACCTGCCGCACTCTGCAGTATGTAGGCTTACCGGGCATCTAGGCTCTGCCCGGTGGACATTCAAGACCTATATTGTCTCGTGGGAACAGTATGGACTACAGAAATAACAAAAATAATAAAAAAAACGATGGGCCAGTTTTGGCGGAGCGTGAAGAGGCATCTGCCGAAAGTGGCAGCGAGAGCCAAGGAGGCTCACGCATCCCCTCTAAGTTTTGGGGGAAGCGGTCGCGCGGGGAGGGTGTAAATCCCTCCTCGAGCGAGGAGGAATTGTCGGCCGCCAAGGTGCCGACATCTCGGAGGGGGGGTCGCGCAGTGGTGCCACAGCGCGACCAAAAGGGTCGGTTTTTGCGGCCCTCTACGCCGATCCCGGTGGTCCGCCTGGATCGGCAAGAGGTGGACAGCGACGACACCATGCATGCTGACCTAAGTGGCGATTCCGCTGCGTCCCCGCTGTTGCTGGAAAGCAACAAGGCGGAAGCCAATGCTGCAAAGCGGGCGCAGCGGAAAGCAGTCGCGGCTGACGAGGTCGGCGAGCTGGCACGGCATGCCCGTGAGCGGCGGGCCGCTCAGGCGGCCTCCGGAGCAGGCTTAACGGCGGCGGCGCTCAGTCGCCAAGTTTTGGACGGCGTGGACGTGGTCCTGAAAGTTGCCACTAAATCTGGCAGCTTGAAGGGCACGTTCACCCGTGCCCTGAAGGAGGCGGCTGAGGGCATCAAGGAGGCGGCTGAGGTCCTCCTTGATCGTACCAGCTCTGAGGAGACGGCGAAGTTGTGGGAGGAGAACGGCCGTCTCCGAGCAGAGCTGGAGGACCTGAAAAGGGAAGTCGCCGCACAGAGGCAAGTCCGGCAACGTGCAGCTCCTGCAGCTACCAGCTCTCCGGTAGCTGCGGCCCCGTCGTCGGCCCCTGCCCCTGCACTGTCGCCCGATACGGAGATCGAGAAGATCGTCCGCATCTGCATGCAGCAGTGTGGGGGCATGATGAATGCCCGCCTGGAGGCCTTAGAGTCGAGGCTCCTCCCGGCCCAGACCCTCCGGCCGCCGCTTGCGGCGGATAGACGGAGGATGGAGGAGGCCGCAAGGCAAAGGCCGCCAGCCGTGGCGGCCAAAGCTGGTAAGGGGGGCAAAAAGCCCGCGGAGGGGCCCAAGAAGCCCGCGGAGGGTGCGTCAGCACCCCCTCCCAGCTCGACTGCGATCCCGGCGACCGCATCCCAGCCCACGGAGGCTTGGACGACGGTCGTCAAACGGGGTCGCAAGAAGAAGGCGGCGCCGCCGGCTCAGCCCAAGCCCGCGCCTAAAAGGAAGAGGAGGTCCCGGAAGGGTAAGGCCCCACGCTCTGCGGCTGTGGTGATAACACTGCAGCCCGCAGCTATCGAGAGGGGCCTTACCTACAAGGAGGTCCTCGAGAAGGCGAAGGCCAAAGTCGCGTTCCCCGACCTTGGCACACCGACCGGCTTCAGAATGAAGTCGGCGGTTACGGGGGCGCGGCTGTTCGAGGTGTCGGGACCCTCGGGCAGTGAGAAGGCGGACATCCTGGCCGCCAAACTGAGGGAGGTCCTCAATGATGAGGACGTCCGAGTATCCAGGCCCGTAAAGACCGCCGATTTGCGCGTCGATGGCCTGGACGACTCGACGACCCCGGAGGAGGTCGTGGCGGCCGTCGCTCGAAGCGGTGGATGTCCGCCGGGCGACGTGCGGGCGGGCGAGATCCGCGCCGACGCTGCCGGGCTCGGCGCCATTACGGTGAAGTGCCCGGTAGCGGCGGCGAATAAGATCGCCGTCAGCGGCCGGCTTTTGGTGGGGTGGGTTGCAGCACGCGTCAAGCTGCTGCAACCCAGGGCTATGCGGTGCTACCGCTGCCTCGACGTTGGGCACGTCAGGGCACGGTGCGCCGCCACAACTGACCGCAGCGAGCAGTGCTATCGCTGCGGTAAGCCCGGCCACAAGGCGGCAGCGTGCTCCGCGACGCCAAACTGCAGCCTCTGCACGGATGCAGGGAGGCCCGCGGGGCACGTTGTCGGCAGAAAGGCCTGCCCGCCCGCCGCGAAGAAGGGCAACAAGAAGGGGACAACCAAGGCTGTCGGGGGCCCTTTACACCCCCCTCAGCCTGGTTGCTCTTCGGCCGACTCCCGGCCTAAGAATGGTGCCGAGGGAATGGATTGTGCGTAATGGCACAATTCCATTTCCTCCAGGGCAATATCAACCACTCTGCCAGGGCTCAGGATCTCTTACTCCAGAGCATGGCAGAGTGGTCGATCCATGTGGCTGTGGTCGCCGAGCCGTATTACGTCCCCCCCCGAGATGATTGGGTGGGTGACCTGGACGGCTCGGTGGCCATCATCGGCGGGGCTCTTGTCGACCCGTCCCGAGGTCACGGCTGGGTGGCCGCCCTCGCGGACGGCGTTGGCATTGTTGGGGCGTATTTCTCGCCCAACAAGAGCCTCGCCGACTTCGAGAGCTTCCTTGTCGAGTTGGGTGCCGTCGTGAACCGGTACCACCCTCGCCCCGTGCTGCTGCTCGGGGATCTCAACGCCAAGTCTGCGGCGTGGGGATCCCCGGTCACCGATGTCAAGGGCGAGGCGTTGGAGGAGTGGGCGGTCACGACCGGCTTGACCGTCCTGAATCGGGGCTCGGTCTACACGTGCGTGCGACAGCGGGGTGGTTCTATAGTGGACGTTTCGTTCGCTAGCCCCGCTGTCGCAAGCCGTGTCCGCGATTGGCGTGTCGCCGTGGAGGTGGAGACGTTGTCGGATCACAGATATATCCGTTTCAACGTCTCCCCCCAGACCGCGGGCGGCCGCAATCCAACGGCCCCGCGAACGGACGGTCCGCGTTGGGCGCGAAAGCGCCTCGACAGGGAGCTACTCGAGGAGGCTGCTATTGTGCAGGCCTGGATCCGGGAGTCGGCAACGACCGGACCCGTCGACGTCGAAGAGGAGGCGCAGTGGTTCCACGGGGCGATGACGCAAATTTGCGACGCGTCAATGCCCCGGGTTCGCACACAACCCAGAAGGCGCCAGGTGTACTGGTGGTCCGCCGAGATCGCGCAGTTGCGCGACTCGTGCGTGGAGGTCAGGCGCCAGTACACCCGATACCGGAGAAGACGTCGTCGGGTCCCTGACGAAGAAGCCGCGCGGTATGAGGTGTACCGCGCGGCTAAGAAGGCTCTGTGGCTGGCCATCGGCGAGGCGAAGACGCGAGCCAGGGAGGAGATGTTGGAGACTCTAAACGGGGATCCGTGGGGGCGTCCTTATCGCTCGGTCCGAGGCAAACTCGGACCATGGGCGCCCCCGCTTACGGAGAGTCTCCAACCCGAGCTGCTGGAGGACGTGGTAGCAGCCCTCTTCCCGGCACGAGCGGAGCACGCTCCGCCGCCGATGGCTCTGCCCACAGCCGCAGAGCCCGAAGAGGACGCCAGCGTCCCAGAGGTGACACAACCAGAGTTGAGGGCGGCCGTGACACGGCTCCGGGCGAAGAACACTGCCCCGGGGCCCGACGGGATTCACGGCTGCGCGTTAGCACTCGCTCTGAAGGAGCTGGAGCCCCGACTGAGAGGACTCTACTCGGCGTGCCTTGAGCAGGGCCAGTTTCCCGCTCAGTGGAAATCTGGTCGTCTGGTCCTGCTCAGGAAAGCGGGGCGCCCTGCGGACTCGCCGTCCGCGTACCGGCCCATAGTGCTGCTCGACGAGGTGGGAAAGCTGTTTGAGCGGATAGTCTCAGCCCGCCTCGTCGGCCACTTGTGCGGAGAGGGGCCGGACCTGGCCGAATGCCAGTACGGCTTTCGGCAAGGGCGCTCCACTGTGACGGCGATATCCCGAGTGAGAGTCCTGGCGGAGGAAGCGGTGTCGCGGGGCGGTGTGTTGTTGGCGGTGTCCTTGGACATCTCCAACGCCTTCAACACCCTGCCCTGGAGTTGTATTCGGGAGGCACTGCGATATCATCGAGTGCCTTCCTACCTCCGCCGCGTCGTCGGGGCTTATTTGGCGGAAAGGTGTGTCACCTATCTGGGACGCGATGGCAGATACCAGCGCCCCATGTCGTGCGGTGTTCCGCAGGGTTCGGTCTTGGGCCCGCTCCTGTGGAACATCGGGTACGACTGGGTGCTGAGGGGCGAGCTCCGGCCGGGAGTGCAGCTGGTGTGTTACGCTGACGACACACTGGTCACTGCCCGGGGGAGCTCGCACAGGGAGGCAGCGTTGCTGGCGACGGCTGCGGTCTCACAGGTGGTGAGCCGCATACGGCGCCTCGGCCTGGAGGTGGCCCTCAACAAGTCGGAGGCCATTGTTTTTCATGGCCCCCGGCGAGCGCCGCCGCCGGGATCGCACATTGTGGTCGGGGGGGCCCGTATCGCTGTCGAGTCCACCATGAAGTACCTGGGATTGGTGCTCGACAGCCGGTGGGATTTCGGCCCCCACTTCCGGCGGCTGGCGCCCAAGTTGTTGGGCGCGGCGGGGGCGCTGTCAACGCTGCTTCCCAATCTGGGGGACCCGAGCACCGCCTGTAGGCGGTTGTACGTGGGGATCGTGCGATCGATGGCCCTTTATGGGGCCCCGATCTGGGCGGCTGACCTGACGGCCAGCACCATCACTGTTCTGCGGAGGCCGCAGAGGGTGATGGCCGTCAGAGTCATCAGGGGATATCGCACGATCTCCTACGAGGCGGCTTGCGCACTGGCCGGATCTCCGCCGTGGGACCTGGAGGCGAAAGTGCTCGCGTCACTGCACAGGTGGCGCGAGGGCGCGCGGGCGCGCGGCGAAAGACTGACGCAGCAACACTTGGAGCTGCGTCGGTCGCAGCTGCGCGAGGTCCTGGTGGCGGAATGGCGGGACAGGCTTTCGAGCCCTTCCGCCGGCCTCATCACCATCGAGGCCATCCGGCCAGTGCTCGACCTCTGGCTCGGGAGAAGGCACGGCTCCCTGTCGTTTCGTGCGACGCAGGTCCTCTCGGGGCATGGCTGCTTCGGGAGGTTCTTGTGTCGCATAGGCAGGGAGCCGGACGCTCGATGCCACCACTGCGTCGACTGTCGGGAGGACACGGCACGGCATACGCTTGCAGAGTGTGCAGCTTGGGAGGAGCCGCGCCGTGCCCTCATCTCTGTTGTAGGCGGTGACCTCTCGCTGCCGGCCGTAGTCCATGCTATGGTCGGCGGTGAGGAGTCCTGGGACGCGGTGGTCTCCTTCTGCGAGACAGTTATCGCGCAGAAGGAGGCTGCGGAAAGGGAGAGGGAGATCACAACCGCTCTCCCTGCCCGCAGCAGGCGCATCGGGCGTCGGAGGAGGGCATACGCTGCCCTCTTCCGGCCCCCCTAACTGGGTCCAGGGGCGGCGGACTTGGGGATGTCCGTCGCCCCCCATTCATCCGGACCCGAGGTGGCGGCGCGTGGTGTTCCCGTGCGCCCCTCTTTGACGTAGCGAGGGGAGTTTAACACCTCACTCCCCTCGCCGACGCGAGGTGGCCCGCAGCGGCGGGCCGGCACCAGCCGGGGATTGCGGATGTCGCTTACGTTCCCGCGATCCCCGGCGTAGGTGGGAGATGGAACACCGGGGTGGTTAGATAAAAAAAAAAAAAAAAAAAAAAAAAAGGAAAACATTGTATATGTAGGATCACTACATCCTGGGTACGCCACAATTGCGGCGGTAAGGTCCCTCTTTAGGGAGTGGCTGGAGAGGCGCCACGGCGTCCTCACCTTCCGCCTGACGCAGGTACTTACCGCACACGGTTGTTTCGGGAGGTACCTGTTTCGGATTCAGCGGGAGGACACGCCCGGGTGTCAGCACTGTGAGGATTGCCCGGAGAACATGGTGGAGCATACGATGGAGGTCTGCGCTGCTTGGGCTGAGCACGGCCGTGTCCTCGTCGAGGCGATCGGCGGCAGCGACCTCTCGCGTCCGGCCCTGGTTAAATCCATGGTCCGGAGCGAGGAGGCTTGGGAAGCAGTCACCTCCTTCTGCGAAGCAGCAATGCTAGCGAAAGAGGAGGAGGGCCGCACGAGGGAAAGGCAAGGCCTTCGCCCCAACCGCCGCTACAGTAGAAGATGCCCCGGGCGTTGGGAGTCTCAGGGTGATCCCCGGCCACCTTAGGCTCGGGCCTGCGGACGGCGAGCGTTGGGTGGCTCGCTGATTTTGAGATTTATTTTGATTTGATGTTTTCTTTGAAAATTATCGCATATTTCTATGATATAATTACGTTTTCTAGAAGAACTAATGGGTACAATTATTTGTAAAAAAAATCTCATCAAAATGACTTTTTTCTAGCTGCAAAATTTTTAGGTTATATTTTTACGATTTTCATTTTAAATTTAAAATTGTTTGAGGTATAATGCGCAAATCAGTCTTACAAAAAAAAACAGCCGGCTGTGGCGTATACGATGCAGCTGGCAATTTTTTTTTTCATTTTTAGCGTAACACAAGAGGTAGGTACAATTTTTTTTTAATTTTAAATAAGTAGTACAATTTTGGGACTATATCCTCGCGAAATTTCAAGAAAATCGGAGACTAGTTCCGGCTGGGGCGTGTGACGCTAAAATTGGACAGGCTCTAAATGAGGAGAGTTTATATTGTTACTTTTCAATATTAAATTAATTGAATAAGTTATTAATCACTTTTGTAATTGCTGTATAAACTAGGTACTGTAGTACTGTACTAAAATTCGCTTATAGAAATTTTAATTTAAAAAAATAAAACCCTTTAATTTAGACATAGCAAGGTATGGCCGGGCACAACTAGTTGCTAATGAAATCGGACAGGCTCTAAATGTGTAGAATTTTTTATTTTTTAAATTACTCTTTAACTGTTAATAGCATCTGGTCATGTTTTTAATATGGTAACGAACATTGCTCGTACATTGCAACGTTAGGCATTTCAAACTCAAATAAATGGTAATTTGTTCAGATTTAGGATAGACCCGCAATTCTGACATCAGGTTGGCGGCTCACATACTTTTTAATAACTGTGGTTTTTAAATATTACATTGATTAAAATTTTACGTACACACGAATTGGTCGCCAATTATCAGAATGAGTCGATCACGGATTCAAAAGTTATAAGCGTTTCTAGGTGGTCGTTCTAAAGAGTCTTCCCAGCTTGGCCCAATTTGAATCTCAAAAGCTAGGGTACCTAGCGAAAATCTGTTTTCTTCAAAGTTTTGTCGCTAATAAAGTCGCAATTTTTCGCCAAGTCAGATTTAGGGTGTATTTCCACAAGAGATGTGCGAGGATGTCATCAGCGCACCGTTTCAAAGCGTCGCTACGCATCCTCGCGTCACTCAGCTACCACACACATCTCTCGTGAAAACGCTCTTATCGTTTCACAGATTTGTTACGCATCCTCGCGCCACTCATTTTCCTCGCACATCTCGGGTGAAAACGCTCCTTTAGTCGGGTCTTAGTTTGGAAAATATAATGAGTTCAATTTTAAGGCACCTTTAGTCCAAGAGCTAGATCGAAGAGTACAAAAAATTGCCAATATTTTTTTTCTATAAATATGTGTAATATACTTCTAGTTTTATAGGTCTGACGTCCTTAGAAATGACACAGAGTGATAAATATTCAATTATATTTAGTAACATAAAAACATGAATTTATGTTTGAAATTACTAGGTTAGAGTGGTTTAAACTTCTGTGAAAACATTAAACCTTGCTCTTGGTCTAGGTATTTGGTATCATGATGTACCAAATTATAACGTTAGGCTCAAATATACGTTAGAATTATTAAACTTCTGTTGCCGAAATAAGAATAAGTATTTGTTTACCTAATATCTACTAGTGATGTAACGAATGTTGGATTTTTATCTCATCGCGAATATTTATCTCAAACATTCGCGACTGCGAATGTTAACTTTCAAATAAAATGCGCGCAAAATGTTAGAGAGGTTTGACATTTTGTGTTGGCCCTGTTTAAGCCGTGCCGAGCCAAACATAACCGAGCCGATACAAAGTGAATGAACGAAATTAGAACAAAAAAATATAAAATTAAAATCAAACGTTTTGGATTTATAGAAGTTTAATTTTGTTTCGAATTTTTTTGTTTCCTTTAAAAGAACTTGTAAAAAATTAAAAGTTTAAAACCTTTTTAAAAACAAGCTTTTATTTAAATGCACTAAAAAGAAAAAAAAAACTTTTACTTTAAAACTTTTACCATCAACTTATTACTTACACAATTTATATGATATAAAAGCTTGTCACTAATTTCAGATTCAAATTGAGCCAAGCTGGTGAGAGTCTCCAGATCGATCACCTATAAACCCATATAACTTTTAAACCAGTGACGGAGTAGGTAATTCTGATATTTGGCGACCAATTTCGACTAATTAGCGACTAATGTTTGTGTTATCAAAATTTAAATCCCTTATGGTGGCAATGCTAGTGTCCGGGACAAGTATAAGCATTGTACCTACTCATTATTGAGAACAACTTTTACTATGAAATCAACCCTGAAATCGCAAAAAAAATCATCCGTCCCATAAACTTATGTTTGCTTACTATCTACTACAAAATATACTGAACAGCTGTATTTTTATTGCGATTTGACCCATTTTCATATTTTGCATTATTTTAATCAGTCACATCTCTCCCTCTATGGAGTACATAGGTACATACTTCTAGACCACCAACATCCGTTTGTCGAGC
Organism: Mamestra configurata; assembly: GCA_002192655.3. Taxonomy (NCBI): domain Eukaryota; kingdom Metazoa; phylum Arthropoda; class Insecta; order Lepidoptera; family Noctuidae; genus Mamestra; species Mamestra configurata. The sequence continues at coordinate 53,620 of NDFZ01004964.1, read as the reverse complement.
GAAGATAAATGTTCTTTGTATCATTGTTAATGATTTACTTAAGAACAAAGTTCGTGATCTCGTTACTGATCCGTCACTGTCAGTTAATACTTGATAATTATTAACACTATCGACAAGAGCGCCCTTCCCCTATAAGAGTTGATAATAATTAAATAACAACCCTCAGAGACCAACTTTCGGGATGCTTTACAGTTTGACAATGGTGTTTAAGTACAGTTACCTACGTTACAGTGAATGGTTTGATTTGAGTATTTCATCTATTTGGGAAGACTAACTGTTTAAGTTTCACCCAAGTATACCTACATGATTATAAGAAAACTAGCACTTCGTCTGGGCAGATTTAGTAAGTAGGTACTTTCCTCTGCAAACTTCGACACCCATGAAGAGTAAAGGGTGATCTTGCAATATTTGGTAATAGTTCCGATCTTTATTCTTTACCTAAATAATGACTTGCACAAAGTTTCTAAATCGAAGTAATGAACTATAACACCCCCTAAACCCCCACTAGAGGGTAATTTTGAAGAACTTATAGTTACATTATTTATTTAGGTCAATATTCGTGCCAAGTTTTAAGTTCTTAAGCCTAAGGAAGAAAATTCTTGCATACAAATTTAGAACAACCCACTAAATCATCTTTAGGGGGTTGTTCTGAAAAACTAATGATGACAACGAGCCAGTATTCGTACCAAGTATTAACTATATTGACCCAAGAAATTTTTCAAACAAACTACCACCCCCTATTACCTCTTTCTTCCTTATTCCTTTTTTTATTTTCTTTTCCTATTTTTATATTTTTTTTCTAATTTATTTTATTTTTATTTTTAATTTGAAGGGGTCCCTTTACAGGGAGAGTTTCCTAAAATCTCTCTGTTAAGGGAGATTTTAGGAAACTCTCCCTGTAAAGGGACCCCTGTACCATATTTCATCTTCATAGGCCCAATAGTTTTCGAGATTTCGTGATTAATCAGTGACTGAATGCATTAATGACCTTTCGCTTTTTTACACTTCTTTGCTTATATACATGTTCGCTTTTATACATTATATTATTAAGAAGTATTGAAAGAGCGAACTTAAAAAAAATCAATACTTGTCTTGGAAACGTTAGGTTTACTTTCAACAATTAAATCGGATTAACGGAAGAATTTTAAATATATTGATTATATTTAAAATTCTTCCGTTACTGACTGACTGAGTGACGGGCAGACAACTCACAGCCGAAACTCCTGATCGTAGAAACCTGAAATTGGGCATGTATCTTCCTTGGGGTGTGTAGGGGACCACTAGGATTTCCCGAAATTCCTACGAGAACGGGATATGCGCGTACGAAGTCCGGGCACAGCAATAGCGAGCGAGCAGAACTGTAAGATGTTTGCACTCCATCTCGCAGGTTTTGAGATTGAGGTTTCTTTTAAACATTTCCAAAATAATATAATTATGTATTTGTAGCTCGAAAATGTACAACAAGCGAAGCGAGCTCACGTCCAATATTTCGCGATTGTTATTTCCATCGTATGCTAAGGGAAGGGGGAGGGGGGAGCGGATGGCCTGGACCCCCCTTTATATACCATGTGTATAATTACAATCTTGTAAATGTATATGCGTGAAGTGTCTCTTTAATATTTTTTTTTAAATTTTCGATTAAAATTGATGTACTCGTCTAAACAATAAGAAGTGGTCAACAATAAAGACATGGATGGACATTTTTGTTGTTTTATCTTTTAATTAAAGAAGTTAAAAATGTAAAATCCTAATAACGTGTGTTCCTCTAGCCAAAATACCAGCTTGCATCCTTCGGGGCATGCTTTCACGATATTTTTAATAACGTCTTGTGGAATACGTTTCCACTCTTCTGAAATGACTCTTTTTAGCTCCCTGATGTTTTGTGGAGCAGGTTGCACTGATCTTACCCGTCTCTTTAGGACATCCCAGTGCTCAATTGGATTTCAGGACTTCGAGCTGGCCAATCTAAACGACGGATTCCAACTTCTTGCATATACGGTTCCACGTCGCCAGAACGAGCATTGTCATCCATAAAAATGGAATCCAATCTCCAAGAGCAGATGCGGGTTGTGCATGTGAAATAAGGACTTCCGTTATGTCCCGGTGTGCATTTAATGTTCCATTTTCTATGAAAACTAACTCCGTACACTTCATCGAATTAATTGCTGCCCAAAACATAACGGGAGTTCGGAGTCTCCGCCAGACGGAGTAATTTCTTTGAAACACACGTCCGCATAGCGTTCTCCTGTTCTTTGCAGCACTCGCCGGCGTCGATCCTCACCATATAAAGAGATTGTACCTTCATCGGAAAACAATATTTTGTGCCAGTCATCCAAAGTCCATGATGCACAATTTCGAGAAAACTGAAGTCGGGCAACTCGGTGTTTACGGACTAATTTCGGGCCCCGGGCCGGGCGGTAACTGCTGATATCGGCAGCCAAAAGCGAAGCTTGTGGACGGTCAGGAGAAGTCCTGACCGTCCACAAGCTTAATTCTACTTCTCTTACTTCTTCAAGCCTCTCTCTTTCATATAACGAAGTCTGTATAGTGTTCGAAAGTTAAAAATTACGCACCGAACAATGGAACGTACGGTAAAATAGGTACTCTCATCTAAGTACCTATTTTACCGCACTCCTCGTTGTATAGCGCCGTGCGTAGAGCTTACGGTTTTTTTTTAAATTTCCATAAAAACATATGAGAATCCCACCAAGGAGCTTCAAATTACTATAATAAATAAGCTGAATGATCGAACCTCATTGGAAGCGCTTTTGCTCAATACGTTTGTCTCACTTTAATACTAAAGAGAAAATGAAACGAATAGAATAGAATAGAATATTTACTTTGCGTAAAATATGGTACATGCTCTTAAATTAAAATCATATTTTGCTTACTCATTTTAAGCATGCAAAACAAAAATTAAGATAACAACTAAGTACTAAAAACTTGGTAGGTACTTACAGAAATCATTTTAAAACTTTAATGACACAACTTTTTTCTGAGACAAAATTAAAAGAACATTTTTTAAACTATAATACGCTTCAGTTTTTTCTGAGATTATGCATGGCAAAAACAAAAGAAAGACGAAAGATGTAGTTCTAATTTTCAACACGCGCATGTGGCGCCATTTGCAAATTCGAGCTATTTTCATATATGGAACGTCAAAGATTGTTGCGACTTTCCGACTGATATCTATAAACTAAGTTTGTCTCATTACCTAAAATGTACTCTTTTGTCGCCAATGTGTTGAAAAACGTTGTATGGCACACGTGCGGAAATTGGTTTTTAGAAACTCGTGACTATGGTAAGCCCTCGACTGCGTCTCGGGCTTACATTCGTCTACTCGTTTGTAAAAACCAACTTACCGCACTAGGATCATAAATAACGATTACAGTAATCATTACCCTTCTTTTGTTAATTTGAAAATTCCAATTTTGTGTTCCTAATTGGAATTTTCAAATTATGCTTTCCAGCCAGGATACTGAAAACATGCAAAATACATCGTCATATTAATAAAACCTCTTTCTCCTAATATTCATTTTAATTACAGAACAAAATCTAAAGCGCCCGTTTTTTTTTGCAACCTTGGAAACTCGAAGAAATAATAGCTGTTTTATATACAACGTGTTACAGAATAAACGCAATACCTCTTAAGGGGTAATTGTAGGCACTCATCATTATGAACAACTTCATATGAGACCAAATCCGAAATCGCGAAAAAAATCTGCTGTTTAGTAGATTTTGTCGAGTTAGGCAGACACATAAATATATGGGGCAGTCGATTTTTTTTTCGCGATCTTGGGGTTTGTTGACAAATCTAATCCATCCAGGAATCAACAGCTATCAACACACTCAAAACAATTATCAATATCGGTCCAGCAGTGGAGCATTCAGTAACATACATACAAACAGAAATTATCATAAAGAGTATTAATAATACCATATTTGTAGAAAGTAGGTATTAATAATACCTATTTGTGCTGTTATATTTTGATTAGGTACCTGCCTCCGAAGCTGGTAAGTAGGACCTACTAGATATAATTTTCGAAGCTATTTTTTTCTTCAACACATTAAACTTATCCATAACGGAAATTCGATATTGGCAAAGAAAAAAAACAGGCCATAGCTGCAATGCGGTAGACAAGACAACATAACTCTTTCAGAAAAAGTATTCACCTAGCAAGGTCGTTCTACAGTTTATCCATTTTATCCTTAATCAGCGATACATGTCTAAAGTAACTAAGTAGGTACCTACTTAGTTACTTTATAGCTGATACTCGTACGTGTAGCAAAATCCATAAATACCTACTTACGTATATTATTAATGCGAAAATGTGCCTGTCTGTCTGTTTGTTTTGTTTTCAGTCAAAACCACTGAACGGATTTCGACGGATAGTCTACCTATATGTCCTTGACTTGGACATAAGTTCTCTGTTGTGATGATATAAAATAGAGGTAGGTATCGTTTACGCGGGTGAAGTCGCAGGTAAAAGCTAGTTACCTATGTAGCTTTTATTAATTAAAATACTTGATTAGGTGTTGTTCAATCATTTGGTAATTATTAACTAATCTTCAGACAGCATATCACGATCGTCGGCAGACCTATCTACCAAATGCTCATCTATGAATAAAATAAACGGCCCCTAGGGGGCATCGCCCCAGACACATGTCTTTTCTTTTCACCTACGTAAATCCTCGGCCTATATGTATTATTTACTAAGATTTACCACTGCGAACAAACATATTACTAAATTCTACATAGTTACGATCGTTCCCTATCTTATAAAACATTGCAAAACGTTATTTTCCCCTTACATGCCTTCAATCTTGATGTAGGTAAAATGCGAATCCATCATTTCTGTGATGTAAGAAGTTATGGAATTATATGGAACTCCAAACGTTGAGAGCGGTAGGCTTGTAACAAGGCTACCGCTCTCGTCAGCAAACGACGAACAAACCGCTTGTTAGTCGTTTGCTGACGTGAACGAATATTTACGTGAACATTCCGCGTAAATATTCGTGAACGAATATTTACGTGAACATTCCGCCCACCAAGGACATTATGGCGAATGTCCTTCAAGACAGACTCCTATCACAATGTTAAATAAATTTGTGTATGGCCTTCATGACCAATAAGAATTATTAACAGTTTAAACAACTTACCAAGTACTAAACTTATTACTAACAACTGTATTTCTTAAAACTAAATAAAACTAACAGACATGTAAACAACCTCGGTAATGCAAAAAAAATAAAATAAACAATCTTTCCATTTAATTTGTTATAGGTAACAAGCATAATTTTGAAGTAGGCCTTTTTATCGTGGACGATGATGTCCGTAGTGTTACCACCCGGGTAACACCATCAGATCCGGGATGTTTAAGGATTATCTTGCCTAACAACCACCTGCCAGGGGGCAAATTGTCCTCCTTGATTAACACTACGTCACCAACAGATGGCTCCGGAATTTTATTTTGCCATTTATTCCGTTGCAGAAATTGGTGAAGGTAATCATGCGACCATCGTCGCCAAAATTCCTGCATCATACGCTGTTGCAGTTGCCATCGCCTTAAGCTACCAACATTTGCCCTTTCATAATTAGAATCGGGTGGCAAAACAAGAGGTTCCCCTACTAGAAAGTGGCCTGGAGTTAAAATTGATAGTTTATCCTGATCCTCTATATATGATAATGGTCTTGAATTAAGGCATGCCTCAATTTGAGCCAATACTGTGGTAATCTCCTCAAAGGTCAGAGTCGAATTACCAATCACCCTTTTAAGGTGATGCTTTGTGGATTTAATCCCTGCTTCCCAAAGACCTCCAAAATTGGGGGACTGAGGGGGAATAAAATGCCACTCCGTGCCGTTATTGCCTAACTCCTCTGCTATTTCGGGATTTATTCCCGACCTTTCTTCATTGAACAAATAAAGTAACTCTCGCGCTGCCCCTACAAAATTTGTTCCGTTGTCGCTGTGTAGTTGCGCACATCGACCACGCCTAGCTACAAATCGCTTGAAGGCAGCTAAAAAACCCTTTGTGCTCAATTCACTAACTGCTTCTAGATGCACCGCCCTGGTGGCCATACAAATGAACAAAGCTATGTAGCCCTTGTAGGACTTATTACCGCGACCCTTTGTCATTCTTATACTTATAGGACCCGCATAATCCACACCACTACTTAAAAATGGTTTATTCGGTGTAACGCGTGCGGTTGGCAACTGACCCATTAGTTGCGACTTGGTGGTGGCCGCGTAACGAATGCATCTGACGCAATTCCTTACATATCTTTTTGCAATTAACTTAATTCCGATTACCCAATATTTTGAACGCAAGTATGTCACCATAAGCTGCTGACCACCATGCATTGTTTTACTATGCGCATCAGCTACCAAAAGGCCAGTCAAGAATGACTCCTTTGGAATTATAATGGGATGCACACGATCATAACCAAGCTGCGACATCTCTAATCTGCCTCCAACTCTTATTATTCCATCGGAATCGAGGAATACATTTAATGATTTTAAGTTATTTTTCTTGTTCTCTAAAGGCTTGTTATTTCTCAAATTCAACAACTCTTCAGAAAATCCCTCTTCTTGACATCTCTTTATACAAGTTTTGAGAGCTTCCTCGATTTCCTGTTTAACTAAAGATTTTGTTTTACATCTGGCGGACCGTTCCTTTAGAAGTGTTAAAAATCGACGACAGTAGGCAACCACTCGTACTAGCTTAAATAATGTCGAATACCTATTCCAAAACCCAACTTCAATAATCGATGTGTGCACCTTTGCTTCTTCCAAATAAGTACTATTATTCATTGGCTTCTTATATTCAACTACTTGCTGTCTTAAAAGCTCTGGACCATCCCACCATAGAGATGTGCCAACCACATCTGCGGGAGAAACACCACGGGATGCACAATCGGCGGGATTCTGCTTTGATGGTACATGAGACCAGTGTTGGGCTTCTGTGATGGTCAGAATATGGGAGACTCTGTTGGCAATGAAGGTTTTCCAACGGCTTGGGTGACTGTTAAGCCACGCCAATACCACTTCACTGTCCGTCCACATGTGCCAGTCACCTTTTGGTATATCCATAACCTTGCCGACTTCGACCATCAAACTACTTAAGAGCACTGCACCACAAAGCTCCAAACGTGGAATGCACACCTGCTTTATGGGGGCAACCTTCGTTTTTGCCGTTACTAACGATACATGAATATTACCGGCATTATCTACGACTCTCACATAGATAACTGCTGCATATGCCACTTTCGAGGCATCTGAAAATCCGTGCAGCTCAGTTTTCACATTATTGGAACGCATTAGCAGCCATCGTGGGATTTTCAGGTTTGTTATATAAGCCAAATTATTACGGTAAGTATACCATTCTTTTAATAAGTTGTTTGGAACTTCTTCATCCCATTGCAACCCTGCTAACCACAGCTTTTGAATCAACACCTTTGCTATGATTATGCTAGGTGCTAGCCACCCCAATGGATCAAATAATCGTGCAATATCGGATATTATTTTTCTTTTTGTTACAGGTCCTGCTACAGGCTTAAGTTCCAGAGAGTATTGGAAGCAATCGTCGCGCGAATTCCAGGTAAGCCCTAATATTTTTGATACATCGTCTATTTTTATCTGTAACGCTTCATCATTCCCATCCCTAATGCTATTTAATAGTTCTTGGCTATTGCTTCGCCATTTTTGTAATGGAAACCCTCCTCTGGCTAACACCTTGGACAACTCTATGTATATCTTAAAACAGGTTTCTTCGTTTTCAGCTCCGGTCATTAAGTCATCCATGTAAAAATCGTTTAAAATGACACTTGCGATTTCTGGTTGATGCTGGCACTCATCCTGTGCTAACTGTTGAAGCGATCTTACAGCTAGATATGGTGCCGCTGCCGTGCCGAAAGTAACTGTTTCCAACTCATATACTTCTATTTCTTTTTCAGGACTGTCTCTCCAGAGGATCCTTTGTAACATTACATCCTTCTTATTTACCAACACTTGCCGGTACATCTTGATTATGTCCGCTACGAGACATATCCGATGTGTTCTCCAACGCATAATAGTGTGCCGGAGTTCCGGTTGCAAAGTAGGACCAACTAACATATTGTCATTAAGTGACATCCCATTAGCTCCTTTACAGGACGCATCAAATACGACACGGACCTTCGACGTTTCCTTATCCTCCCGGATAACAGCGTGGTGAGGTAAGTAGATCGCCCTTTGAGTGTTGTTTTCCTCGGCAACTTTTCTCATGTGTTTCAGCTCCAAATATTCTTCCAGAACTCTCGTATAATCTTCTTTGAATTTGCTGTTTTTTCTGAATTTACTTTCTAACGATCTTAATCTTTTTTCAGCGATTCCCTTCGAATCACCAACCATGCTAACCGGATCTACATCACGCAATGGTAGCCTTACTATATAACGACCACTCTCGTCACGTTCAGTAGTAGCTGTGTATAAAGCCTCGCATTTATTTTCTTCATCCGTAAGCATCTTTTTCTCAGATGGTTCCGCTTCTAATTCCCAAAATCTTGTAAGCAGGTTCTCTGTCTCCAGACTTAAATGCATCACGGTAATGTGTGAGGGTTTACTAGTTTGATCCACTTCAAACGTTCCCGACAAAATCCAACCCAACGTGGTGTCTTGCGCTAAAAGAGTTCCACCAACATTCCTTTTAATGCCCTCCTGAATAACTTGACTGTATACTTCAGCACCTAATAAAACATCTATTTTATTAGGCCTGTCGTATTCTGGATCAGCTAAATCATCATTGACCAAATCTACCCATTCTACCCTGGTTACTTTCGTAGCTGGGAGAAGAGCCGTGACTGATTTCAGGACAAACGCATTTACATTTATTTGGACAGTCGGATCTATTCTAGACCTCAATTGAAGTACAACGGTTGACTTAGCCGTCGCACTTTTTTCTCCCCCTACGCCTATTACAGTTTGCCTGGATGGCGTTTTGTGTAATCCTAAAAATTGGACCGTGGATTCCGTAACGAACGAACCTTGTGATCCTTGATCAAGTAAAGCCCTAACTACCTGATAGCTTCCATTTCTCGATTTTGCCTTTACTAACGCAGTAGTTAATAACACAGTTTTGCAACCAGTTCCCGACGAGAAACACGCGACTAGTGGTTTACTTGATCCCTCCGCTTGCGTGGCTATTTGCATATTACTAACTTTATTATCTTCCTTCATCACCGTTGCAACGGCTGATGAGATTTCCTCGTGAGCCCCCCGAATACCCTCACCAATTTCCGACCCAGAAACACCTGTTTGGTGTAATAAAGAATGGTGGCGCCGTTTACACACCTGGCATCTGAGAGTGTTTTTACAGTGTCTGGCAGAGTGGTTTTTGTGTAAGCAAACAAAACACAAACTATTTTCAATAGCAAAAGTACGCCTAACTTCAGTTGTCTCTTTACAAAATTTTGGACAAGACGTAATCCTGTGGTCGGCTGAGCAAAAATCACATGATATGGACTTTTTATCTTTCAAAACATGGAATGAGTGAGTTCCCTTCTGATGTGCAGGCTTTTCCCTGTTTTCTGACTTTTCTAAATTTTCCAAACCTCTAAAACGACTATTTAAAAATTCTGAAAACTGTATAAATGTAGGTAACTCATTACTTGAATCTGAAGCCACTTTGAGTTCCCAACATTTCCTGGTCTCTTTGTCTAATTTTCCGCTAATTATGTGTATAACAATCAGATCCCAGGAAGAAACCTTCACTCCTAAATTACTTAACGACTCCAAACATTCAGAGGTAGTCGTAATAAGCCTCTTTATCTCATTTGCCGATTCGTAGGATAACGTCTTTTGACTAAGTAATCTTTTCATTATACCGTTTGCGAGAAACTTTTTATTATTGTACATCTTATCTAATTTAGACCATGCAATTTTATAGTTATCTGCTGTTACCGTTATATTTCTTAATAGTTGCTCAGCCTCCCCACATAAATGAGCCTTCAAATAAAAAAATCTCTGTGCGTCATCAAGAGAAGCATTCTCATGCACCAATCCCACAAACAAATCTCTAAACGTTTGCCACTCTGAATATTTTCCCGAAAATGAGGGAATTTTAATTTCTGGCAACTTGACTTTACCTTTTTGGTCCTGACAAATAGACTTAGAATCCATGCATAGCGAAGTTGAATGTCCTTTAGCCAATAAATCTTTTAACTCGCTTTTAAAATCTACATAAAATTCCTCAACTTCATCATAAAGACAATCTTTAATATAACTTGAGTTAGACAATTCAACCTTTTTAACTTTACTTAAAATCTCAGTATGAGTAGCCGTGAACGTATTCCATAATTGTTCCAAATTTTCCAGACGTGTCTCTATATATGCTTGGGTTAACCTCTCTTTAGGAGATTTCTTTAAATTGGACTTAGCCTTACTCATTTTAGTGCTAATATCCTCTTGTATAGCAAGGAAGGACTCCATTTTGGAACAATTATTTTATACGATTTTACCAAAACAAATAAAATCTTAAAGTTTTAAAATATTACAAGTGTTTGTTACGTAGGTCTAAAATCGGGCATATGTTCTCCGTTATAGCCAATTGCCACATAAAATTTTCACAAGTTATAAACAATAAGTCATATGGGCCAAAATCGGGCATGGATTCCCCGTCTGAACCACTTTACACATAAAATTTTACAAGTTGTAAACAAATAAGTCATACGGGTCAAAATCGGGCATGGATTCCCCGTCTGAACCACTTTACACATAAAATTTTACAAGTTCTAAAAATGTCTACTAAAGTTATTTTTAAAAAAGTTCAGACTTGCACTTCTTGAGATTTAATTTATTCTTCCTGATTAAGATGTAAAATGTACTCACGATTTTATTTTCTTTCACCAATAATTTCACTCACTGACACTCTGCTGCTCCACGGTATAGGCGCGCTGTACTGCACCACCAGTGGCGCGCGCTGCTGTACTGCTCCACCAGTCGACCGCCGACTCTGCCGCACGTCACCTCCCTCGCGCCCGGCTGTAGCTGCCAGTGGCGCTGCACCACGCTCCACTGACTGCTCCCTGCTCCAGGCTGCTCCCTGCTCCAGCTCCAAGAACACCTCTCACCTGGTGTACCCCGGTTGATGGGGGTTTGCTCTGGACAGCGATCCACTGCCCAGTAATGACGCGAAGGGTGGTAAGATTCTACCACCACCGGAACCAAAAACACTCCCGAACCTTTCCGACTCGAAGGACCATGAACGAAGATCGACTTGCGAGGGTGGTTAAATCAAACACTGGACTTTATATTAAGCGCGTATAATATATATATCCACAGTGCTTGCTGTTGGCTCACACAAAACAAATTTTACATTTTTGACCTAGTTGAACGCCGGAAAATCTTAACACCGCGATTCAGGAATCGGCACTCAACTAACAACGCCATCTATTGACAGAATTGAAAACTAATTCGAAATGAACGAATATTTACGTGAACAGACGAGTAGTCAAGATCATCCCCCACTCACTTGGCCCTGTAATCCTCTTCCAACCTAATCCTTTTCGGGGTGTCCTGAATTCTTAGTTTCGGACAAGCTTTCATTAGAGAAAGAATGACTGGGGTTAGCGTTTTTCCGCACTGGATTTACTCAGCATATAGCGGGATCTTTAAGGAGTGCCTACTTTTAGAGCAGGCACCTCATAGAGAGAGATACAAATAACGTGTCGACCCTGCCGATCACGCCAGCCACTAGACCTTGCTACATTTTTTTTCATCGTACATCGAATCTGAAATCGATATGAAAATTATTGAATAGGTAGCCATTTTAGCCGACAACATAAATATGATGATACTTCGATTAAGTCTAAAGAAAGAAAGGATATTGTTAGAATGTCGTTTGAACACACAATTGAATTGTCTTATGTTGAGCTTGATAAGCATGTTGTGGTATGCGTCTACAGACCTCTAAGTTAAATAAAATAATTAAAATAAATAATAATAATAGTTAGGTAAATGGTGAGGCGACTTTAAATTAACTTATTACAAACAACTCAATACTCAATCTCAACTCATCAAATCAACGCGAATGACAGAGTCTACTGCAACTTGTATATGCAACATATTTTGTAAATTGCGATTACTTACATAAAGAAATTGTGAATAAGTTGCCATCAGATCACAGCGGACAAACAATAACGTTTTGCACCTACATACCCTTACAAAGAATTCAAATAAAATTTACTACCAATTACAGATACAAATTTAAAGAAACTTAATCAATCATACTTTGGCTGGTCAATTAGGTGCTCATAGTTTTAATAACATGGATGACCCAAATGAGTTCTACGTCGAGTTTTTTAATAAGTAAAGACGCAATTTAATGACACGTATTTACACAAAGTTCTTATTCAGCGATTGGGCAACTCAAAAAGCTATTTGAACTGTATGGCCTAAGTATGTTGAAAAACATAAAAGTGTATGCACAACAGCAAAAGCTCTGCATATTAGCAATAAAATAAAATCAACAAATGACAAAATAAAAACTACCCGGGAATAATGAAATAGGTGGAATGAAACAGCGGGAAACTTAAATTGTATGTAGCTACTATACATGGCCCAATTAGCTCATATACAGAGGTAGCTCAGGAATTTAAAAACTTCTTTGCAGGTATTCCTCTAAAACTACAGAAACTCTCAACTCGTCACCCGCTCTGTCTGTGACCTCTCGAAGGCGTTCGATTGCGTTAACCATGAGACACTTTTGTTGAAACTTGAGCATTATGGGATTAGGAATACAGCCCTTGAGTTACTTAGATCATACTTGATGGACAGACAGGTTAAAGTTCAAGTAAATGGTGTAAACTCACTAGGGTCTGAAATGGCAATGGGCGTTCCTCAAGGCTCAATATTGGGTTCATTCCTTTTTTTAGTTTACACAAATGATTTGCCCCAATTACCAAAGATGGTGTTATTCGCGGATGATACATCATTGAAATTAAATAGAACGACGGTCACAAAACCTTGACGACGTCAATGACCCTATTCATCAGGTCCAAAATTGGTCCACGGCAAACAACTTGGAACTAAACGAAAAAAAAAATATAAACTAATACATTTTTTTTTTCGTTTAGTTCCAAGTTGTTTGCCGTTTCTTTACCAAATGTTAGAAGTAGCGAATGTCACATCATATTAAATGGTAAAAAATAGAGTTTATAAATCAGACGGTTTTCCTAGGAACCACTTTAGACAAGATATTACAATGGGGACCTTATATAACATCTCTTGCGGGGTAGCTAAGCTCAGCCGCTTACGCTGTTAGAAAGAAAGGACAGTTTAACAGACGTAGAAACTGCACTTTTGGTCTATTCTAGTTATTTTCACAGCATTATGTCGTGCAGTATTTTGCTGTGGGGTCGGGTTGCTGACATTGAATTCATATTTATTTTACAAAAGAGAGCTGTCAAAGCCATTTATATTCTACGTCGCCGCGATTATTTTAGGGATTTTTTAAAAAAGATTAATATTATCACAGTCTAGCCAATTTATTTATGAAAATATTATGTATGAAAGGAAAACTCGACATTTTTTTAGTAAAATTAGTGATAGACATAATTTTAATCCTATAAATAAAGATAAATTAGTAGCGTAAATACGCACATCTTTCATGGGGTACCTACTGTGTTAAATGTTAAAACAAAATACCTTTTGACATAAATTAGAATTAAATGAAAGAAAACTTATATTAAAAGCACTCTTTGTAAATAAGCATATTACAAATTAGACTATTATATTCAGGGTAAAAATGCTTGGAAGCATGCTGAACCTACTCCATAGGACAATCAAGGGCGTAGAGTAAATGAAACTGGTCGGCATAATATATTTAACTATATAGATGTACTTGTTATATTAAATTAGCTGTTGACCGCGACTTCGTACGCGCCTTTCCCCTGTTTTCCCGTTCCCGTTCCTCATGAATGTGATTATAATACAAAAAAAAAACAAAGTCGGTTCCGTAGGTCCAGAGAAATCCCCTAAAACCTCACAAAGTCACAAACTTTACCTCTTAATATTAGTAGGTATAGAAGTATAGATAACTCACACACTGTGAAATCAATTGTTTGCAATATTTTTGTAAATATGTGATATATGTCCTTGTTATTTTAGAAATGATATTATGCTTGCCTGCATAGTGTGCGTTTAAACAACATTTAAATTTCGTTTAATTTGGTTCTAATATATGGGAAGAGGAACGAAGGAGATACAAAATAATAAACCCAAGTTCCAAATAAAACACAAACAAAATACAGACGCCAGCACATCATTTTCAACAATCTGCCAATTTTTTTATAGATTCTATTTTTTTTTATAGATTCAATTTAGATCTCGATTTTCAATTTTATATTATAATTATTAGGTTCAAAGTTGATTGGGAAAAATTAATAGCGTCGGGTAGCTTGTTGTGCTGGCGTCTGTACATAATGACTTTAAGATTATGATAACTAATATATCCATGCAAAAACACAACTTTTTGGGTTTTCTTAGGAACGTTTTTGCTTACAGTTACGTTGACGTCAGTCGTCATGGAACTGAATCATAGCTGATCACGTCTTAGTTAGTCCACAAAAGGATTACAGTTTTGGGTTTTAAGTCTCAAAGAAATACAATCCATTTCATCATCAATCAATTCCATCCATTTTTAACGGTTCAATAGAACAATGGCATACAAATTCTCAAGCTGTGATTTCTACCCAAGTGCTAGCATGCCCTATCCACACTTTGAATTTGTGAGAGTTCATCAATGTAAGTTTAGTAAGTGTGCGAAGCGAGGATTGGAAGAAACAAGAAAAACACAAAATCACCCAAAAACGAGGTGAATAGCCAGGGATAACCATGGACAAAATATAATATTCAGTCTGAGATAAACTTGAGTAAACTATTTATGTTTCCAATTTCGGCTTGAAAGACAAGGTATCCGAAAAAAAAAAAATCTTCATGAAAAATTAAAATCATACAATTCATGGTTATGGCGTAAATTGGTGTATGTGAAATAGAAATAGAAGAAAAATAGATTGTTCTAGAAATTAAACGATGGCTGCACGAGGAGACAGAGGAGTTTCAAGAGTACTTGATAAGCTAGAAGCATCAGTAAACTCTGGACATTACTATGAGGCACATCAAATGTATAGAACCCTATATTTCAGGTACCTACCAATCACAAATGTACACTTCATACTGTACGAGGAAGTAATATCATCAATTATGAATACTATGCTATAATTTTTCAGATATCTAAGTCAAAAAAAATATGCGGATTTACTAAATCTACTGTACAAAGGTTCAACGTTGTTGCTACAGCGCGATCAGCAAGAGAGTGGCGCAGACTTGGCTATATTACTCGTAGACGTGTTGAATAAATCTGAAACAACGCCATGTCACGAATGGATGGACAAAATAGCAAGATTATTCGAATTGATGAGTGCAAGTATACCTGAGAGGGAATCTTTCCTCACTAATGGTGTCAAATGGTCTATGGACAGTAACAAAAAAGGGCATCCATTTCTTCATCAGGTAAATTCATCACCTTTCTATTATTTTCATCCTTATTATGTTTACATTCCTGGGTACCACCTACATGAAACTGGCCTTCCTTGTATCTAAATGTTCCGTTAATATGACTAGCCTAGAAGGAAATAGTCTGCTGCCATGTATGGGTTTATTTATTTACATGGGGAGAATTGTTTTTATTTGTAAACTGGGGTATGTAAACAGATTACAGCCAGGCCTTTAGTATCTTAATTGTTAAGAATTGGTAGGATTTGTAAAAAAACACCTGTACAACAATTTATTGGTTTAGGTTAGTAAAACTATGTACTAACATACTTGTTTATCGGTAACATACATTTTCGTTAAATTGGTTTATTGTAGCTAAGCTATTACAGTTTACCAATTATAATGACTCTGCCTACTTTGACCAACCCCTTATTATGAAGTAGTTGCAGTGCAAAATTTAGATTTCTTATAAGATTCTATTTTTAAAGTTAAAATAAATTATTACTTCACTTATTGACATATTCATTATGATCTTTTTTTTTTTCAATTATTTTGGTTCATGTGGGTGACATGATTCCTAACATGTTTCATTTTGATTGAGTTCTCGTTTTTGAATGGATTTATTTACAGATACATACAATTTGTAGTGTTTCTCACTAGTAAACTAAATACCTAAAAATAGGAATTTCTTTATTTTTTAAGACTATGTATGATTTGTGTTAGTCACTACAAAAATCATATTATTAGATTTTTCTTTAGTTTACCAGTTAGTAAAGGATTTTGAAGTTTTCAGCTGTAGAATTTTTTAATTTTTTCTCTATCATTGTTATTATTATTTTAGAGAATTGCTGAAGTTTATTGGAAAGAGAAAAAGTATGCCGCAGCTCACAGACATTTTCTGCACTCATGTGATGGCACAGCATATGCCAGTATGCTAGTGGAACTCCATACAACAAAGGGACTCAAATCTGAAATAGATTTGTTCATTGCCCAGCCAGTATTGCAGATTCTTTGTCTGCGTAACATAAAAATGGCTACAGATACTTTTAATAAATACACAGGCCTACACCCTACGATAAACAATAATAAAGGGCCTCCATACATATTTCCATTATTAAATTTCCTGTGGTTTCTATTACGTGCTATTGAACAGTAAGTAAAATACATGAATTTGCAGTAGAACTCACTATAAGAAAATAATTTTGCTTAGCAATGCTAACATTTAAAATTTCTTTTCAGGAGACACTCAAATCAATTCAAAATACTTAGAAGTTGGTATGCAATAAGTATTAAACGGGATCCCAACTATTCTGTGTATTTAGATAACATTGGTCGCATTTGGTTTGGCATAGAAATACCACCTGACAACAAGAATCGTAATTCAGTATTTGGAGGACTTTTGAAATCTATAATAGGCGAAGCAGACAGTTCTGATGAAGATGGAGACTATGTAGGAAGAAATGCTGCTGCACCCGACTTAGACTAAATCAGTGGATGGACATCAGTTAACATGGCATTTGTTTTCATTGACACATCTGATATCTGCCGCCAATTAACCTATATATATTGTTCCATAAATAATGAAGTTAAAAAAATTAAATTAGATATTGTTTTACATGTTGATTGTGGTTTACCTCAATACATACCAATACAACTGATACTTTGACAAGTTCATGTTCAATATCATGAATTCGTGATCTACTAAATATTTTCTTTTTTTTTTTAATTTATTGACATTCTGCTTTGTTATTAACATATTTTTAAGTTGGTATAATAAGCAGTTGTGGTGAGTGTATCAAATTTAAGATTTTCTTAAATTTACTAGGTTGTTTTTGATCAAATGAAGCTAAACATGAATTGCAAGACATTTGAAGATCATGAGATGAGGGTCTCTCACTATTCTGAAGTACCTAAACCACACTAAAGCATAGTATTCAGACATTTAAATTATTATATAGATAGTCAATGTGCCAGAAACGATTTATTGCTCATTGTTGACACCTTCACTCAATCATTGGTCTTGGTGCATCGAATCCTCATTAATATGTGATTTAAAGTTTAAAAATGTAGCTACAAGATAGCAACATAATACATATAATCAACAATGAAGCAGTGTTAGAAATGGATGATGTAAGAGGTCAATTTATTGAACTTGCTATGTAAATATACTTTGCTTCTGCTTTGTCATTTTGAACCATTTGTTAGGAAGTTATTATTATATTAGGTGGAAAGAATAATTTGTAAAAATTGTTTAAATTTTAATTTATTTATATCAAATTTATAGTCATAAAATCATTATAGGTACATTTTTACTATAGTAAATAGGTAATTCAGTTGACAATTTGTAGAAAACAACTGGACATGTGGATGTTGTACATAAATTATAAAATACATTTTTCATCCATACCATTGTGAGCTAACCAATTGTATAACTGAATTATGAAACAATAATCATAAATACATGGTAATGATTTTAATTGAATTTATTATTGATTTATCTATTTACCCTATTTTGTAGTCAATAAAATAGCTTTTTATTTCAACTTATTGCTACCAACTGATAAAAACCAAAAGCAATATTCACTGTTTTATCAATTAGAAATGTAAAAATATCACAATTGGTGAATACACATACATATTACATATGTAGTATAAAATGTGTTACTTCTTCAAATGAAGATTTAAAAGTAAAATGGAATTTCATTTTAAGGGTATGACATTTTGTTTGTAGACAGAAGTTTATTTATATAATGTGACATGTGTATAGAATTATCCAGCTCCTTATTGTTATCATTTACATAATAAGATATAAATTTATCACTGTAACAAGTTTGCTATTATCACTTGACCCTGAACATTGCCACTAAACTTATTTATCAAGATCTTCTATTACCAGAGCTGTCATTTCCCTGGATAAATTTTTCATTTTGAGTGTTTTTTTACAGAGATCCATTTTCAGTTTTCTAGCCTTTAAATCTAAACCTTGTCTGGCAATAAATTGGTTAAATTCATGGACATCAGGGTGATTCATATATTCTTCAATAGGCATCCATCTACATGCTTTGATTTCTATGTCAGATTTGGTAATTGTTTCTGATGTTGCTTTTAGCAATACAATTACATAAATATCGGAGTTTTCAAACATCATGTTGTGTGTATGTCTCAGTGTTACCATTGATTCGAAAGTGGCATCAATCCCTGTTTCTTCTTTAATTTCTCTCACAGCGGCATCTTTGATATCTTCTCCTGCAATCATGTTAAGTGCCAGCTTACTATTGTGTATTGTTAAATATTCTCAACTTTCTTAGTTCTCAACTTACCTCTTTCCACATAACCCCCAGGGAGTTTCCAATGTGGGACTTCAATGTAGTTTTCAGCTACTACTAATATTTCATTTTTATCATTAAAAACCATTCCACCCACACCAAGATTTGTATGACAGGCTGGTGGTAAGTTAGATGAACTATTAGGAAGCCATTTGTACATCATTACAAAATCTCCACGGGAATGGTGAAAATTGAAGCCTACCTGAAGGTGAAAAAAAATTTACATTGTATTCGACACTTGAGATAATTCAATGGATTGAATTAAGTCAAATAATATCTTATTGGAATAATCTGTTAAAATAATACCGAACCATACATTTGCTAAAATTGGTACCCAAGCTGCATCTTTGATGTTAATTTTAAACCAGATACATCGTTTATTCTGTTCAGTCCACATTTGTAGCGAATCTGGAAATGCAAAAAGAATTAAGTAATTTATCATGTTTGGTACATTTAGCACTCACTGTTATTTTTGGCAGTGAAGTTAAAATGTGAGAAAACATTGAAAGACAAAAAAAAATGTTAACTTACCATTCAACTGGTTCATAAGCTGATTAATTTCACAAGGTTCTTTTTGAGAATCAACTGTTATTCCATTATATCTGTCTGTAACGCCTTCAAAAGTAATAGACCCCATTTTAAATTTTATCAATGTAGAAGACACATTTAATTTTAATATAGCTTAATTGTTATCCCCGATCCCGCTTTAAATTTTGAAAAGCTGGTTCTGCTACGCAACGATCTGATAACCACAATACCTACCTAAGTACCTACCTACTTTACCTCGTTGCCAGTATTTGATAAAGAAATGTCATCCACTGATGTCAACAATAGATGACATTGACAATGACATTCCGCGGTGGCAAGTTCCTAATTTTTTACAAAGGGTTCGATCAAAGACTACTATACTCTATCCGTTTAGGTAGTTAACTAAAGGTAAACAATCTTGATGTAACTTTTTACTTAAAAACTCAGTTTAAAAATAAAATGCAAGTAAAAACCAAAGTAAATACAACAGTAACGAATACTAAATCAATTGAACCATAAGTTTGAAAAGTAGTTTATTTGTTTAATATTAATTTTTGTAAAAAGACATCAAGATTGTTTACCTTTAGTTAACTACCTAAACGGATAGAGTATAGTATATGGGTTCGATCATTTTTCTGTGTGAGCTGCCATAGCGCTCCGTCACCATATTGTTGTGAAATCGCGGCGCACGGTGGTGCGGTTATGTATGGGTAGATGATACATAAACAAAAAATGTTAGCAACATGGTGCTAAACTATCACGATGCCGAGATATTTGGAGGTAAAGTTGCAACGTGCAGACAAAAAAAATCGTGATAGTTTGTATTAGATTATATTCAAATAATAGTTTGCAGCTTAATTCAAGCATTCAAAATATTAATTGCCTAGTAGACAATTAATAAAGTGGTTTTCACGTGCTCTTATTTCTCTCACTCGCATGGAATGACAGCTGACTTCGCGATCACTTCACCAAAGCCTTCACTTCGACATGTTTACAGAATCGACGGGCTGTTATACTGCTATAGTAGGCGCCAGATGATTGTGGAATAACGGTTATTGACCCACCTACAATTATTGACATTTTTAATTTGAAAAACGGAATTAATGACACAAAGCTGTCCCGAATCATCATCTCTCGTGATCCTTAACATTGTCTAATAATGAAAAACGATTCATATTTAATTGTTCAGGTACCTATGAACAGTTATTAGGGAAAGGTCAATATACTTTATTCCACATTTATCTGGCGCCTACTATAGCAAACCATCTTTGCCTCTCTGAAGTTAGCTGTTTGTGACGACCGCACAGGTGTCTGTCGCATAAAAAAGTGTTAGTAGGTAGCGCGTAAAAATATTTTTGTTTTATACGTATTATAATTATGTACTATGTTCTTGAATAGTGTTTTTTTACTCACCTGAATAAAGTTCTAGAAGAAGTTTGCGATTGTAAGATAAGTAGGTAGAAATGCATAAGTAGGTATAGGTAATTGATAGTGAGGGATTGTGTTCGCACCAAATAAATGAAAGCTAAATTTAAAGGTACTTACATGCACTCACTTGAAGTATAGCCAGCTAACTCGTCGCAGGTCGAAGGTGGATCACAAACAAACATAGACACAAGCGGGGGCACAGCGCATTACCCAAACTAGTTCAATATCAAAGACTACTATAGTATTGTTCAATATAAAGTTTATTAGTCAATATAAAGTCTTTTAGTATTTACCTACTCACTATCGCTCAACTCCTTCCATAAAAAAAAATTGTGGGGCCATTAAAAAAAAGAATAAGTAGGTATAATGAAACCAATTTCATCAAATTTTCCAAGAGTTATAATTCTTTCCTTTTTCACACTTATTTTTGTGATCAACCGTTTTCTCGATGGAGTAAACTTGACACTGCCGCACAGTCTTTAATTACTTCACTCGTTGCCATTAAAAAGTTTAACAGTGTTTGTAGGTATAAATGATTGCGGTTCTCAGCTTTAACATTTTGAAGGACACTAATTTTCTGAAGAACTACCGAATGGCTCCCATTAAATGCCAAAAGACATCGCGGCAGACCAAGGCGAAGTGGCGGGACGAATTCGATACCTACCGAAGGGACTGGCCCGACATAATGTCCGTGACTACCGCCGGACCACCAACGCCAATCGCTTCCATATGTGGTAAATAATTAGTACTCAATTGGTACCTACTAATTAGTAATTGAACAACAGAATTGATGTAGTACTACATACATACGTGTGTTAATTTTGAATTTTGGGTACCTACTTATTTTATCTTGCACTACCTACTAATTTTCTATGGAGGTTTGAGGAAAGCGACAAGCTCCTCAAACTTGGAATCAACAATGAAAGTCGTGGTCCTGCTGAACGAGCGCGCGAAAGTAATCATCGTTGATTTCTCGGTAAATACAAATGTTTCAGTTCTGATTTTTTTACGAAATGAATCACATAATATAAGGGTACTAACTATTTGTATACTTGGAATAGCTGTAGCATTTTCGGCACTCATGGTGGTCCTGCTGAACGGAGCGTGACTACCTGCCGTGAGCCGGACCACCTTCAAAGTTGATTTTCTCGAAAACTACTAAGGTACCAATTCTGTTGTTCGAGTAATAATTAGTACCAATTGAGTACTAATTATTTACTTTACCTTAAATGTGGAAGCGATTGGCGTTGGTGGTCACGGACATCCCGACATAGTAAATGACAGCCCAACAGTGGGAAAAAATAAGCTAGATAGGTTTCGAATGTATGGGTCGGACGATATGAATGAATTAAGAAAAAGGAAGTCGCTATCCATAAGTAACGTAACAAAAATGTTAAGATAACTATTTCGATTTCTTTACAAAGTGTTCTGACTTGGCCCGGACTATCGATATTCAAAATCCCCACATAATACCAATCGCCAATCAACTTAAGAGTTCTCTCAGTTTGGGGAATTTCACACAAGTTGGCAACTCAGAATGAAAACTATCAAAGCGTCGTTCTTGTACAGCTTCAGAATTTGACACTAGAAGAGACTTCAGAATTTGACGATAGTTAGAATCTTTGCATCGCCTATAGAATTTACTAGCTTTTGGTCGCGACTTCGTACGCGCATATCCCGTTTTTTCCCGATCCTGTTGGAATTTCAGGATATCCTCTTTTAGCGCTTCCCTACACTCCCCAAGGAACCTACATGCCAAATTTCACCTTTCTATCAAAATTAAAATCATTTATTCAAATTAGGCTGAGTGCCAACACTTTCTCGTCACGTCAAAGTTCTACATGAAGACAGTCCCCCAAAACGCCCAATGATCAGTCGTTTCGGCTGTGCGTTGTCTGTCAGTCAATTAGTCACTCACTCAGTAACGGAAGAATTATATATATATTGATTGACAAGCATCACTTACTCCTATTAATAACAAAATATTTAATTTATTTCTAAATGCTGCACATTGCGTCGGTATTGTCTTGTTTTCCATAATGTAATTTGTACTATTATTGTTTGCTTGCACTATTATCATTAAACGCTTGTCGATATGACAAGCGTTTAATGATAATATATTATATATAGGTACCTTATTAGTCATAACTTTGATTTGCCATAAAATAAGTTTCGATAATAACATTTGTTATAATCAGTAGTTTCTATAAGTAACACATTACATGATAGATACTTGACATAAGCAACATTTAATATAATTTAGAAAGGGCGCGCGGCGAGCATCTGATGCAGCGACACTTTAAGCTGCGTCGGTCGAGGTCCAGCGGCCCGCCTCCTCCTTCGCTAGCATTACTGCTTCGCAGAAGGAGGTGACCGCTTCCCAAGCCTCCTCGCTCCGGACCATGGATTCAACTAGGGCCGGACGCGAGAGGTTGCTGCCGCCGATCGCCTCGACGAAGACACGGCGGTGCCCAGNAGCCCAAGCAGGGCAGACCTCCACCGTATGCTCCACCGTGTCCTCCGGGCGATCCTCACAGTGCTGACACCCGGGCGTGTCCTCCCGTTTAATCCGAAACAGGCACCTCCCGAAACAGCCGTGTCCGGTAAGTACCTGCGTCAGGCTGAAGGTGAAGACGCCGTGGCGCCTCTCCAGCCACTCCTCAAAGAGGGGCCTTACCGCCGCAATAGTGGCGTGCCCATTGTAAAGCAAGCTTGCATGGTAGATAAGGTTTATTTTTAGTAACTATGGTGTGAATTGGAGTTCAAAATATGAATATAATGAACAATAAACAATTTGTCGAATTCGAAACGGTTAGGTTAGAACTGTAACCAGACAACGCGCGAAGGTGAGCGAGCGAAACGAGCGTGCCGCGTCAGCGACCGCCGAGCGCCAGATTTTCCCTTTTGAAAAGCAAGCATGTATGATAGATTAGGTTTATTTTTAGTACTTATTTATGGTGTGAATTGATGTTCAAATGAATATTATGGTGAACAAATGTTATGGAAAACGACACTATTGCAAATGAAAAATATAGCAAATCAATTTATGGATGATATGAGATAGATAATTATTATGACACTCAATCGATTATGACCAATGAAATTAGTGAAAATGATTTTAATTAATTTCACGATTATGGCAACTGAACCGTTATTTCTAATGAAATATGACAAATACAAGTTTGGTATATAAAATTATTGCATTTTAAATGATGGCAAACATTAGTAAACCCATGGCGTCAGACCACTTCGAAAATTATAAATTGTCCTTTTAATGATAAAGGATCAAGAGATACGGGCCAGCCGTCAACTTAAAGCAAAATATCTGATTTCTGAGAGCACTCACAATACTCGTGCCACATTTGGAAGAAATGAATGTTCAGACATTAATGGAACTTAATTGACATTTTAAATTCTTCAGAAGTATTTGGTCACCTTGTCTGCTACAATATATCTGACTGTGACTATACAGACGCCAGCACATCAAGCTACCCGAAAATGTCAAATTTTTCTAATCATTTTTGAACCTAAAGCTTCAGGGATAAAGTTGAAAATCTATTAAAGAAATTAGACAGATTGTTGTGGCTTGATATGCTGGCGTCTGTACAAACTAAAATGAAAAGGAAATGTCAGCCTGACGTCGATGAAGTTGCAATTAAGAAGAAGAATAAGAACATGATACTATTGTGGATAATCTCAACAGATTATCCACAATAGTATCATGTTCTTATTCTAAAAACCGAACTATCAACATAGTTCGGTTTTTGTTCACCGCATGAATCAAAAGAGACAACTGGAAAGCTAGCGTAATACTTCCTTATAGTTCATATAATTTTGCCGCTGATATCAAGTGTAATGTGGGTGAACCTTCGTAGTGCCACAATACGCAGCAAATTTTGAAACGCATGCGTCAGCGGCACAAGCAAATCAATTTAGACACATTTTTTGACAGAGCTGAACTTATTTAATCTGTGCAGTGTGCAGTGTTCACAGCACTTGACGTTGACTGATGGAAAACTACTGACATGGACTTTGAGAGTGAAACAGTTGAGACATTATATATATTCAAAGTACATACTCTGTTACTTGGATTTCAATTACTACGGATATTCCATAATGCTGTTGTAATAAATAATTATTATGATTATGATTAAATTATCATTCTTTTGTACACGTCTTAACCAGAAGAGTAAATTCCTGGGGTAGGTAGCTTTAAACTATGACAAATGGACCTCTATGAAGTGTGCAATATTACATATTAGTTTTGTTTATTTAATATTCTGTTTTTCAGGCTCTGATTAAGAAATAGTGTTTAAGTCCTGCAAACACAATGAAATGACATTGATTACCTACATGTTATACAAAGAGTTTCTTTATATTTGATTTCAGAAGACATCCCATTTGTGCATACTCCACTGACACAGTCAGAAAAGTATTTAAAGGCGCAAAAGACAGATTCAATGGCATCACAATCGACTCTAGGCAAGAGAAATTTAATGTACAAAAGTTCACTGAAAACCTTGAAGGTTGGTAACTCATAATTTTGTGGAAATATTGTAACTACACAGCGAAGTTCTTCCATTTGAGAGATTCATACCAACAGATCAAGATAATGGGGCCATTAACCTTATTGTAAATGGTTAAAAAATTGTAGTCTAAAGTAACAGGAAGTTCAGGATTGTAAACTTTTGGGTGTGTTAGTGAATTTATAGGTATCTATTAAAGTTTAACATGCTCTGAATTTGCTATTCAACCCTGTTTTAATAGAAGATATTAAAATTCATAGAATTTGTAGAAAATAATGATTTAGGATGTCTGAGGGCTAGCTTATATACAATTGCATTAATCAAATTTTTTGTGTTTCAGAATCATTGTCTACCTGGGCATCACAAGGACATAGATGTATTTGGTTCAAGGTCAACATAAAAGATGCTTTCTGTGTTCCTATTTTAGCACAGGTATGATTATTTTGAAGTGTTCAATTTCCCCATAATATTTCCAACTGAAGTTGTTTACCCATTTGTTATTGTTTTTAATTAAGGCTTGCTGTTCTTAGAAAGGCTTTAATTTCCATCATGCAAGAAATGAGTTTGTGATGATGTACAAGTGGCTGCCTGGGGACTCGGAGCCGAACCTTCCTCCAGCTTGCCATACAAACCTTGGAGTTGGGGCCATGGTGTTCAACAATCAGAACCACCTGCTGGCAATATCAGAGAAACATTATGAGTATCCTCATTGGAAGCTTCCTGGTGGCTATGTTGAGAAAGGTACCTAACTTAAATTATAATATGTAAACTTAAAATCAAAACATATAAAACTCTTCCGATACTGAGTGACTTAGTGATTGAGTGACTGACAGACAACGCACGGACTACTGGTCGTAGGAAGCTGAAATTTAGCATGGGTGTAGGAGAGCACTAAGAGAGAATTTCCCAAAATTCCTATGGGCACAGGAAAAGATGGGATATGTGCGTACGAAGTCTTGGGCAACACCTAGTATTGATAAAAAAGCAGTGTAAAGTTCACTGATAAACATATTTTTTAATTGGTAAGTTGTAAAAGCAGTCTAAAGTCCACTGATAATGGTCTCTCCTTATCTTCTAAGGGCAACATGCAAAAGGAATGGAAAGAATGTGTGATAACATACACAACAAAACATTTTTCATTTATCAAATCTGAGACATAACCAAAATAACTGCTACAAAATTATTTTCTGGTTTTAAAAATCAAGTATTTAACTAAAAATAGTTAAGTTTTTTAGAATGGTGGTTTTTTTTTTCGTAAGGTATGCCTTACGGTATGTTATAGAGATACTATTTTTAGTTTTATTTTATAAACCAATAATAAACAATACTAAAACTTATTGTATTTGATTCTATTTGTTGTTGCAGTTTTTTTTACAACTTTGTCTCCTATGATTGCAGGTGAAGATATTATTGACGCTGCTGTGAGAGAGGTGAAAGAAGAGACCGGAGTTGATGCTGTATTTGAATCACTTGTCACATTTCGGCACACACACAACATGATGTTTGAAAACTCAGACATTTATGTAATTCTCATGATGAAGGCTATATCAGATAAAATTGTACCATCACAAAGAGAAGTAAACAGCTGCCAGTGGATGGAAGTAGAGGAGTATTGTAATCATCCACATGTCCACAAATTTAACAGATTTATAGTAAGAACAGCTTTAGAGTACAAAAAACGAAATTTAAAACTTGACATACAGAAGAAGACGGTGCAGTGGGCTACCTTCCAGAGGGACTTTAGCTTTTTGGTTGTTGAAGATTGTAATTATGTAGACTAATGAAAAGTACATAATTCTATGATGTACATAATTGTGAATATGTAAAATAAGATGTATCAAAAACATTTACCAATAAAAAGCATTGTTAAGTTTAGTAAATCTTTATTTTGATATATATAATTAGATAGTTTGTTTCTATATTTGCATGCCGAAAGGTAAAATATGGTGATACTAAAACTGTAATATACCACTGTTACTTGATTGTACAACATCCATATAATTGCTTACCCATATCTTTGACTTTGACTTCAATAGTTATAGGAACAGTCATAAAACATTTTTTTCATTATATCTGTCACCGGAAAATTGCAAACTTCGTAAGATTGTAAAATATCGCGTAAAATTGTAAACAATTTTTTCTTAAATAACACACGGATGTATTGGAAATTATTGAATTTGGATGGGATTTATTGTTTCACACAAAACGATTTTTTCATAATATAATCGAGAAATTCTAATGTAAGTAGTAAAGATTTATAACAATCTTACAGAGTCTGCAATTTTCCGGTAACATATCCATCACAGTAAGGTTTCAGAATTTCTTTAATGTCTTAAAAAGTGATGCTTATTGTTCCTCATGATTTACTAGGAAAGTCTTTGGTGTTCGTGTTGGGGCAGTACATTGACTTTGGTAGGATCTTGCGTGGGATTTCCTTCCACGAGATGAGCATGGACTTGTTTTTCGCCTTAGTCTGGGTGTTCGTCTGTAAAAGAAAGTTATATTTGTCATTTGAAGATCGTTAGCAGTCGCTACGTTTAGTCAGGACTCAGGAGCCAGAAAATCGGATACCGGTCTTGCCAAGGGGTATTGTGTTAACCAATACCTAACTGGGTTGTGCAAATCAGAAAGCTCTCGCTCCATGTAAAATACTGGTATTCAGCAGCATCCGGTTAGACAGGAAGCCGACTCTACCATAGTTGGGAAAAAACTTTGGATTGGGAAGCGGCTTTCTCACGGCTTGTGGGCAATGGGCACAAATCTGACACCCGTTTAAATATAACACCAAAAATAATTGCTCTGTGCGGGAATCGAACCCATGGAAACTTGTAGGAAAGGAGCTAATTGCTCAGGCATTTCATCAACCGGCCCTGTATGGCACTTCTTCCTGGTTCCAGGGTTTGTTTTCGATTACGTTATTCTGTACATTTTTGAGACATGATTAAGATTGTAGTAGATTTTTGTTGATATCTCGTTTAATCATTTTTAAACTTTCTGATCTTTGGAATAATAACCGTCGTCGTTACAAGTTTTGTTATTTTCTCAATTAATACCTACGCAAGTCTACAATGATGAAGAAAAAAGACGATAAACTCTTCAATCTTCTCACATTTTCCTCGTATAATCAAGGTGAAACCAAGGATTATAGTGTTAATATTATCTAGGTATTATCGACTCGAATCGATGATTCATAACAATGAATTAATATAGATAGGTGTAACACTAACAAGAACTTTGCCTGACAGGAATACCTAAGGGTAAATTTTCAGACTGAGACTGAGGAGAAAAATTACAGGTAAGTATTTGAGTTTATTGGGCTAAGCACAGCTACATAAGTACTTAGGTATCTAAATTATATTTCTTCTTCTTTATTTGATTTGATTGAAGTAGTTGAGAGTTTTCTGTTCCAAATGAAATCGATTCTGTAATCATACAATGTAGGAAGCACGGGCGGAGCTAAGTATATCTTTTACATGGAGGGGTCCTACTAGGGTCCAAAAATGTAGAAAGATTAATTACTACTTTTTCACGCAAAAAAAGCAGAATTCTGGACGCCAACCTCATTCGGAGTACCTACTAGTACTTAATTATATATTTTGCGGCACAAATTATCCGTGCCATCCGTCCAATATTATTGGTGATTTTAATTCGTAGCAATCCCCTTGACAATAGGGTATTTGACTAAAAAAACCGAATTAGTCCGTCAGATAGATTTCCAAAAAATATTGGACCCCCACTCCCGATTTTTGATGCGTTTTATCTTCTTATTTTTTTGTTGATTTTATAAAAAAAAAATAAACAGAATGACATTTTTTAACCCAAGCAACATTCCTATTGCCACGCAGTTCGATTCGACGAAATGTCACAAATATGGACCCATCTTTGCTGATTAATGATCGGCATCTAATTGACGATTGACGTAGGTACAACGAGCGATACTTCCTATCACTTGTCACTTGGGGTCCTACGTATAACGTGATTCACTTGCGATGTTACCTACAGTAAATTTCATTCGTAATTCAATATTACTAACTAAAACCAAATTTGGAAACAACAAACTATGTTATACAAGACAAAGTTCAAATTCCATTGCAACTCACACCTTCTAAAATCAACTTAAAACACGTGTCAAATTATATAGCGAAAAAAAAACAAAAAAAACAAGCAGGTTAAACGTTGACTACGGGGTCAACGACCCCGTAGTCAACGTTTAACTTGATGGTTAGTGATTTATGAGTTTTTTTCTGGTTCACTCTAAATTCCACCTCTAAAACACCCTGTATATTAGGTATTTCTTCCTTCTTCTTTTCTTGGCTCACTAAACTGACAGATACCTATTCATAAATACCTAAGTCTTTGTGTAGGTATACGACGAGCTGATAAACAGAATAACAGCTTTGATTTTTGATTTTTGTTTCAACAGATAAAAAAAATATGTAAGTATTAAACATGTTTAATACTTACATATTTTTTTATCATTATCATTCAAGATTGATTCTCCTTGGCATGACAAGGAGAATCAATCTTGAATGATTTTATTGAGATATCTATCTCTGTGCAAATAGGGTTGGCACACAATTTCATCGATGTGGTTAGGTTAGTTAAGAAATTTGGTACCTAAATAACTGTCCTTTATAGCTATGAAACCTGTCGGAAATGTGGTGCAAAAATTTTCTGGTTCGCTTCGCTTGCTTTTGCATTCTACACTGTCTTACTCTTTGAGCTTTTTTGTATAAATCAACAGAATTAGGTACTTATATTCAAGTATGAATGATCTAAAGAAAATTAAACTTTTCCGAGTTTAGTGTAAAATATTCCTTATTCCGTGAGATTTTCTGCTGGTGACGCAATGAAACCTGTCCAAAAAGGGGTGCAAAACAAAATTACTTCTATTTGAGTGTGAATGATCAAAAAATAACCTCTCTTAATTCTTGAGCTTGCCAGCATCAGCCAACAAAGTTAATTTTATTTTTTAGTTAACTATAATGAAAAGAAAATCAAAATTATCCGAGGTGGAGTTCAAAAATGTATGTCTCCTACATTCATATCTATTAGCTCGCATCAGTCAATAAAGTTACTTCGAATTAAGTAAGTATATATTAAACATAAGCGAAAATCAAACCGATAGACTACACCCCGAATTGGGTTGCAGCTGCCGTCACCAGTACGAAAGTCTCAACCCAAAATTATTTCTGGGCTGGGTCCATCACCCATGCTAGCTACGCCACTGACTTGTTATAATACCATTGTGGACTTCTTATAGGTTTTCCTGTAATCTATAGGTAAAGAACGATTATTATCTGCATTTTTTTCAAAATTTTAAGCTATACAGCGTGAAATTTTAATGGTTGTTTTCCCGCAGCGAAAAGAGTTTGTCTTTGTAATACAATCGATTTATGTAAAAATAATAAATTTAAAATTAAGAAATGGCAGAATAACAATTGTGATAAACAAAACTAGAAAGAGACTTCTCGAACCAATAGTTATACATTACGATACTCTCGCGCAAAGCGGCCGCGGTCGGTGCTTTGTTTCTATAGAACTACTGATGGCCAATCGTTTTGCCGCGGGAAAACAACCATTTAAAGTTCAGCGTGTTTAGTTTATAGCTTTATAATTTCGAAGATAAGGGTAATGGTAACTTTTCGTCTAATTTCTTGAATAACTTCATGATTATTTATTTTAAAATTATGGAAAACATATAATTAAAACTCTCACAATTAAGCCCTTTCATTTGAAATGTCACTCGGTACAGTTTGAAAAACTTAGGTAGGTAATGCGTCCGTGTTAGGGTCAAAAAAGTTAATAAATTCATACATAGTACATATGTGTAGGTATCTACCTACCAAATTTCAAAAGAATGAGTCCAGTTGATTTGGCGAAAATTGGCTATGACTGACAGACATATAGACGACCCGAGTGATACTACTTGAGCATTGGGTAAGCCTGCATGTGAGTGTAGTGTAAGTATATAATTGTATTTTTTCCGGTAGTTATAAGTACTACTAACACTAGTTTCTAAGTTTTTGTATACTAACCAATTAATGGACTATGTCTAAATTAAAATATTTTTATTTATTTCTTTTTTTATAAGAGTTCCGTTTCTTACTGATGTTCGAAACCCTAAAAATGGTGTTAGCACCCAGACATGGTAATTACATGTCATGAAAAAAAAAAGAAAGATGCCAACTAATAGAGAAATATAGACCTAGATGCTCCGACCGACCCCAAATAAATCAGGATAAGTAATTACCTAAGGGTAAGAAAATGGTGATGTGATGACCCTATAGGTAAGTGCTAGGTACCTACTTAAGGTAAGACACATGTGTAGAGGACTCACTGCTCAAGTCTGAGCTCATTGCCGATGTTTATGAAGATATTAAGATAAGACATGACATGCTTTTCAATCATCACTCGATTCAATGATACATCATCAATAAATTGGCCACGTGTTTGCTTTCCTCAGGGGTGTGTGTGTCCATGTAGGTACCTATGTCTTTATGTAGTTAAAAAATGAGATGACTACTCGAATAATTTTATTAAACATTGCTATTCTACTAAATAAAAAAAAAACTTATAATGCGTATCTATGGTTGCTGCTTGGTCGTTGCGAGCAGCCAAAATAGTTCGTTGGTATAACCTAGAAGATTCACAGTTTCCGAGCTCGGTGGGAACACAGAAGAAATCAATTCATGCTGTAGAGCAACGGGACATCACATAAATAACGTAACCATCTTCTTGATTTGTGGTGTGTGCCTTCACCAATTTTTTACATTAAATTATATTGCGCTATAGAATAGACTTATTAGGCCAAGCACCTAGTTCATCGGTTTTCGGTCCTCGGGGTACTGGCTGGGAGTGTCTGCCTGAGATCACCAACACCAAAAAAGCGCCGTACGCCTAACATACACAATAAAGAAATAAAAAAAAAGGTAATTTTCCCTACGGCCCGCAAAAAAATGTCTACTGTTTTAAAGCTTTGCAGTTGGCAATCGTGCACACAATCCAAATGATTAAAGAAACCATTCTGATTCTTGAGACCTATTTAGTCCCATCCTTTAGACGATTCGAATCAAAATCAACAAAACAGAATACTTATCGAAAGATTGGTGCAATTATTCAAACTACTCATTTGTACGTAGATGTTTGCCAGTCGTTACGGGTAGTGGGAAGTCAGAAGATCTGACGCCAGTCTTTCCAAGTGGTACCGGAGGTCATGTAATGTGTGCCCTTGTCTGCTAATATTTTAACGAGTCTTATTCAGGTGTTATATTGCCGAAATTTGTGTTGATTACAATTCTCGAAACCTAGAGAGCAGACAAGAGGCAGTTAAAAATTTTGCTTAAAAATCTCAAAAATGACGGTGTTGTCAGCGTGTTAAAATCTGTAATTAAGAGAGGCAGCACTAATTGCGTGTGACGTCACTCACAAGTCTCGCCATATTGAATTGAAGCCATCCAGTTCAAACGATAATGCGCGACAAGGATAAAATAATCACTTAAATTTTTTTTTTCACCAATCCTACTGTTTTATAATACCATCTATAAAATAAGTACCTATTAATTTAGGTAGGCATATACATATAGATGTATCATAGTGGTCAAATACTCTATTTTAACGAAGTAAGTATTTCCCCAGCATTTGGGAACAGCGTTACGCTGTTTGGTTTACTGATAATAATTTAGTATTAAATTGGAATTAAAAAGGAATTTAGTATTAAACAAAAAAAAAACAAGTGTAGGTATCAGATTTGCTTTACCGAATGTTAAAAGTAGGAATGGGGAAGTAGTGTTGAACAAAGAGAAACTAGAATTCGTGGAAACACAGTTTTCCTGGGGATCACGCTCGACTCAAGGCTACAATGGGGCCCTCATTTAACATCACTTGCAGGACGGCTAAGTTCAGCAGCATATGCTGTCAGAAAAATCCGTTAATTTACTGATGTAGGTAAATACCGCGAGACTGGTCTATTTTAGTTATTTTCATAGTCTTACGGTATTTTGATATGCTTTAAACTAGAAATAGGAACAAATTAGATCAACCTCGATTCAGATTGGCTACACACTTCTTTTATGGGTTATTGTGTAAAATTTAATAACAAAATACCACTCGATATTCTCAAATTAAATGAGAAAAAATTTAAAACATGCATAAAACGAACACTATGTAGGCAAGCTTAGTATGAACTGGAAGATTATATCCTTGATAAAAATACTTGGCTTAATGCCGGTCCTACTCCACAGCCGCCGCCGGTGGAGCACACCCTTTTTTTGTTCTCTTATTAGGTATTTATTCTTTCTTTTTTTTATTACTTGGTCATTGAAAACCTAGTACCTAAGTAGTACCTAGGTATAGTTTTATATAAAGTAGAAGCACGTTTTTTTTAATTTTTTACATTTGTTCCCTTCAAAATGGTTGAGCTGAATAATGGTGCCGAGACACGCGTCATGTTCGTGAACGGGCGCCGTCAGTTGAGACTGCGGTCATCTCTTAACTGCCACGGCTTATTTAAATCTCTATTTTTTTAATTGTTTTAAAGGCACTGTTTCTTTTTTTTCTTTGCATTGTCCTCATACTTATATAGCAGCAGCAAGGATAATGTATGATATATGACCGACCTTGACAACCCTAAATTGCCTGTAAACTGATTATTTGAAATAAATTTTGAACCAAGGGTTTCCTCATTTTAACTATCGGCCATTAAGAAACTACTAAAGGTACATTCTTTGGATAGCATTAGGTACACGAAATAATTATATTATGTAAACAATTGCAGTTGTGGCACGTCCATCGTCCACGTTGTGCAAATACACACACAAGCGAACAGAACAGATTGCGTACGAAAACGACTTTTACATAAACAATTTACATAGCTATTTATTTAACTAGAATTATGTATCTCTAGATATTTTTATGTAGGTAGTATTTTACTTATAAATTGACTGTTACCACTCACAAAGCCTACAAAAGAATGTGTTGCGCCTACAACGTACGCCGTGACCAAAACCAGACAATCTGATTCAACCTTGTGTTTGAAATTAAATGTTACGTTACTCATTTCGATAAGCATCACCTATACCTAAGTAAACAATAAATAGGTGAAGGCAGTGAAAAGTAACTTCTTCACTTACTGAACTAACTTACCTTCAACTGAAACAGTGTAACATTCAAATAATTTTATTAAGACATGCTTCAGGTTATTTTGTATACACTATGTAGTGTTTCAAACGTGCTAACTTTGATAACGGTTAGTGATGGCAATCGGGTTACCAAACTCGCTTTTAGATCTAAACACAAGGTTCAAAGACACAAGCACAACGACTAGAAATGTCCGCACTTTGATTTCTAAATTGATCAAACGAAACTCACCTGAGTTAAGTCAGCTGCTTTGTTATACTTCATGGTGAAATACATAGACAAACTCAAAAATATTAACTTCACTGTAATCGCTACAGACACAACTATTAAAAATGCGTAGCTCATGATTTTTTTGCGTTGTAAAAAGAATGAATTAAAATTGCACACGAACGTGAGTCGTGAGTTGCCTGACGGTGTTCAACCAAAACTGCTCGAGAACTACCTTACGACATCTGAGCGTTTGTGTTGTTGATTTTTTATCGAAGTCGACCGCCGCCGTGCTGTGACGATGACTCACAAGTTAGCAGAAGCGTCTTTAGTTTTCAACAGTGTCTGGGTCTCACTATACAAAACATTAAACACGTAACGTGATCTTGTAAGATTGTCGCTGTCAGTATATGGTAGCAGTAAGTAATCCACCATGGATATGTCTATGTGGTTATGATAAACCCAACCGTTTTCCGATAAAAACTCTTATCAATTGATTAGAAATTAAACACATTAAGGCATGATTAGAAGAAAACTCGATTCGAAACGTTGATGTCGATACGCGGTTTCATTTTAAAATGTCACTTTGAATAATCCGGAAAATCTTGGAGTCAAAAACGAGTTTTGAAGATCCGTGTAGGTAATACGTATGTGAGCAAAGTAGTTTTTTAGGGTTCCGTACCTAAAGGGTAACCAAAGGAACCCTATTACTAAGCCTCCGCCGTCCGTCCTTCCGTCCGTCTGTCTGTCTGTCAGCGGGCTGTATCTTATGAACCGTAATAGGTAGACAGTTGAAATTTTACAACAAATAAAAAATTAAATAACATAAAATTAAAAGGCGGCCCCATACAAGAAACATGTGTTTTTTTTTTCGGCTTATGGTACGGACCCTTCGTGGGCAAGTCCGACTTGCACTTGACCGGTTTTTTCATAAATGCAGAAGTGAATAATAAGTAACGGCTAACGCAAGTAAATGTGTATTCAATTACGAGGGCAGAATAACGTCTAATAATGTTTTTGTAGATAGCACAGTCAAGTCAACATCGTTTCCTATGTGAGATTGCGTGTTCTGTACGTACCCGTAATAGCATTCATCCATTGTCCACATAAATGATCATATTATTAGTCTATGTCTCCGTAATAGGTACCACATCAACAGTTACGCTTAAACAGCTGTATTACTAAGCTATTGTTATTGCAAAACCCTGTCGTCACGCATACCTACCTAGCTATTTTTGTGATTGTTAACCGTTGATTCTGTTCAGTCACTAATAGAAAAAATGTCGTTGACCTGTCCGCTTTAAGCACTTCAATTCATTTTTATGGATTGCAAAATTTAGAGCACACAAACACCAATCCACCTTGAGGAACCGTTGTGTCTCAAATAACAGAGCAGTCACTAATATTTTATGGGTTCTCCTTGATCGAATACATATTTTTTTTCTGTATATGAAGAGTTGTGGCTTTGCGTAGTAGTAGAAAAATAATCAGCTGGTATGTATTACTAAACTTATTCACACTGTTCTAAACGCCAGCCTACCGGGTTACAATCTGGACCTAATAATGACGAGCTCTACAAGATTCAATGACAAAAGTAGCAACGAAAGTATATCCTCTTAGCGGACATTAGCATTCCTCCGGGCTGCCGCTCCGTGAAGGTTGGCGGAAACAACCACGGGAAACTTGGAAACGGATGAATAAATACGACGACAGTTGTTTATAGCAGTGAGAACAAATATCAGCATGTGCTCTTTTACCTGGCATCTCTTCTTTAAGAGGTTAAATAAGAGAAGCCAGGTAAAACAGCACCTACACATGCACCAAATAGATACCTTAATTTAAAGGTAATCGAATTACATAGGTACCTAATGTAGACCTCATTGTGACTTCATTTTTGTACTTATTTAGATAACATGACTATTTATGAATGACTGGCATCTAGGTAACATGATAACAATTGATCACTGACTGAGATCTGCCGGTCGATTCTATAAACATGGCGAAAGGATGGCTTGGGTGAAGTGATCACGAAGTGAGCTGTCATTCCATCTTGATTACTTGGATTGACAGCTCACTTCGTGATCACTGACTTTTGAGCCTGCCGGTTGATTCTGTATACATGTCGAAGTGAAGGCTTGGGTGAAGTGATCACGAGTTTACAGAATCAACCCGCTGGTTATGAATGAAATAAATGAGAAAATTGGAGAACTACCATATTTAAAGTGGTTGTTTCAAAATACTACCAATACAATCTAGATAGTCTGGGGTTGCAAGTTTTACATATAAATATAGTTGTTGTTTTCAATTGTGATTCAATTTAACGACCTGTCGGTGTGTACAGCACTGCACCAGAGAAAACAGGGGCCATACTATGTCTTGCCAATGCCATTAAGGGATGGTGTATCTTGTAGAGCTCCATCTCCCTGCTACTGCAGATTCATGATGGTTTAAAGACGTCATCGTTGAGCCCTTGAGTACAAGTCCTGAAAAACTGTAATAAAGAACTTAAAAACCAAAACAAAAATTTATAAAAGTATTTGAGCTGTGATTGGTTTGAGGTAGATAATGATATCTGGGCATTTTTTCATAATCTTTTGCCAACAAAAATCCTTAATGTGCGTTAGTTATCAGAGATTTCATTCCTACTTATTTTTGATAAGATGAATATTTATCACAGATTTATACTTAAATCTACTAGCTCCTGATAAATAATGAAAATAAGCGTTTTCAAAAAAAAAAAATATAACGCTTAGTGAGTGCGACAATTTTACACTGCAATCTAGGTTTTTCTAGTTGAAAAGCTAGAACTTAGCATTGATATCAAATCCACTAACAAAAGGCATTGGATTTCAATGTTTTCCAAAAGTCAACCAGCATAAATATGCCATTTTTACGATATCATTGACCAAATGTCTTGTTCGTCATGTAAATTACATGAATATGCTCTTGTAGACGGAACGCCTACACAGTACCGCTGTGAATCTGTGACGCGGCGCCGACGCAAGTCTCGAGTCTTTAAACAATGTAATCAAATATTCACAACCAAATATTCTTGAAGGTCATCCCGGCAATTTAAAGTAGCAAAAAGTGATTATTCGCCAAGTATGCTACGTTTGTTTTGAGATTTGCTTTGTTATTTCGATAAAACCGCTTATTTGCCATTCAAGATATCGTGGATACCAAATATTTATAACCGGGCCAAATTGATACGTACCTACAGGAATAAATTTCTAATTAGCAATAATTATGTAAAGAAGTGCGTTATACCGCCGCGTAGCAGGATGCTACGCATTCGTAGCAGGAATGCTACGCCGTGCTACGCTTTGCTAAGAGTCTATTCCCGAGAGTGTTGGTTGTAGTAGAACTAAAAGTAATAAGCAACCCATATTATATCACTGACTGTTTAGTAATTTCCTGTTCTATACTAAAAATCCACAAAACTATTATTTAACCACGACTTAATAATACATAGATAAATAATTTAACATCATACAAACAGTAGCAAAACTAACATGATAATATATTTCTGTAACTGTTGTTTCTTGTTGTTTTGTTTACCTACTGGGTTGACTACGGCACGATACTTACTCACCATATATCATTCTTGAAAGCATAAACAATAAATACCAAGAAATAAAAAAGTGTCGGTTACTCCTGCCAACCAATCTGCCAAGCCTTTATCCAGTCTAGCTGAATGCATCCGAATACCAGTATTTTCTACATGGACTGCCTATCTGACTTCCATGACCCAGTAACTGGGTACATGACACACGACACCTTGTTAACACTGGTTTTATACAATGTGTAGCAGAATCATCGCAATTCTTGATTGCATTTCAATATCAACGCTTCAATGGGGTTATTGTACTCATCATTATGGACAACTTTTACTGTGGGACCAATGCAACCC
Organism: Mamestra configurata; assembly: GCA_002192655.3. Taxonomy (NCBI): domain Eukaryota; kingdom Metazoa; phylum Arthropoda; class Insecta; order Lepidoptera; family Noctuidae; genus Mamestra; species Mamestra configurata. The sequence goes on along the minus strand of NDFZ01004964.1, from coordinate 15,027 downwards.
CAGAATCGAGTTATGGGGACAGTTGTTTTTTTTTGCTAATCCAGTGTTGGTTTCATGGTAAAAGTTGTTCATTATGATGAGTACAATGGCCCCATTGAAGGTATTGCGTTTATCTATTACGATTTGTATGTAAGGATAAATATCCCAAAAAAGATAATTTTATCAAACAAGTGTTGAGTCTGTTAAGTTATGTATTTATATAGTCTTACATTATAATGAGTATATATGGGAGTTTCTCAGACCTACGCGGCCTGTATAGTTTGGGTTGGTGTGTCCGTCTTCGCGGCTTGTTGGCTGAGCGCGGGGTTGCCACTCATGCGCACGATGGCATCGTACAGCACCACCTGTGGCTGGAGGCTCAAGCGCGGGTCCAAGACTGAGCCCAGCGTAGATAGACGGGGGTCACCCTGGAAAGCGTAATATGGAAGTAGTTAGAGAACATTTTATATATTTTATAAGGAAGGAGATAAGATTTAAAACGCGGTCATAGTGCGACGGTGTGGAAAAGCAACATTTGCACGAAACACCTCTTGTTAATGCATATTTTGAGTGTTTGTCTCTTGGAATCTGCGGCAAATATGATATGGCCTAAAAATCACGATTAATTTCATTTTATCAATCCTAATATATATAATTCTTCCGTAACTGAGTGACTGATAGGCAAAGTCAAGCCGAAACTACTGGTCGTAGAAAGCTGAAATTTGGCATGGGAACGGTATGTGCGCGTACGAAGTCGTGGACAAAAGCATGGTATAAAAATATAAAATCATCTCATACTAATATTTTTTATAGTGCAGCAATCTGGTCCGGCTTTAATTGAAACTATCGATATCACTATGAAAACTGACAGAAACTATCAATTTTGTTCACCGATAGCGTCGCCATAGCTGGACCACAAAACCTAACCGGGCTTTAATCTGCTACAACGCCTACCACTATTCTCTACCTACCGCCGCCGCCGTCTAGCGCTGTTTGCAGAGCTACAGGACTCGTCCTAGTTCGGCTTTAAATGGTCCCATATTATTTATATTACCTTATGTTAAAGCCTATAAATATACGTTATTCTTTGTATTTTTTTGGTGAAATGAAAATATTAACTTTTTATATTGTGCTTATACAATAACAATGTTAAAATTTTATTTACATAATTATATTTATAGGTGTCAAAATCAAACATTACGTTTTTTTAATTGCGCCTGTGACTTTACGTACTTTATTTCTGTGATTGTAATGCTATAATTTAAATTATTCGAGAAAATTAATATTCGCCCATATTTACATTCCAATTATTATAATACAAGACGCAACTGTCTTAAGGAGACACATGTTCAATAACGAACTAAAACATACACTACACAATGAATGAACAACACAATATCCAAGGACATTAACCCCTCACTTCTGAAAATGTTTGTTAAACAAAAAACGTTTTTCGTCTGTCTATGTCTTTATTTATTTATTTATGTATTAAACAGTTTATTTACACACATTTAACAAATAGATAAGAAGAAGGGAACAGAAAAATAGGTACAAAGGTGATGCTTATTTCTAAAGAAATCTCTTCCAGCATACCTGCGAAAGGAGAGTCGAATAAAAGAGATTGTATAAAACAGTGGACTTCGATTAAAAGAGAAAAGGTGTCTAATAGAGATATCCATACTGCTCATAAATATTATCTTCATCAAATGATCAAATAAAAATGGATTGATTCAATTAAATTTGGTTTAGCTGGCGCCGCTAAAACTAGTACCAACACTGTTTCGAACTAAGACACAGTGCTATTGCGTTCACACAGGCATATAGTATCATCCAATATATACCTTTAAATATAATAAAACAGCAGAACTCGGTGTCTCCGTCTCTGTTCAAAGACAAGTAGTAATAACCGACCGAAGTGCGAGTTGGACTCTCACACAATGGGTTCCGTACCATAATCCGAAAAAGTCACGTTTCTTGTATGGGGCTCCCATACAAGAAACTTGACTTTTTCGGGTTCCTTAATTTTTAATTTAATTTAATTTTTATTATTTGTTTTTATAGTGGCAACAGAAATACACTCCCTTTGAAAATTTCAACTGTTTGGCTACCTATTACGGTTGTTGAGTTACAGCCCGTTGACAGATAGACGGACGGACAGCGGAGGCTTACTAATAGGGTTCCGTTGGTTACCCTTCAGATACGGAAAAAAGCGACTTTTATAATTATTTTCTAGTTTGTCCGTTTTTCTTTTCGTTTGTTAGTGCACATCTCTTTAACTCCTGAATGGATTTTCATGTAGTCTTCACAGGTGGACCGAGTATAATGGGTAACAGAATAAAGGCTTTGTTTTGATTAAAATCGAATACTTTTCGGTTTTTCCGAAAGTATTCGATTTTAATCAAAACAAAGCCTTTATTCTAAGCTACGTTATTTTTAGTTAAAAATTGCCCGAAAAGCGCATTTCAACTGATAGTTATTTATTTGACCATTGCTTGGTAAAGCTAATCGAAAATACTGATCGGAAAACGCACACTAACCCATAATAATTGTTAACCACTGAGTAACTACGAATCAAAAACACCCTAAGAGGTGCAAGATAACACTAAATTCCACGCGGACAAAGTCGCAGGCACAGATAGTATATGATATAGTAAGAAAGACGTAGGTATGGATATGATGCGACGTACCTCGTAAACAATAAATCATTTCTAATCGAAGTATCTCGTTTATATTTGTAAACTACCGTTTTTGAAATGATAACTGTCATTCTAAAAAAATATAAGACGAAGATTCGAGTAGATACATAATTACATAGATGCACTTCTGGAGAAAACTGCTGTACCTATGGGCAGAAATCCTATCCAGCATTATTATGCAAATAACGGCGAAACCTAATGAGAAATAGTCCTACTAATGCCAGGCGTAGTTGACGTGCTACGTTTATACGTAGGTAGGGGATATGCTACGTTTACGCGTAACTGGAATATTAACCTTATGCGTAGAGGGAAATTGCTACACAAAGCTACGGGTCCATTCCCGGGCAGTTGTAGTGCGCCATGTCTGCCAACTAGCTTAATCAGCCATTTCATTAAAAACCTAGCCTGTTGATTGAACTGCGCCGTTTAATCTGCGACGTATGTGACATGGGCAAGTCATTAAACCATATTGAACCAAAGATGTCGCTAAGGTCGCTAAAATCGGCACAGTTAAAGAAAATGGCTAGGCAACCAATTAAACGGCAGATTAAGCTATTTCGCTGCGACATCTATACACAAAATAAATAAAAAGTCATTCCAGGTATAAAGCGCCCCCAGGCTAGCTCTTATCAGTCACAACACCAGGCTTAATGAAAGCGCAAAGAAGTCGCAGCAGGTGTTCTTTAGACAGTTTATTGTTTCTGTCGTTTAACCTCTAATGACGTGCAATATCGATTTTATTAATTTTGCTGTTTTATATAGTAGCCGGGGCAAGCTTTTGTTCGTTAGAAATGTTACTTAATACTTAGAAATAAGTACATAGGCGCATTAGCAATTATAGGTAAATTGTAATAGTTTTCTTACTGATGTGTTTGGATATTTCTGGTTCATGACTTGAAATTAATTTCATTAATTTATTTATTTTCAGCCGGTTCTGTGCCACTGCGGAGCAAAGGCCAACCTTTCTTTTTATTTTCATGCTCCCGGTTTTGGGTAAGCGTTGACCAATCCTCTCGATACGAGTCACCCTCGTCCCGACATCATCATTAGCCGGTCGATTCTGTAAACATGTCGAAGTGAAGGCTCGGGTGAAGTGATCACGAGGTGAGCTGTCAATAATAATAAAGAAGATGTCACGTGATCACGGAGAGAGCTGTCATTCAATCTGATTATATGGATTGACAGCTCACCTCGTGATCACTTCACCCAAGTCTTCACTTCGACATGTTTAGGTATAGAATCGACCGGCTGGGCCTGCCGCGATGTCGCCAAACATTATCCGGGACCCGCGTTGTGGTTGATTTAGTCTAAGTATAACCCATAACTGTTCGACATGCGGCAAACATGTCCGACCCAGTTCCATTTTAGCTGGTCTGCTGCTGGCTGCTATTGGATATAATAATAAGAGTGTCCACCATTTTAAACCTGCAGTCAATAGTCAGTTCTTAAACTTAATAAATATAAAACTCTCAAAGTGGGTCGTAAAAAGAGTAACGAGTAGCTAAATAATCTTAGAAACTCTGGGAAATATACTATTAGGTATATAAGTAGGTACTTAATGGGTATATCATCGTAATCTTAATAATTTCTTCGTTATGAAATGATTTAAAATACATATAATGATATAATACAAATATGAGTACTTATTAACCATGCTGTTTTTGCGGTTTGAAAATTTCAATTTCATACCTAATCCTTGCAACCTTTAATTGCCATGTTTGTAACTATAAAGGCTGGGTTTTTGGGTCTGTCTTGTAGAAGTTATTTTTTTTTTGTAGAATATAGATTAAATCAAATGAAAATACCTACAACGCCATCATCAACTTATCAGCTGATAACCTCAACTCCTCAAGTCTAGACAAGCAAATATTCACCTTCCATTATATCCGTTTTACAAGCAAAGGTAGATCAGCAGATGTTGATAAGGGCGCATCGATATTTTTTCTTTTGCGCAAAAATAAAAAAATTAAGCGACGTTTACATTCGCGTCTCAGTCGCAAACTGTAAAAAAAAAATCTCTGCATTTTTGAAAGATTGCGACTGAGATGCGACATAAATAAATGCTGTAGGTTTCAATTTGAGTTTAAATAGATAAATTTAGGTGAGCCATCTGTTCACCTAAACTAATCTATTCAAACTCAAATTCAAATTATTCAAACCCACAGCATTTATTTCATTTAAATAATGTCCAGGCACTATTGAGCAGTCAGTTAGAAAGATGAAGCTCGTTGCACGTTCCAAATCGTAAATCTCTATTGAGAAGAACATGCAAAGAACTTCACGTCCTACTCACTTTTAAATCAATAAATATTCAGAATCAGGGTTTAGTTATTGATTTTCCTACGTAAATGCTCAGCCTGTCGATTCTGTAAACATGTCTAAATGAAGGCTTCGGTGAAGTAATCACGAGGTGACCTGTCAATCCATATACTTAATCAAGAAGTCACGTGATTACGAAGTTAGCTGTCATTCCGGCATGATTATATGGATTGACTTGACAGCTCACCTCGTGATCACTTCACCCAAGCCTTCACTTCGACATGTTTACAGAATCGACCGACAGGAGTAGTTTCTAGAAAGCTATTTAGAAACCCGTAGGTATCTAATAACTGCATCTCTAAAATGAAATATTTTCCCGTGATTCCAGTTTATTTATAAACTGCAAAACCGAGTTATGAACCTGCAATATAGTCGTGGGCGGCACGTGGGCGGGCGGAACCTTATTGACGTTTAACTGTGATCCAGGGCTAATAATAAACTTTACATCATTCATAGGTACGCATGTCTTTGTAATCCAATCTTGTTTTTGTATCCTGAATGGTCGTCCAATACAAGGTGATGTTTTTATCATCGTCCAAATTACAGGCATAATTTTTCTTAATTTTGTACAAGCATTAGGTTCAATCAAAGACTCGACTTACGCAAAAAATAAATCTTAAAACTGAAAAATCATGTTTACTCGCATACCTACCTCGACAGAATGTACAGAACAGACAGATTCTTTTTCAAGCGATGTTTTTTTGCATAAATTGTGTCTTGAGTTGATATCAAATGCTTGTTAAAAATTGGATGGTGAAAAAAAAATCCAGATTATAATTTCCAAGATATTTACTTTACTTAGTCAGCTACCGACGTATTATTTATATTGATAGCGATTTTAATTCCATCTAACCTTTAACTTTCCGGGAAAACAGGGGTGGTTTTATGTTACTCATTCGAAGAAAAGTCGTTCAAGTAGGTATTCAGTTTCCTAATACGAAACCAATCTACGACGTTACATGAGCTGGAAACTACTGTAGCTTCCGTTCAATACTTAAAGGATTCTGCAGTAGCCAAGAAGTTACGGATTCTGAAGGTACACCTACACGCTATTGGGGAAATAATAGGATACAAAATAGTAAGAGAAATATGAATATAAAAATAAAATAAAATAACATGGATTAATAACACAACTTACCTTGCTTTTGGTCACCTTCACTGTGTATATTAAAGATCCAATTAAAAATACAGCATTTATAACAAGTAAGATGCCAGCTACTATTATGAACGCCATTTAGGAACACAAAGTATTATGCACTCGTTCTTTACTTGTGTACGTCCTCTGACGTCTGAACCCAACGTGCACCGCGTTGCTAATGATTGGAGCGAGTAAAGTACAGGTGGTCAAACTCGATTGTTCAACAAATCAACAATCAAATCGTCATGGAACGCCCATCTAGAGGAAATCTAGTTAGGTAAAAGATGTTTATCGTCCCTTTGTGGAACTGTATCTGATTGTGAATCGGTATTTTATCAGTATTGGCATATAATATCGTGTAAGTGTTTGCGTATTATGATTTCACTAAGGATCTGTACCCATTTAAGTGATAAAAGCGTTAATCTACAGATTATCAGATGCGAGATAAAGTGGAAAAAACTAATATTTTTTTAAATATGTGGAATTTTACTAAGTAGATATTGTGCGATTTACGATTTTTTATACCTATAACTAATACGACACATTACGATCTTATGTGTGGAAAGATACTAAATAAATAAATAAAAACATTTATTTCAGACTATTATAACTTATAGAAATAAATACAAAATTATATAACATCACTATCATTTTACAATCAATAATTAGTTAACATTCAATTAAATTACATTTTGGATAAAGAAATAAATATTATATAATAAATATATATTTAGTTTTTGAAAATAAAATATTTATAATGTGCTATGTCATATTAATAAATTTAAATTATAGTAAATAATGTCATAATAAATAACAATATTTAATTCAAAAAGGTTAATATTATGACAGTCCCTTGCCAATTCATTTATGAAAATATTATGTATGTGCGGAAAAACCGACATCTTTTTAGTAAAATTAGTGATAGACATAATTTTAATACTAGAAATAAAGACAAATTAGATCAACCATTTTTTAGATTAGCTAAAGTCCACACTTCTTTCATGGGGTATTGTGTTAAATGTTACAACAAAATACCTTCTGACATATTAGAACTAAATGAAAGAAAATTTAAAACTCATGTTAAAAGTACACTTTGTGAACAAGCATATTACAAATTAGAAGATTACATTCAGGATAAGAATGCTTGGAAACATGCTGGTCCTGCTCCATAGGACAATCAAGGGTGAAGGTCAAACTGGTTGATTAATGTATTAACTTTATAGATATACTGTTTCTTTTTTTGTGTTTTTATTTTTCTGTTGACTCACACACTGTTGTTTAATTAATGGTTCCAATGTTTGTAAATATGTGAGTACCATTTACCTAAATTTCTTTAGGAAATTAATAAGTTTACCTCTGCTGGTGATACTTTGTTCTTATAAGTAGCATACTCTGGGTGCATCGTCCTCACATAATATTAAATTAATTTTTGTATACCAAATTTTGTAAAATCATTATTTGAAAAGAGTAACTATGGAGTTTCTTGTCCGTTCTTCTCCATAAGAATCTACCTTTCCGAATGGACAGTAGAGTCACTTTATTAATGTAACATTATTATTTTACTGAACTGTAAACGATGACGTTCAAAAGTGCCGTTTAATGGCCTAATTGAAATAAAAGTTTTGACTTTGACTTTGACTTTGAAAACAATATATTTAGAGGTCATGAAAAGCGTTCGGAATATAGTGGTCATGGTGGTAATTTATAGAAATGGATGTTCATCCATCACCATCACATAGCTACCACTGGACAAAAGGGGAGAACCACACGCACCTAATTGGTATGAAAATGTATAGTTTAATTCACACGTACCACAATTTGCCGCTAGTTCAACCAACAACCAACATTTTCTGTGGGGTCGGGATTCCTAGCACATCGCAACCACCAGCGACACCACTAGCGGCCAGCCCCTGTGTACTTATCATAACGCAACTGCTAGAAGCTGCGGTGACACTATTCACACGCAACCACTGCTTGACCACTTTTTGTCGCTGCAATGTGGTATGCTTGAGGAACTTGTGAATTTTCCTCAGGACGCTGTCGTTTTACGTTGATTTCATGCAGAAATAATAATCACTTCATCAAAGCTTGTTCTTACCCGACAGTGCGACAGCAAGGACATTATGTTTCTGTCATGGGGTTTTTAAGTAAATTTAGAAATAGGTACCCAAAATGGTTTGTATGAACTTGGAACTACCAAGTTCATGAAAACCATTTTCTGCATATTTACTGGGTTATCTACAGAATACCTACTAAATTAACTTTGACGGTAGCATAAGTATTATAAGTATTTAGATACGTACTATAATCAATCATCGAGAGAGATTAGGCAATGAGTAGATTTATAAACACTTCAATACCTACATATGCAACCGATGATACATTTACTTTATATATGAGTGTGTGTGCTGATGCACTTCTTAAGTCCTAATTTCTGAAGTATTTTCTGAATGGTTGGAAATCGAAGGACCTGCCCGTCTTTCATTTATCATCTTAGTTTTCTTAAAGTACTGATCGTTCCTAACAGATGTGCACTGTTTAGCGTGTACTCCCTTACGAGCCCGACGACACAAATGACGTAGGTATAGAAATCGACGGCTTTGAATGGCGAAAATAACGGAAGCTGCGCGCACAACACACTTGTGCATGTATGTAAGTCGGGTCTTAACTTCCCTGGTTATAATGGCTGAAGCTGTCAGGGAAATGCTCAAACACCCAGCTTGGAACACTTAGTTATGGATCCCCAATGGTGTGGCTATGTAAATTTTGAGATCCTCTGAGAGATACCCGTGATCCTCATACAGTTGGACTTTTAAATTTTAATCAAAGATGAATTGTTTGGATACCCAGGCGATGATTTCCTTCGTTCTGGGGAGTTTATTATTGAGACCCACGAGCAATGCGATGTGTTGTGTTTTTCTCTTACCCCAGAGATCCAATGTTTTAAAGTGCCGCCATCGTCGCTTCCTGTTGTATGAACAGGTGGAGCGAGGCAGTACCAGCATGGTTTCGAGCGCTACCGTCGGGGTAGCGCACATGCAGCCCATAGTCGCTATGCAGGCTTTTAGGGGAAAGGCAAAATTATAGGTAAGAAGTCTGAACTATCATATTTCTGAATTGCAAGAAGCTGTAGCCAGGACATCACCTTCTTAGTTTATTGTTTAGATGATAACTCCAGTTTAACTTACTTTTAAGGATGATCCCTAGGTATTTAAACCCGTCAGGCAACTGGCGTTCTGTGTTGAATAGAATAGGTAGGCGGAAGGTGCTTTTTGCTCGGTTTTAGGTGTACATGAGTAATTCAGTTTGAACGACTGACTGACAGATCAGATTCCCTTTTATAAAGGATTGTAAATTATCAAATGACTCCTTCCGCTTCGGGTGGAGTGGAAGGGAGTGTCAGACTCTTACTGACTAAAACCCATCCGTGTTATTCCTAATGCCTTCCTTGGGAATTTGTTCGAATGAGTCCTTCCTAGTGATTAATTCGAACAAATTCCGCAACCCTGGCAGGCTCTGGCTCTAGTGGGCCTCGCCTACAACTCGCAATCGACCCCCGGGTCGATTGCACGTCCCTGGTCCTTATCGGACTGCGAGCCGTCCCAAGGCCTGCGCCTTATGTGGCCGGGAATCAACCTGCGTCTCCTTCTCTTGCGGCGGCTGGGGCATGAGTTTTGCCTCTTCCTCACGCGTCCCGCCTCTTCCTTCGCTTGCATAACTGCTTTTCAGAAGGAATAGACTGCTTCCCATGCCCTCTCGCTCCGGACCATGGATTGAACCAAGGCCGGCCGCGACCAGTCGTCGCTAATCGTCTTTATGAGGACACGGCGGAGTTCTGCCCAAGCAGCAAAACCTCTACCGTATGCTCCACCGTGTCCTCCGGGCGATCCACACAGTGGTGACACCCGGGCGTGTCCTCCCGCCGAATCAGATTCCACCCGAAATAACCGTGTCCGGTGAGTAACTGCGTCAGGCGGAAGGTGAGGATGCCGTGGCGCCTCCCTTATCACTCATCAAAGAGGGGACCTATTGCCACGATAGTGAGCGTGCCCAAAATATGCTTAGTAGGTAACTATCTAAGAGGTGGTTTGGAGCTGGCAGGACCTAGACAAATATCATCCAATACAGATAAAATACAAATAAATAGATACAGCCTGAACCAGTACTTTACTGCTTCTCTCATCTTTCTAATGTCCATACAGTTTTTGTTGCAGTTTCTCATATGTACCTATTGCACTTCGTATTGTTACAAGCTTGGGGTTCGTGACAATAAAAACAGCCTATTAAATAACCAAAAAGACACTTTAATTTAACAACACTAATTACAACTTTAAACTCACTAATTATAAAACACAACTTCACCACTGATCACTTTAATCGTACTTGAAGATCGCTTTCGAATTATTCGCTTGTATCGCAAATCCAATACTGACTCGGTCGCGGGCTATGCGCTCCTTATATAGGTCAGTTAATTCTAGAAACTTCTATTGGCGAAACATCTGGAAAGTTCCCCTAAATACCGGTCCGACTGACCAGATGTCGAGAACTCAGAATGTTCTAGCATGGAAAATACTGAAGGTACTTGATTCTACTACTTCTGCTACTCGATACTAGATGGCTCTAGTAGTAACTAATTTCGTCACGTACCCGGCAATAGCGTAACAGTAGTTTTTACTATCCTCGGCCCTTTGCCAGAGTTATTTTATCATTATAGATAATATATAGTACCTATAAAATAAATATCAACTTGATTAAAAATATCAACTAAGTCTGTCCGTGGTTTCAATAGAAAGAAAAGTTTAAAAGAAATTTATATCACTGAAGTTTTTTTTTAGTCTTTATTTATTTAGGGGCATATGTCTCCATGGACATGAGAGCCCCAACGTAACCTAAACTAAATAACATCCTCAATTTACAAAAGAGAAAGGAAAGGGCAAGAGTCACTGGTGCGAAATTATATTTTCACCAATTGATTTTGTTGCGTCAGATGTTGGTTCTGCCAATGTGCTTAGGAATGCGCCTTAATCGTATTTGTTTATATCAAATTTTTGCATCAATGCCTCCCTCCTATTCCTGTACTTATCACACTCTAAAAGAATGCGTGTACATCATCTATAACATAATTCGTGCCGTTTTGACCTTTTATAAAATTTAGAGCTTCTGCAATTGCAATGAGTTCTAGAGTCATAATCAGTGATCGTATAATCGGGCGCTCAAATACCTAAACTTCTTCCCGTGAAAGAAAGAAAAATAAAGGATTGAACGATTTTGTAAAAACAACTATAACAAACTTAATGAAAAAACTTTCATTGTAAATTAAAAGTTCCATTAGAATCGGCTTTTTACATTTAAAAAAATTACAATGAAATTTCACGAGTTCCAACTATATTTTTAGCAATCTCAAGAATTTCGAACGATTCCGGGAAGCGGGATTCTGAAAAGTATGTCCGTATTATACTTTCGTGGGAATAAAAGTGAAGTTTAGGTATATTAGCGCCCGATTTTCCGATCACTGGTCATAATCGAAACTGCTGCTTCTCTTTTGAAAATAACAGTTATTTTATTTGACATTTCACAATACGCAGCACCCAAGACCGTTATGACTTTTAGACCCATCGGTGAACAGTTTGGTCCATCCTGGGTATTTATTAGTTAATTCCTCTATTATATTACATTTTAAAGGTATTGAAATTTCACTGAAGTTATTGAAGAGTTCAGTTAAATGAAATCACGAAAACATAATAATAGCTAAATTATTACTGGAAATAAAACCTACCTATTACTTTATTTTTAACCCCCGACGCAAAAACGACGGGGTGTTATAAGTATGACGTGTCAGGGTGTGTGTGTGTGTGTGTCTATGGCATCGTAGCTCTCGAACCAATTTTTTTTTTTTTTTTTTGAAAGCTGAACTAGTTGGAAGTGTTGTTTGACTATGTTTGATGAAAATCGATCCAAGATGGCCTTCGCCACAAAATACGGATTACATATTTTTTCACAACTCCCTAAATATGGGTATCAAAATGAAAGGGCTTGACTAGTAGAATACTATAGACTATGATACATTTCAAAACCGAGATGGCCGCTACCACAAAATGGCGAATTTCCTATATTTTTTTCACAACTGCCTCAACAATATGTGTATCAAATGAAAGGGCTTGACTAGTTGATATATATACCTACACTATATTGAAAGGGAATGAGGAATATTAACTAACAAAATGAAAATAAAAAGATCGGTATGTATGTTATGTAGGTATGTCCACACTAATATCTATTATTCGTCTGATCAATGCCCTAGACTAGATTGATGAGGAAAGTGAAGTGATGACTAGGACTAGCCTAGGACTTAACGAATTATTTTTTATTTAGCTTTGAGTACATTCTAGGTAAATTAAGTTTAAAAAACATGAAATAAAAATTAAATTAAAAAATAAGAAACCCCTGAAAAAAAAAACTGTGGACTAAATTTTACTTTTTAAGGTTTTTTTTGTTGAGGATTTTAAATTTTAAATTTATTTTTTTACTAATTGGTTTTTTTACCGATTGATTCGTATTTTATTTTCCTCATCCATGTCCATATTCTATGTATGTTTATTTAAGTCGAATTTAAATTTCACTTGCAAGGTGTTAGTCCTCCTGACCGATTTCGGCCATGGCGGCCAATCTCAACAGAGACTATCCATCAGCGCGGGACATATTATAGTGCACAAGTGTGTGCGCAAACACAGGTACACTCCCTCTTCTATCAGTCTCATATTCTGATGGGACGGCCGTCACGCCCGGAGGGTGATCTAGCGCAGGACCAACGGCTTAACGTGCTTTCACACCACCAACTTCCAATCTCGGGTTGTCACTGAGAAATTCCTAATGGAAAATCCATTAACACTTTTGGCCCGACCTGGGAATCGAACGCAGGAGGAGTCCTGGGTTCGACTCATCAGTCGCGCAAATGAACTGAATAAAAAACTTGAGAACTTGAGAGGTGTCAAGGGACACCCGGATGGAACGAAGTTCCAAATAAATATCATTTATCATTTAATATCTAAACTACTCATCGGATTACGAACTCTTCTGCAGATTGAAAGCTTCAGTATCGCTGTGTCATAACTCATAGCACTCATTCTCGTAGCCTACTTGTTATCCTTGAAAAAAACACCATCCCTATTCTGTTTCTTGATAGAGAAGTGAAACCGCATGAAATAGCTAGTATTTAATCAAATAAAAAAAGTATTTCACAACTAAAAAAATATAAATGTTTTAAAATATTTGTATTGTTTTCAGCTTCAATTTGTTGCGTTCGAACGATTGCCAATTAAGTCTATTACGCTAAATAACTGATACGTTTCATAGTTTTAAAACTGTTTGTTCATAAAATAGAGCAGATATCATGCAATTTTTTTTTTTGTTTCGAATGTTTCGTTTGTAGTATTTGAAATTAATACCAACTTTCTATTCTGGATTATGTGTACCTGAGAAGTTTTTGGGTACCTACCTACTTACAATGACATATAAGTTACGAGACTCTTTTTTTCAAAATAGTCAATACTAATAATTATTATAAACGGTAAAATTCTTTGTTCCGTTCTACTGTAGATACAGATCCGATTAAGAAAACTCATTCATGAAGAGGCTGTTTTTTGTCTTCGAAAAATCATCATATTCCAATAAAATCTTCTAGGATAGAATAAAANTTGTCTTCGAAAAATCATCATATTCCAATAAAATCTTCTAGGATAGAATAAAAGGAGCTGAGCCGCGGGAAAAAATAGTGTCTAATCAATTACTTTTATCAAAATATTTGTATCTTATATTTTGGCGCATTATTGCGAAATTAAAACAACATTCTTCTTCGAAATTCAAACATAAAAGAAACAAAAGACAATAAAAAAAGTGTCGTTACAACTTTTCGTATGATTTTTTTCCGTCTAGCCCCCTTTCACAACGCGCGATAAGGAACTTCGTCCCAAAAGCTTGTAAAATTACATCAACCCCCTGGGCCTCCGACGGGCACAGTGGCGGACTAACGGCCAGTCTCAATAACGTATCTACCTTTAACGAAACGTCACGTTTGACTTTCAACATGAAGGTTCAGCCACTGTTGGTTGCTAATTTGACAGTTGGTCAAAAGTAGATACGTTATTGAGACCGACTGTTAGTCCGCCACTGTGTACACTAAAGTATATTCTACATATCTATCTACATGTTGAGCAGAAACGTCTGTTGATTATTATTAGCGAATGTTATTCTTGAAGCCAAGACTTATCAATAATTTCTAATACTTATTCTACATGTTAGTTACATATTTTTGCATTATTTTTCATTATTCCAATAGTTATTTATAATAGCTTTATACCCTGATGGCTGAAGATAACGTAATAAGACGTTAGGCACAGTGGGGTATTGTGGAAAGTATTAAGTTGATGGTAGTAAGTTATACAGGGGTCGTGAACGTGCGGCGGGTAGGCTGCGCGGCGGCGCACAGTGGGCCCATTCTGAAAATTAGTGGACATAGGCAACAAAGTTCCAATATCGATGCGATTTTTTTTTATATGACGCGTTATGATATTCCTGACAACTTTTACTCTTGTGAAATTTCTTCTAAAGTTAATAGTTTGTCTGTAAAAAAATAAATTAGATTTTTTTGTATGGAGCGAATCACGTTTAATTTTTTTTCTTCAATTGTACAAATATGTTGGGTGTATGGAGTGAGTATATGATAGCTAGGGTAGGGTCATTCTCTATCCACAAAAAAATAAATCAGCGCCGGCCATCCGCAGCCGCGCGAGTAATCATTCGGTAAAAAATAATATTTTGTATGAATTTTTTTGACATTTAAAATAAATTCAAAGTATATTTTTTGTATCATTTGGCTGTTTTCACCTTCTTTTTAGT